>JAZKJV010009209.1:0-428325 GCA_037367405.1 Ottelia alismoides
TAAAAGTATTACCCATTGTTAGGTGATTCGTTATTTGGAATATATCAATGAATATGATATTCATTGTGAATTTAACTAAAAAATGATTAATATTCGTACAAATTGGTTAAGCATTAACATGACAATTTTCTAACTCCCTAAAATCTTATATTATTACTATTTTCTTAACCGTATGTCCTGTAAACTGTTAATCATAACTTTTCAAATATATGGTATTGTTATATTTAAAAAGAGAAAAATGGGGATGCTTATAGGAGAGCTAATTTGGCTCCCTGCTATTTTTTCCTTTATTTTTTAATTTTTTGATAAAAATAATTACATGGATTTTTATGATTATATCTATATATTATGACATTCATATTTCATGTGAAACAGAAACTCCTACGGTCTCCATCCAAAGGGGTTGATTTCAACAATTTTGTTACCGTTAAAAATGATCGTCTAGATGAAGGTCGTAAGAGTATCCATTTTTCATGAAACTAGAATGACATATTATAGGGATATAATGATAAATTTGTTATGGATTTATTTAAAAAAAATAAAAAAATAAAGGAAAATAAGATGGAAAATCAAGTTAATTCCAGGAGACAACTCATTTTACCCATTTATAAAATAGCTTAAAATTGGTTTGTTTTAATTGAGATCATGGGGCTCCACTAAGGGAGACTCCGAGCGCACGCGTCTCATGATTCCCCTTTGACCCATTAGATCACACTCATTAAGCAATCCTCTCTTCTCTCTAGAAAGGGAAAGTGAGAACAAAATAGTCAATCCAAAGTTATCAACGAAAGTTGCATGACAAAGACGCTGACATTTTTCAATTGAAGATTTACTTTTGTATGTTAATTTTTATATTTGGGGTCACATTGTGCATAACAACAATGAAATGAGCCTATAGGGAAGACAATTGTTGTATCTTTTGCAAAAATTATCTTTTATTCTTCAAATTTGCAATGAATGTAATATTTATCATCATAATCATCATTATTATTATTATAATGTCGACAAGCGGTTTATATCACGATTAGCATCTTGCATTCCACTTTAAAATTTCTATAAGGAAAAAGTAGGAAAATGGAGAATTGTTGTTATGATTCATTGACTAGTAATAATATTGGAATGATATATCTTTCTTTCTTGATATTAAAGTACCATAAATAAAACTGTTCTAGCAAGAAATAATCTAAATATTTATTATTACATCCAACATAAAGTATATAGAAAATAATATATTCAGTGCAAAATTATCTTTATTATTTAGGGTTCACAATAAATATCATATTCATTGCTAACAATCCATATAACGATGGTTATTCGTTTTAGTCGTCATTTATATAGAAATTAAATGGATAGTTTTTACCATTAATAAATGATTTCTTGTTAACAATATAAAAATGAATACAACATTTATTGTGAATTTCAAACATAAAATAATTAATTTTGCAATAAATAACATCCAGTTCTATAATTAACTTCGAAAGATTTAGCAATTAATGAATCCTTAAATTATCAATTGTTATAACTCCATTTTACTAGAGATATTATACAAAATGGTAATGTTACCATTTGCAAATTTCAAAGTATATCATTGCTCTTTTTGGTAAATATTCATTATTGTTTTAATATTTTACATGCTCATTTATTTAAGTGATTCAAACTCGCATTGCCACATCGATCGTCTTCTAACTTTGCTCAAACTTGAGTCGTATCTTATTAACTCAGACGATATTATAACAAAGTGGGAAGCCAATCATTTGAAAAAAATTATATTTTATGATATTAAATATCGAACAATGAATAATATTTGTTGCAAAAGCCAATGACATATTTTGAAATTTGCAATAAACAATAAATTAGTTGTTGTATATCGTTACTAATAAAATCAATTATGTGTTTGTTTCCTCAAGACTCTTCTTCTAAACATTGCTAAATTTAACCATGCTTATTACAATTTTAAAGAGGAATGTTATGATTAACCATTATTATTATATAACATTACTAGCAATATCACAAAATCCTATTTATCTAGCATTCATCTTTCTAGATAGCAAATGCCTTAATTTCATTTGGAAAATTATAACCATTTACTATTTTGAAAAAAAAACAAAGTCCTAAAGTGTGTCCATCTTTATAACATCATTAAAAATCCATGTGTTGTCTAAAAAGTCCCAAAAATCAAGGATTGTGCCTCTATTTGGGATTTCAAACTCTTCTAAAAGAATAAAAAAATACTCTATCCTAAAATTTTAAAAATAGTTTGAAAACCTTATAAAAATCACATAAAATCCATGTAGTTTTAAAATATCAAAACCGATACATATTTTGTTTTATCACCCTTTGTCTATATAAATTATCCTTATATTATTCTAGTATTATTTTCTATTTGTTTCATATTTATCTTTATTTTAACTAATTTAATAAAAATATTTTCCTCTTTTTATTTTTATAATATCTTCAAAAATCATTAAAATAAAAAGTTTTTATAAAAAGATATTTTCAAAATAAAATATTAAAAGGATTTTGTTCCAAATCTTTTCCGTATTTAATTACTCTTATATAATTATAAAATCCCATAAAAGCGAGTAAAAATAAAAACCTTCCTCTAAAAACCAAATATTTTCAAAAATAATTTTAAAATATATAAATATAAAAAAATGAAAATCAAAGAGAAAATTAAAATATAAAATTATTAAAATCTTGGTATTTGTATGCCTATAAAAATATTAGAACCCATAAAAGCACTGCAATCACCTTACTTTTGCATATTACACATATGTGGCCGTATTTTCTATCATAGCATCATCTTATAACTCTTTATTTCTAATCATGAATTTACCAAGGGTACAACAACATCGACTTATTATCACTTAACGAATTAGTTGGATCAACTACGTTCAGAGTATTATAACTTCCACTGCTTTTTATTGCAACATCCTCACTGTGACATGATCCACTTATTCGTAACAATAGTGGTTGTTGCACACCACAGATATGCCTTTTCTCTTATCTTTTTGTAGTGTAGCTCTTCCTCTTCGATATAAAGTTGTGGATCTCTACCTGAGTTGTCATCAAGGAAAACTAGTACCTACAACTTCTGAGGATCAAGACCAACTCAGCTTGTTGCAGCAATAGAAAATACTTAGCGCAAGTTGCCAAGCATTATCCACCCACTATCAACACTTTGCGATTATTAGGGTGTGTGTGTGTGTGACTATTTTTGAGACGCTACAGGCGAATACCCTTTTATTTGCAACGTCTTCATTGTGAAATGGTCTATCACTCCTGTAAGAGGAGTAGTTGCACGCTCTTTGAAAGCAGGATCATCTCTCCCAAAAGATATTAGGAAAATGTTATGCGACACCACCCCTATTACTGTAAGTGACAACCACATCGAAATAAGTACGTTGTACATATAAATGGGGAAGGTTTGTGACATTTTGAATATAGTCTGTCATTTACTACTCACAAAGCATGAGAGTGGGTGATAAGAAGTAAGGATATTGCTAATTTTATAACATAAATTTGAACATTTTGGGTGATTGTCAACGGACCAAATTAGGTATGAGCCAAACAAGATATCAAAGTCATTTTCTATAATGTGGCTTAGGTTTGTGGTGTTACTCAAACATGGTCTTAAATCTAATACTCACATATGTCAGAGTAGGTTATAGGAGTGGGGGACTATTATAGCTAACTAGGACTTACGCATTTTGGATGATTGTCAATATATAGATCCAATTAAACAGAAATCTAACTAATTGTTGGAGTTGGTTTTCCTCGATAACAACTTGGGTCTAAACTTGAGAAATAATATATGATATCAAAGCATGTTCCATTTAATAGTACCCCCCTCCCCCAGCAAGATAGGAGGAAAAGGCTACTTGAAGCATACAACCGCTACTATTACTAAGAATAAGTGACGGACCATATCACAATGAGGATGTTTGTAAGTATAAATACCAGAAGTTGTAACACTCTAAACATAGTCCACGTATAATATCACAAAGTGTGGAATAGCTTATAAGAGTGGGAGATTACAGGGATGAAGTCAGGGATTTCTTCTTGGGGGTTAATTGTTGGAATATCATTTGTCTAATTTATTATCAATATTTATCATTTTAGTTGTTAATGTTATTTAATTTTTTTTGCTTGTATAATATAAGATAAATGATTCTACATATTTGCCATTAATATTCATAAGGAATTTTTACAAAAAATATACATATAAAGTTATGAATTTTACATTAATACACCTCTAAAAATAATATAATTTACCAGAAACATCCTTACAAAAATTCTCCATTTTAAAGAAATACACTTCCATTAATGTGATGTTAATTAATATTATCAAATTTAATATTTCTAAATAAGCAATGTTATATAATACTTTATGTGTAGGGATACAAATAAATACAGATATATTTGTATCCAATTTCTTATTGAATCATTTTTATACATAATAAGTAAGTTAATGTATTGAATAAACCATGTTTAGTATATTTGTATGTGTCTGTCATCGCATCCGTTTTTAAGCGGATATAGATATATTTTTTATTTTGGTACATACAAAAACAGATATGGATATGATTTTTATTTTGTTGTGGATTAAGGATACATATATTGTTTTGATTTTTTTGAGGATATGGACACATATGTCGTTGCATAGTTTTTTCGCAAATACGCAACGAATATCCGTATTGTTGAATCTATATGTGTATTTTGTATATATTTACATTAACATATGCGGATAACTTCAAATATATTATAAGAATCCTTATAATATATTTCATATGGAGTCATTTCGAACGTCGGAAGAAAAATATTGATCTTTATATTATTTAATCACTGATTATACAAGTTACTAAATTTAGTAATACTTTATTTTATTGTTACTATAGTTTATTAATTTTTAATCAATTATAATCCTATTGAATGCAAGTGTTAGAAGACATTTTTATCTGTAGGATAATCCGTGTCCATTTCTTAAATATTGATATCCGAATCGTGATTATTTATTTCCATACCATATCCATGTATAAGGATATGATTTGTAATTTTCAATTCTGTAATATATTTTGTGGAGAAATGTAGACTTCAGCTCCTCCCTTGTCGTTACTACCTTCCCCATACGATTCGCCCAATAAAGGACCTTATCTTGGAGGCTGAACGGGAAGGTAGTCATCTTGACACAACCCCTAGAGGAATATTGGGGTAATGTGTGGTGGCATAGATGCGACCGAATTACTGTAGATGGATGTATGGTTCTTCTGTTGTGTTTCCATGGAAGGACAGGAGTAGAGACAAGAATTACGGCTTTAGATTGAAGTGGCATGGATTGGTGGAATCTGAATCCACTTGGTGGCATGGCCTGCCCCAGGGTTGTAAGTCTGCTTCTGTTGGATTTGGCGGTAGTCTTGCCTCTCCTCTTCCACCACAGGGTCCATCTATTGATAGGTTGTCTTCTGCATCATCCATGTGTAGATCATCCTCTCCTCTGGAATCTCTCTTGTCGGTCCTCCTCCTCAAGTCATTAAGCATTTCTTGAAAGGCGATGATGAATCCCTGATTCTCTCTTTGTTCTTTTATTTTAGCCTTTTTTCTTGGCAAAATATCATGTAAATATCTATAAATATAATAACTTAACAAATTGCATGCTTGTGTTAATATTGCATAATTAGCATGTTTTGTGCAAAAATAAAAGAATAAAAGAAAAGAAAAAGAATGATGTATTTTGAATAAATATAGGGTGACCCAAACCCCAAGAGAAGGTCAAGCCTTGACCTGATCGTAAAATAAAATAAATAGAGAGATAGGGCTTACTATGTATTGTATATATTACCTATATTTGTACACATTAATGTAAAATAAAATAAAATAATTATTTTTACACCTTTGTAATAATCCTAGAAACAATATAAAAATAAAAAAAATCATTAAAAAATAAAATAAAAATAAAAAGAAAATCCTTTATCCCTTGTACAAAACACACTTGCATATATTACATCCATCATTTATTACATACCTTTAAATAATTTTTAAAATATAATAAAATTTATTTTACATTTCTAAAATTATGTTAAAATAAATAAAATATAAAATAAGATTATTTATGTAAAAATAATAAAAAATACTTGTACATAATACATAGGTATATTATACGTATATATAATATTATATATTATATATACATTAATTTATTTTTCATAAAAATAATTAAAAATCATAGAAAAATACTTTGAAAATAATAAACATTTTTTATTTTGTATACTTTTTATTTTAAATTCATTTGTTAATTTTTTAGTGAATTTTTATTTATTTTGTATATTCTGATTTTCTGATTGTTCCAGCGGCTTTGTTGACTTCAGTCAACGCCTTCTTCAAGACCGGGTCGGGTCGAAGACCTCTCGCCGAAGCCATTTCTCCACATTTTTACGCCCAAAACCCAGTTACATCTTGTCCTGATTCTTCGCCCGAGCCTCCTCCTAAGATCCGTGATCCTCACAGATCCCTAGGAAGGCGCAGATCTTCCTAGGGTTGCTCGCACTTGCTCTATCTTTTCAGGCCCCTAGTGCATCCTATATAATCTTCTCTTCTGCCTCCAAGCGCAGTAGCTCGTCCCTCGCACCCCATTCCTTCCCTAGCCACCTTTAATGAAGTGACAACCACTCAAGGCACCACTTAGGATCCTTAGGGAGTCGCTTAGAGGCTTGTAGCTCGACGTGGCCGGAGACCTCCGCCGCGTGCAGTCTCTCTCACCCGCCGCAGCAAATCGAGGCCATCACCCTTATGTTCATCTTTGCCTGGCTTTGCTGAGCACCTCAGTAGCTTCAAGTACCGCTCATATCCATTGTATTTCTCATTTCGGTTCATCATCTTTTCATTCCATCTTCGTCGACGTTCATTTGTTCCGACCAACTGGTCGGAGCCCCGTTCCCTACATCTACCTACTCTGATCTATGCTACATCTCACTCCGTACCCTTTCACGCAACCTACCCATCCTGAGACTCGACCATCGGTTCGAGATTAGACTCAGACCTCCTTCTCATGCCTTCGTCGGAGGTCGATCACCATCCTTCTCCACTTCCCTTACCCTTTGAAGCAATAATCAGGGTCAAAGCGTAGCCCCATGCCCTCTCTTTCCCTTACAGTTGTTAGCACGTGTAGAAGACCCCTCCTTGCACCTATCTTGCTCCGGCGGAGCAGCTCTGGGAGGGGAGTCACTGACCATCCCATCCGACCATCCCCCATCCCATCGGAGCCGCCCATCTGATGCAGGGGATCACCACGAAGGTGTTGCACCATTCAGAGACCTGATCAGACCCTCGGATCACTGGGGCTTCTCGATTGAAGCTCACCGGGGAGCAGTTCATCCAACACTTTCAAGAGTCGTCTGATGCTCGTCCTCGCTCAGATTTGATCTGGACCGTTCATGCATGCTGAGATTTTAATGGTCCGACTAAATCCTTGCATCATCACAGCTACCTGATCGCGATAGCTTTCAGACCTTTGGATCAGACCTGCTACTGCAGATCTGACATGCATGTAGCCGACCACCCATGCACTGTCAGATCATCTGCAGGAGAAGATTAGAGTCGTCAGAGCCCCACGTGCCTCGCATGCGCTTGTAAAGGGTATATTTCCTTTAAACCCATGTTTATTTCTGTATTTAGTCTTAGTCCATAAAATAAATATTGTAGTTAAGTACTTTTGTAGTCTGGATCTGTATTTTTGAAGATTTGCATTTTTTATCCTGTCGAGCTGAAGTCACGTGTATGATTACATGTATTTTGGGGTTATTTACATGATCTGTCTCGAACTTTGTTGCTTTTGGCAAATGAATGAAATGTTTTGAAGAATTGCATTTATACCCCTGTGAGTCTGGATCACGTGTTGCGCGTGTGCATGCTTGGTTTTTTGCAACTTATCCCCTATACCTTTCATCTGTGTTATTGTTTGGCCCAGAGTTTTACTTTAATTGCATGTAGGTCCCTGTAAACTATACCTAATTACATCTTATATTTTGGACTTACTAATTAGCAAATTAATACTAAAAATTACCCCTAACTCTTGTTGATGTGTAGTATTTAGTGTAATTTTGTGGGTTAATTTCTTTGCATCTAGTATTTTTGAAAAATCAAAAACCTATAAAAAGTGTCCGGACTATTTTTGAAAATCCATAAAAATTCGAAAATTGTCTTAAAAATTCCAAAAAAAAAGCATATTAGTATCTTCTTATGTGCTTTAGCTACATCAGTAATTTTGTTTGAAAATTCCCTATAAAAACCCTTAAAATTACAAAACACCTAAAATCCTTTAAAAAAATATAAATTTCAAGAAAAATCTAAAAATCCTCGTTTCATTTCTTGTTTGTATGTTTTATTTTCTCATAAAATTGCTATCCAGGATTTTAGGGCATTTAATTATATTTAACTTGCAATTTAATCCTGGTTGTGCATTGTTTATATTTTTAGTTACTATTTGATTTTTATAAAATTACAAAAACATCTGAAAATCCCCAGAAAATTACCAAAACATTTCAAAATCTTAAAAACCCCAAAATATTTTTATCTTAATTTTCTGAGAATTTTTAACCTTAATTAAAAATACAAAAAGATTGTGGTGTTGTCTTGCTTTATTGTTTGTTGATTTTGTTTCCTTATTAAAAACCATAAAAAAATTGCAAAATCAAAAACCACTAAAAAATGTTTTATTCATTTTCTGAGATTTGACTACTTCGTAGGTTTTCTCGTGCTACTTATGTTCGACCATGGTTGCTAAACTAGGTAAAATAAATAACGAGTCGCTTACATTTTGTGCTTGATTGTTGATATGTTTTGAGTGGTTTATTTTTCTTGATTGAGTTTGGCTTTCCGATTGGAGTCGCAATGACCTTGTTATTTCTTGATATTTAACCCTAGTCGATAAGGCGCTCAACATGCGACCTGGGACAATCCTTGATTCGTTAATTGCTGCTGAATTGCTTGAATGGATGCGAGGAACTGGCTGTTGACATCATTTTACATTGTATATTGCCCCATCCCTCTGATCTGGCTGCTCGACTCGTTGGGGTTGTGGTCCCTTTCCTCTTCCTATAGGAGCCATTTTTGGATCTGCCTATAACTCTAGTTCTTGATCAGGTTCTTGATCTGCATAGTTGATAAAACCATGATTAGTCTCTGTCTGAGCACTAAATGTTAAGATAAGTCTAGGATTAAGGCCAAACTTTGGGATGGAGCACATTATATTGACTAAAATCGACATCCATCCACAAGGGGTTGGTTCTGGGACAAGAGTAATCCCGATTTATTTGGAGAGGAATAGCTGGTATGGTTGCGAGTCCATCCTGAATAGTAGATTTATTAGATAAAGGCAAGTGTTAAAAGAAGAGAGGATCGGGGAGTCCATGGAGAAGTTCGCAAGATCTGAACCGGTGTCCTGGAGATCATCCCGCATTATTTGAGATGCCGGTAACACGAAATCGTTGTGGGTATTGGCGGAGTCCCAACTGAACCATTCGTGGGTCGGCATCTGAAAGGGTCAAAAGAAGACAGATTAGAAACAGACATGAACAAGAAATAAAAGGAATGTAAAATAGTTGATGGCTCAAAGCGAGCAAGGGTTGAAGAGGAAATATGCATAAGAGAAAATGCGACAAAATGCACAAAGGCAATATATTTTTGATCTTGACATTAACAAAACTAATCAATCAAATCACAATACAATGCATTCACCAACTCGATCCGTGAAGCCGTAAACGTTCAGCAATTATCTTTGTAAGTTTTAGATTGATTTTTAGTCAATTATCTTTGAACGAGTCCTTAAGCGCTAATCCTATAGGAGCGAGAGTACTGCCAGAAAATATCTCGTACTTGTCCTCCTCCTTTGTAACATGCATCTTGTATTTTTTGAGGTCCTTGTGTCCGGATATGGATTCCCTACTCAACCAAAGAAATAGAGTGAGGAAGTCGATAGTGGCGAAGTAAATACTTCAGTCAAAATCGCAACGGAATCACCCGTGAGTGGTGATGAATACTCATTCATCACTCTTTATTCTTATATTTTAGCTACAAAAACCTTTGCAAATGCATGTATATATTTGTAAATATAAATAAATACCAAAAGCATGCATGGTGTAAAAAGTAATAATTAGCAAGTTTTTGTGAAAAAATAAAAGAATAAAGATCAAAAAGAAAAAGAGGGAAATATTTAGAATAAATATTGAGCAACCTACCCAAGGGAGGGCTCAGCATGGGCCTGACCGCATAAAAGCCAAAGTAGAGGGAGATAGGGGCTCATGTGTGTAAATATACCTGTAATATAATAAAAATATTTTACTTCCAAAAATAGGAATAAAATGGCTTGTAAATACGTGTATATATTTATAAATATAAAAATCAAAATAAAAATGGAAAAATAAAAAGTAAACAAAAACCTTCACCTTGTGCATATTCATCATGTACATACACTCACCTATATTTATTTAACCTTATAAATAAATAAAATTAATTTCCAAACATTTTGTAAATATTTTATCTTTTATGTTATAAATAAATAAATTAAAAAACATTAAAACAAAAACAAAATAAAAAGAACAAAATCAAAAATTATAAATCACATTGTATATATACCTATGTATAGTACTATATTGTAAATACTTTATTTTTATTTTGAAAAATTAATTAAAAATCACTAAAAATAGAAAATATTAAAACAAAAATATTTCATGTTTTAAGTTTAATTAAATCGGTCATTTGCTATTTTTAATTTAATTTCTAAATCTTTTCCAGATGGCAGCTTCCCATTGGTCCACGGGGACGTTGACCGCCCGGTCAACTCCCCCTCCAGGACCACCTCCCACGGGTATTAGGCACCTGACCCGACTTCTCCTCATTTTTGTGCCTAAACCCGACCACCTCGCACCTAAACCCAGGGTCCTAATCATTCTCCCTATGATCCGGGAACCTCGCCCGACATTGATCCTAGGGATTCGTGCTCAATCGAGCCGGACCCGAGCCTTTCTTCCCGGACCTCCCACCATACATAAGCTGAGCTCCGCCACTTCATTCCACATCTTTGGATCGTCATTCCTCCACCCAGTGACCTCCATCTTCCGCGCGAGAGTGGCAGCTTGCCCCGGAGGTGGAGCAGCGAGGCAGAGGGTGCTCGGACCACTGATCCGGCGAGCCAGCGCCGCCGTGCTCCGCCCAGAGCCGGAGCTCGAGCCTCGGACGACGACGGTCCTCGAGGCAAGGACCAAGAGCACCAGCTATTCGCCCATAGTCGACTCGACCACCCAGGTAGCCGTAGTTTCTTCTTTATTCTCGAATTTTGATTTAGCCCCCAAATCGCCCCGTCACCGACCTTTGCTGATTCTGACCATCTCACCCTTCTGTTCGATCATCGGAATCCCCCATCGCACTCACCTTCCTTCCACGCACGTTCTACGCCCCTCCGCTCAACCCAGCTCGCACAGGAGCTGGGGATTCGAGCTCCTCCGTCCACCTCTCGCCGGAGCTCGACCACCACGCCTCACCGTTCACTATCTCCCTGCCTAACGGGGTCAAGGCAGTTTGCCCTCGACCCGCGAGTTTGCTGGTGCACTTTGCAGGTACATCCAAGCCTATCTGAGGGCTTGGACCATTTGGTCCAGCAGCTCCGCCTCCGCCGGACTCGCCAGAGCTTCTCGGACCTTCATCGAGTCATCGGAGGCTGCCATTCGACGCGGAAGGCTTCCACGCTCCTTCTCCGATCATCAGAGGCCTTCCAGGAGGAGACCAGCGCCGTCACGAGCCCGACGAAGTTCGCCGGAGCCCAGTTCTTCCTCCATCCTTCAGAGACGTCCGATCGACCTCGTCGCTCCAGATCTGATCATGTTCGTCCATTAGAGGAGCAGCACTGACCGCCAGATCCTTTGAGGGTCGATCTCCACCGTCGATCCAGCGAGGTTCAGCCACCGCGCCCGTCCACCGTTTGATTTTCCACGTGGCAGCGCCTGGACCGATCGATCAGCGTCGAAGACCCAGCGTTGGGCGCCACCCCTTCCCAGCCGTCCGATCATTGACGTGGCGCCCATCCGTCGGCTTGCGTAATAAAGGGTAATTTATACCTTAGGCCCTTAGTTTAGTTTAATTTCAGTTTAGTCCTGTAAATATTTTTAGAATTTTATTTACGTTGGTACTTTTGCATGTTGGACCCTATCTTGTTTGCTTATTGCATATATACCCCTGTGTGTAGTGTAGCACGTGCATCGACACATGCCTTTTTGGGATATTTGCACAGTTAGTCCTGTAGTTCTGATTGTTCTGAAATGAATGAATATTTTTAGGAAATTGCATTTATACCCCTGTGCGTGAGTTATTTGTGCATGTGTGCTTATTTGTGGGTAATTTACAAACAAGTCCTCGAACTTTTGGTACCTGTTACCAAATAGTCCCAGAACTTTGTTTTATTTGCATTTAGGTCCCTGAGTGCCCCAGACACGCGCTGCGCGCGTGATTTCGTGGGATTTTTGCACCGGACCCCCCAGAACTTTGGATATTTACGCACAGGTTCTTGTGCACTGTACCTAGGTTTTATTTTTGAATAAAATATCAAACCTACTCCAAATTCCATGAAAATTGGAGACACAGCTTCTACCATGTTGTAAAATTTTCTAGAATTTTTGGAGACATTTTTGCTTTTATTTGATATTTTTAAAAAATCAAAAACAACCTTTTGCATTACTGTTTGATTTGGAAAATCACAAAAAAATATTAAAACTCATCTAAAAATTACAAAAAAATTAGCTATTGTTTAGTTTGTTGTGTTTGATTTTCTGGCCAATTTTGGCCATTTTTCATTTTAAAACTCATAAAAATTACAAAACACTAAAAATCTTATAAAAATTCTAATAATTAATCTAAAAGCCTAAAAATAAAAATTAAGGTGCCTAAATTTTCCTTGTTTCTTTCTCTTTACAGGAAAATTACCTCCAAGCTTATTGGGGACTTTTAGATATTTTATCTAAGTCTCTTAAGCTCGGCTGGACAGTACCTTTAGTTTATTGCATTGTTTTATTTTTAGAAAATTAAATAAAAATCAGAAAAATCCCAAAAATTCACTAAAAATAGTAAAAATCAGAAAATACACAAAAATATTTTTATTGGAATTTTTGATTGATTCTTGATGCATTAAATAATTGTTTGAATTGGCTTGTTTTACTTGTTTCTTTATTTTCTTAATTAATTAAAAAATCCAAAAAAATAAAAAAACAAACTAAAAATCCACCAAAAACACCTTTTATTTTATTTTATTTTATTTTTGACTACTTCGTAGGCCGCAAGGCCATCACGTGCTCCTTGTGTTCGACCCTGGTCGCTATACCAGGTTAATATAATAGCAGGACCGCTATTGGATGTTTGATTGATTTTATCTTATTTGGTGGTCTCTTTTTCTTGATTGACACACGAGCGATTGAGGTCGCAACGACCATTTGAGATATACCTGATTTACCTCGCTTGCTCGATTCTTCATGTCTTCAGAATGACACCGTTGCCGGGGAGCACGGCTTAGTAGTTTTTGATTTTTCTTTTTCATTTTCTTTTTGTTTTATTTTTCGCGACTTTCCGCAACTCTTTCAGAGTCCGGGGCTTTTCACGGCTTTTTGTTTTTCATTTATTTTTGTTTTATTTTGTTTTTCTTTATTTTCTCTTATTTTTTTTTGCTTTATTTTGCTTGTTTATTTTATTTGGCATTTTTGCACATATACCATGTTTTATTTTCTTATTATTATTTGATTATTTTATTGGTCTGACCACTTGTTTCTTTCTTGCGAGGGACCGAGGACCGAGGCGGCAGCTTTCGAGAAGCCGGCACAATCGCGAGACTCGGAGGCGGCTCCCTTCTGCATGGAGCTGCAAGAGAGCGTGAGAGAGAGGCTGAGTGGGAGAGGATTAGAGTAGGATTAGTTTAGACTTTATTTTTATTTTCATTTGATTATTGTAATAATACAGGGACAGACTCAGACACTTTGGACTTGACTTGATTAGCGGGTTTGTTTCGCCGAGCACCGGTGTGCTCGGGGGACCCTTAGGATTTTTCGCGGCTTTCCGCGGTTTTTGGTTTTCTTCGTTGACTTTTACGGTTTTACGCGGTTTTTCTCGAGCCCCTAGATTTAGGATTTTCTGCTTGACTGTGCCGTAATTAGTAGGATCCCCACACTTAATTGATTGCATGTTCCTATAGTGCGATTAATTGGACCTACTAATAAATCAATAATAAAAATAACTGACTCACTCCCTTCGTAGCCTACGTGCCGTAGCCTGCCCTGCCAAGCGCTGCTCCTGAACCCGATGTGTCGGGAGGAGGAGGGGTAGACCGAGACCGGACCTTTGGCTTGAAGGATCAGTGACCAGTTAGACGGTTCTTCGAGTAGAATTGCCTGTTTAGGACTCAGTTTTCACCGCTGCACCATATAGGTAGTTTATTTCAGTCTTTACATTTCTGCGCAGATCACTTGCATGTAGAGTGCTGGAGACAGGTACGCATTTCTATCTTTGCATGCATCATTGATTTCATCGCGCATCAACTTTTTCGTCTTCTCCCTCTGTTTTTGACTTAATAATCAGGAGAACTGAAAAATTCGTTAGGCCTTTTGTTTTTATTGAAAAAGATTAAAAAGAAAAACAATAAAATTGGGACTGCTAAAACTATTGACCCTAAAAGACACTTGACCTAAAAATCTGTCTTGGGGAGAGCAACCCCCTCATTGCTTGGTTTGCTTGTGCGAGAGAGTGACCCGTTCACTAGGTAGAGCCCTCCGGTGCTATTCCCGACTGATTACCGACTCTTTCGTGCGGGCCAGTCGGTTGGGGTAGCATCGGGTATCCCAGCAGGTCACGTAATCGCTCTGATAGATTGTTTGTTCACCAAAATAAAATTTGACAAGATAATCCGACCGAGCCATTACGGTCTTCAGCTCGCGTTGCGTTGGTGAACTGAGGGGTTTGTATTCTAATCATAGTTTCTCCAGATCCCATCCGCCTTACTCGCCAGATCACGATGATGGGTAGACGATTTCTTAGGCAGCCTCTGGCTGCACCGCTTTCGGGAACGTCTACCCGTTCATCTAGGTTGGCCCGTGAGAGCCGAGACCATCTCTCCGAGCCCGAGTATGATTCCGCCATGTTCCCCCTCGACCCCCTTTCTTTCGGTTCCGAGAGACATGCACCAGAGGAGAGATTAGCAGATTTATCAGCACCTGAGTTTGGCTTATTTGGTTTTGCAGACACCATGGCCGGCAGTTCCGAGGATCGCTCCCGAGGTCTACAGCCTGAGCGCTTTGTGCTGGACCAGGGCGCGATCAACTCCACCCTGATCGCCTCCCTCGAGACCGTTCAACAGCAGTTGAGGGATCAGGGGGCATTTATGCTTGATATGAGGAGAGAGATGGATCAAATGAGAGCAGAGAGAGCAGAGCGAGAGCAGAGGAGAGATGGGCCGAGGATCCCAGACGATGCAGCCGCAGCAGCCGCCGCCGCAGCGGCAGCCGCCGCGGCAGGCGGAGGAGAGCCACCGAGACCGATGCAGGAGTTACACAACCCTGGATCGACGCTGATGCACCACTGGGTCGTACTTCCAGCAATCGTGAGGGACTTCAAGTTCCCCCCGAACACCTTGCAGTTACTCCCCCGCTTCCACGGACTCGCTACTGAGAAGCCCCATCTCCACCTCCAGGAGTTCCTCATGATCTGCAGTACTGTCCACGATCGTCAGGTGGACCAGGATACGATTCGGATGATCGCCTTCCCCTTTTCCTTGGAAGACAGAGCAACCACTTGGCTGAAGCACTTGGGGAAGTTTGTATACACTTGGGAGCAGCTCCGCACCGAGTACTTACACAAGTACTATCCACTCGGGCGGACCAATGCAGCGAGAGCCCTCATCAGCAACTTCTCCATGCTCCCCAACGAGCAATTCCATGAGGCATGGGAGAGGTTCCGTGAGATGACTGATCGATGCCCGCACCATGACATTTCGAAGCCCAACCTTGTGCAGAGCTTCTTCAGCGGGCTGACACCAGAGCTCCAGGGCTTGGTGAACGCTTCTTGTGGCGGGTCGTATTTCGCCAAGGATCACGACCAGGTCTGGGCCATCTACGAGGAGATGGCCGAGAACTATATGGTGATGTCCCAGACCAGGTTGTATACTCAGGGCAGACCCCAGCAGTAGCCAGGACCCGTGCAGTACGAGAGGATAGTACGGGTCGATGCCGGTCCATCCAGTTCGTCCGCAGTAGCAGCAGCACAGGCAGAGTCATCAGCTGCGGATATGGGTATCATTAGTGAGAAGTTGGATCGGATGGAGCTGATTGAGAAGATGCAGTGCCAGGGCATCACTCAGACGGAGCAGATGGCACAGACTCTGAGCGACATGAAGACCCAGCTCATGTGTCTCCAGGAGGCACAGACGGCTCCACAGCCCCGTCTTCAGTCACGAGGCGATCACGGCAGCAGCAGCAGCTCGTCCCAGCGCTCCAGCTCACACCAGCAGCCTAGACAGGTTCACCTTGTACAGGCGAAGCCGTACCAGCAGCCGCAACCCACCTACCAGTCACCACCATCTCCAGAGTTGCAGATGGTGGTATACCAGCCTGATCAGCCTCTGGCAGTACTCCTGCCAGCCCAGTACGATGCAGAGCCGTTGATGGATGTCAACGGGATTTGGTATGACCGTCCTCAGCCTGGGATCCGACGAGACCATCCCGGATTCAGGTGGGGGAACGGAGGTACCCAGCCCCAGCAGCAGCCATCTGGTCAGGGAGGCCAGTACAGTCAGCAAAGGGATCACCACCCGCAGCAGCAACCCCCAGTCTACCCTTCACAGCAGCAGCAGCAGTCATCCTACGTTCCTCGTCCCTATCAGCAGGGACAGTCTTGGAGGCGTGAGCAACCTCACCACCAGCAGCATCCACCACACCCATACCCCACTCAGCAACAACACCAGTTCCAGCAGCCTCATTACCAGAGAGGCTACCCGTCGGGCTCTCATGGTCCACCATACGAGAGCCCCGCCTTGGACGACATAGCCCGCCTCCTC
Organism: Ottelia alismoides; assembly: GCA_037367405.1. Taxonomy (NCBI): domain Eukaryota; kingdom Viridiplantae; phylum Streptophyta; class Magnoliopsida; order Alismatales; family Hydrocharitaceae; genus Ottelia; species Ottelia alismoides. The sequence continues at coordinate 17,078 of JAZKJV010009209.1, forward strand.
ACGGACCAGCATGCTACTTTCAGACGGGAGATGGACGAGTTCTGCCAGGAGATGTGGGACATTGTGAGAGGGAAGGCCGTCATCCCTGCCCAGATCGAGCCGAACCCCAACAGCCTGAAGCGGAAGTCTGAGCAGGTAGCTTACACTGAGCATGCCGCTCCTAGTGATCCATTTGATGATATGTCTGCAGATCTTTTTGATGCTGATTTTGTCACACTTAGGAGCGGTAGGACACCAGCCAGCGGCGGCGCCTCGTCTGAGCGACATCACAAGGACAGACCTAGGGCGCCAGATGAGGAGCAGGAGAGCGGTACTGAGGCCGCTCATGTTGATGATGGTGGTACTGATGCCACCATGGATGCTGATTCCACAGGCGGTGCTGAGGATGCTATTTCACCAGTTCGAGGAGGTGGTACTGAGGCCACGCCTGATGCCGAGCCAGACCGCGGTACTGAGGCCGCGAGACGTCCAGTTGAGCCAGCCAGTGGTGGTACTGAGACCACCAGAGTTCATTCTGAGAGAGCTGTAGTTTTTCCTCATTCTGATGTATCTCGGAACTATGTTGTGAATAAAGGAAAAGGTTTGGTTTTTTCTGGTCCCACTGTGGTGCTTGATGTTTGTGTGGATCTGGCCGTCGAGCCGTCTAGACCTTTTCTTAGTCCTTCATCTGAGAAGGACCCAGTGATTCCCTTCCCTAGAGCCCTTCAGATGGGGAAGGGGAAGAAAAAAGAAAAAGATCCAAAAAAGAGAGAGCAGGAGGAGTTCAGCCAGAACATGATTGATAGATTCCACATACAGCTGACTCTTCAGGAGGCTTTGCAGCACATTCCCCTTCTTCAGCGTTCGTTGAGAGACAGGACTACAGTCAGGAGGAAGAGGAGGAACCACCACTCAGAGATCCATGTACTGACGAAAGCCACGTGTTTCATGATTCAGAATCGACTGCCGGCCAAGAGGCCAGATTTAGGAGCCCCTTATGTCAGGTGCCACATTAGAGAGCAGAGGTTCGACCGGACTCTATTGGATAGCGGATCGTCTATCAACCTCCTTCCGGCAGCCCTTCTCGACCGCTTCGAGTTGGGAACTCTTAGACAGAGCAGGACAATCCTTCAGTTTGCTGATCGATCTGTCAAGAGGCCGAAGGGGTTGTTGCGAGACGTTGTCGTCACTATTTAGGGCCTGCAATTCCCCGTGGACTTCGTAGTGTTGGACATGGAGATCCCTGATTCAGTGACCGATACCCCCATCATTCTCGGTCGTCCGTTCTTGGCTACAGCCAAGGCGGTGACTGACCATGACAGCGGGAAGATATACTTTCATGTCGAGGGCGAGAGTGTACAAATAGAGACGGTCGAGGACTACAGAGCCAGAGACAGATCATGCTCAGAGACGACTTCAGATGCAGAGCAGCTGACAGATGCCGGGCTAGACATCCACCAGGACTGCGACTTTGTGATCACAGACGATGAGGCAGTATGGGCAAACCCAGCAGCACATGCCATCCTCTCATTTTCAGACACCGCTAATGCAGAGATGATAACAGAGGAGAGCCTGGAGAGCACAGCCCTGGTTCAGGATACCATAGAGGCAACAGAGCAGGTTCTTGACCGTGACACGGATTTTTGTGATGACGGTGGTACTGATGCCATTTGATGCAGATCCCTCGGATTCAGAGTCTGATTGGGCAGATTGCAAGGATTACATGCCAGACCTGAGTTCCACAGAGCCTACAGCTGAGGAGGAGGCAGATGCCGAGCATAGCAGAGACAGTCAGTCAGAGCAGCCTTCTCCGGTTCCTGAGATTGAGAGAGAGTTTCAGTTCTCCCATTCAGATTTGGTAGCATACACAGAGACACTTCAGAGGCCAGATCCACTAGCACCCAGCTGTCCAGAGCTGAAGCCGCTCCCTACTTCGCTGAAGTATCGATTCCTTGCAGGCGAGCCTGAGATGTACCCAGTCATCATCTCCGCCGATCTGACTGGAGAGCAAGAATCCCGTTTGATGGGGGTTCTTGAAAAGAACCGCAAGGCAATCAGATGGAGCGTAGCAGATCTCCATGGGATTAGTCCATCACGTTGCTCCCACCATATCTCGAGGATGGGGCGAAGCCGTCGCGTGAGTTCCAGCGGCGACTGAACCCCAATCTGAGAGAGTTTGTCATGAAGGAAATCTCAAAATGGTGGAGCGCATATTTTATTTATCCCATTTCCGACTCCAAGTGGGTCAGCCCCTTGCATGTGGTGCCCAAGAAGACGGGCATCACGACTGTGATCAGTGAGTCGGGAGAGGAGATTGCTACACGAGTACCCACTTCTTGGCGGGTCTGCGTTGACTACAGGAGACTCAACCAGGCCACCAAGAAGGATCATTTCCCCTGCCTTTTATTGACCATATCATTGAGAGACTGGCAGGGAAGAGCCATTATTATTTTCAAGATGGGTACTCAGGCTACAACCAGGTGGCCATCGCTCCTGAGGACCAGGAGAAGACCACCTTTACCTGTCCCTTCGGCACATACGCCTTCCGACGCATGCCATTTGGGCTATGCAATGCCCCTGCGACATTTCAGAGATGCATGCTGTCGATCTTTTCGGACATGGTAGGGGAGTGTTTGGAGGTCTTCATGGATGATTTCTCGGTTTACGGCGACGGATTCGACTCCTGTCTTGACTGCCTAGACCAAGTACTCCAACGATGTATAGAGGTCCATTTGGTGTTGTCTTGGGAGAAGAGTCACTTCATGGTGACTCAAGGGACGGTGCTTGGCCACATCATCTCCAACAGGGGCATGGAGGTAGATCCGACCAAGGTAGATGTCATTAGAAAACTCGCACCGCCGTCCAATCTGAGGCAGTTACGGTCATTTCTGGGGCGCGTCGGTTTCTACCGACGATTCATTCATTATTTCAGCAGGATTGCCCGGCCGTTGACTGACCTCCTGACGAAAGACACCGAGTTCCTTATCGATGACAAGTGTCTTTCATCCTTCGAGACTCTCAAGCAGTGTGTCATAGAGGCTCCTGTTCTCCAGCCACCGGATTGGTCTCTTCCATTCGAGATCATGACGGATGCCTCCGATTTCACCGTGGGGGCCGTGCTGGGACAGAGGAGGGATGGAGTCCCCTTTGCTATCCACTACGCTAGCCGCACATTGGATTCCGTGCAGCGGAATTATACGGTCACAGAGAAGGAAATGCTAGCCGTAGTGTTCGCCCTAGATAAGTTCAGATCTTATATCATTGGATCTAGAGTGACCTTGTATACTGATCACACCGCCATCCGATACCTCATGGCAAAGAAGGATGCCAAGGCCAGATTGACTAGATGGATCCTTCTACTCCAGGAGTTCGACATTGAGATCAAGGATAAGCCTGGAGTCAAGAATGTGGTGATGGATCATCTCTCCCGTTTAGAGCAGCCTGAGGAGTCCGAGCATATTGATCCCATTTGTGAGACCTTCCCAGATGAGGCGATCCTTTCTATCGCCTCACTCCCATGGTACGCCGATATTGTGAACTTTCTCGTTGCTGGGAAAGTTCCACAAGATTGGCCCAGGCAGAGGCTTGAGACATTCCTTGCGAAGGCCAAGTCCTACCACTGGGAGGATCCCATCCTTTACCACGAGGGAGGGGATAGCGTCTGGCGTAGGTGCATTCCTCAGGAGGAGCACCATAGCGTCCTCACTTACTGCCACAAGCTTGAGGCAGGAGGACATCATTCTGGGAGGAGAACGGCACAGAAAGTGCTCCAATCCGGCTTGTGGTGGCCTACCCTCTTCAAGGACTCCGATGAGTTCGTGAAGATGTGTACTGACTGTCAGAGGATGGGCACTTGTGGACAGCGTGATATGATGCCGATGCAGCCCATTCACTTCTGTGAGGTTTTTGACGCATGGGGCATCGATTTCATGGGTCCATTCCCTAAGAGTCAGGGATTTGAGTACTTATTGGCCGTTGATTATGTTAGTCGTTGGGTTGAGGCTATCCCCGCCCGAGCTGCTGATGCGAGGACAATTTGCAGATTTTTGAGGAAGCACATCATCACGCGGTTCGGGGTACCTCGAGTATTGATTTCAGATGGGGGGTCTCATTTCATCAACGACCAGGTGAAGGCCCTTGCTAGCGAGTTCGGCATAGACCATCGCGTTGCTACAACTTACCATCCACAGACGAATGGTCTAGCCGAGGTGTCGAACAGGGAGATCAAGACTATATTGCAGAAAGTCGTCCGCCCTGACCGAAAGGATTGGTCACAGCTTTTGGACTCGGTCTTGTGGGCATATAGGACGTCTTTCAAGACACCATTGGGCACATCTCCCTTTCGCCTCGTATTTGGTAAGCCGTGCCATTTGCCTGTTGAGCTGAGACACAGGTCACTTTGGGCAGTCACAGAGATACTTATGGATCCAGATGGTGTAGGAGACCAGAGGAGGGCAGAGTTAGCAGCCCTGGAGGAGTTGAGAGATACCGCCTTCTCAAACAGCCTACAGTATAAGGAGAGAGTGAAGGAGTGGCATGATTCTCACATCAGCCACAAGCATTTTGAGCCTGAACAGAGAGTATGGCTGTTTGATGCTAGGCTTCGTTTATTTCCAGGGAAGCTGCAGAGCAAGTGGAAGGGACCCTACTTGGTGAGAAAGGTACACGACAACGGTAGCATTGATATATCCGAGTTGTCTTCTGAGAGTACCTTTCGTGTGAACGGCCAGCGGCTCAAGCCATTTCTAGATCATGAGCCGCGGGTCGTTGATGTTGCCCCTATTCATTTTGTGTGAGATGTGGTCTTTGACTCACATCTAATGCATCTCACACCTGATTTTTACTGATCTTCTGACCTGTATAGATCCAGATGTCCATATCATCACATTCTTTAGTCCCACATCCCGTTTGTCATCTTTTATTATGCTACACTTAGGGTGCACTTTACCCTAAGTATGGGGGGATGTGAGACCTTTGGGTATTTCTTTTGTTTCTGTCTACCCCTGTTTTTGCTGCCTATACTTAGGGATATTTACCTTGAGTATAGGGGGGGTAGACCCTGCATATTCTCCACTCGGTTTCCCTTTTGTGTACAGCCTGCTATACTTAGGATTATTTGATCCTAAGTATAGGGGGAAGACCCGAGTTCCTTTTGACTTTCTATTCATTCATTCGTCTTTGTATATAGTCTTCCTTTTCACTTCCCTATACCTAGCACGAGTTATGTCTTCTTCATCGCTCTTGACTTGAGGACATCGTTCGAGCTAAGTATAGGGGTGTGTGTATATATTTCATATATACTTTAGCCATAACTCGTACTTTGTGTGAGTGTGTAAATAAATAAAATGGCTAAAAACCTTAAAAACCACAAAAATTAAAAAAATTTCATGTACATAAACATTCTTTTATTTGCACATAAATAGCTAGTGTACAAATTATTTTTGTAAAATTGTTTTCAAAAACCTTTTGTGTAAAGTTTGTGTAAATATTTTCTTATGAAAATTATGTATATAGTACAAAATTTTTCCAAAATGTTTTGAAAATCAAAAGTTTGCAAAAATCTTGTGTAAATGTGTGTAAATACCTTTTGCAAAACTTGCACTTCATGCATCATCCATTCATGATTTCAAAACATTTTTTTAAAAATTTTGCATGTTTATAAAAATTTGTGTAAATAGCATCTTTTGTACATATGTATATAGTTTTTCTGGATGATAGTTGACATTTAAACTAGCTTGGAATCAAATTGAGAAATGGAGCTTGATTAAGATCTTAATCCACCTAATTTATAAGAGGAACCTTATAGGGTTTAGGTTTAAGGCTTTTCAGGTCCATGGTGACTTAATTCTTTGAGTCCACTAGGCTATGATCACATGTCATCTCAATGAGCCTAAGTAGAGCACTTAACAACAACACATGACTCATATAGACAATGTCTTTACTTGGACACCAGCACTTTGCACCGAGCTCTCTACGGATGAGGTGGTGAGGAGGCGGTCTTCCTTGACTTGGGGTAGCATATGAGGGTAGTACTTCTAGGAGGAAACTCTCTTCTTCTTTTAGCGAAGGAAGTGTGTCTCAACTTGGTCTGGTTGCCATGAGGTCTAACGACGGGAGTTGTGGGTTGCAATAAAGCTTCAAAAGAGGGATAGTCTACTGGCTCAAGAGGAAAAACTCCTTGTATATATGCTGCACATGTACATGTTGTATAGATGCACTTGAAAAAAAAATGATGCAAAAAGAAAATAACTCCAAAAAAGTGGTGGGTCTGAGAGAAAATGATAATCCCACCGGAGTATGTGTATAGAGTGCAATAAGCAAGGCTTGTGTTTCATGTTCCACCTTATGTAGCTTGCAGCAGGGAGACTTGGCTACACTGGTCAAGCTCCCAAGGATACATGGCTACACTGGCCATGGTCCATTCTCTTCTTCCTCCTCTTCTTGAGCCGGTTGAACTTGAACTTAGAAGGAAATACCCCGCTCCTCGAGGAAAGAGTGGCCAGATTGAGGTCATAGAGTTACCTTGTTGGGGAGGGTTGTAAAGTTGCCATTTCTGAGGAGGAGAGCTTATACCTCACATTCACAGGACAAGGAAAGATTCATGGTCTTCAGGGTTTGTGTTTGGTGACTTGTTCTGACCTGGAGCATTGAGGAGTCTTGATTAGAGAGTAGTGGAACTTAGAGGCTGTTGAGTTTCAAGCTTAAGTCCAAATAAGGTTTCGACACATTAATAATCCAAAGATTTGATCGAGCTCCATAATTCAATTTAATGAAGGCAAGTTTAATAATCAACCTTGATCCATGTACATTCTTCTCTTTTTCTTTTTCTTTCTTCTTTTTCACTTCTTTTTCAAATAAGTGTTTGCTAAAGGACTAGCAAAGTTAAGTATAGGGGGGTGATGAATACTCATTCATCACTCTTTATTCTTATATTTTAGCTACAAAAACCTTTGCAAATGCATGTATATATTTGTAAATATAAATAATTACCAAAAGCATGCATGGTGTAAAAAGTAATAATTAGCATGTTTTTGTGCAAAAATAAAAGAATAAAGATCAAAAAGAAAAAGAGGGAAATATTTAGAATAAATATTGAGCAACCTAACCCAAGGGAGGGCTTAGCATGGACCTGACCGCATAAAAGCCAAAGTAGAGGGAGATAGGGGCTCATGTGTGTAAATATACCTGTAAATATAATAAAAATATTTTCATTCCAAAAATAGAATAAAATGGCTTGTAAATACTTGTATATATTTATAAATATAAAAATCAAAATAAAAATGGAAAAATAAAAAGAAAACAAAAACCTTCACCTTGTGCATATTCATCATGTACATACACTCACCTATATTTATTTAACCTTATAAATAAATAAAATTAATTTCCAAACATTTTGTAAATATTTTATCTTTTATGTTGTAAATAAATAAATTAAAAAACATTAAAACAAAAACAAAATAAAAAGAACAAAATCAAAAATTATAAATCACATTGTATATATACCTATGTATAGTACTATATTGTAAATACTTTATTTTTATTTAGAAAAATTAATTAAAAATCACTAAAAAATAGAAAATATTAAAACAAATATATTTCATGTTTTGAGTTTTAATTAAATCAGCCATTTGCTATTTTTAATTTAATTTCTAAATCTTTTCCAGATGGCAGCTTCCCATTGGTCCACGGGGACGTTGACCGCCTGGTCAACTCCCCCTCCAGGACCACCTCCCACGGGTATTAGGCACCTGACCCGACTTCTCCTCATTTTTGCGCCTAAACCCGACCACCTCGCACCTAAACCCAGGGTCCTAATCATTCTCCTATGATCCGGGAACCTAGCCCGACATTGATCCTAGGGATCCGTGCTCAATCGAGCCGGACCCGAGCCTTTCTTCCCGGACCTCCCACCATACATAAGCTGAGCTCCGCCACTTCATTCCGCATCTTTGGATCGTCATTCCTCCACCCAGTGACCTCCATCTTCCGCGCGAGAGTGACAGCTTGCCCCGGAGGTGTAGCAGCGAGGCAGAGGGTGCTCGAACCACTGATCTGGCGAGCCAGCGCCGCCGTGCTCCTCCCAGAGCCGGAGCTCGAGCCTCGGACGACGACGGTCCTCGAGGCAAGGACCCAGAGCACCAGCTGTTCGCCCACAGTCGACTCGACCACCCAGGTAGCCGTAGTTTCTTCTTTATTTCTCGAATTTTGATTTAGCCCCAAATCGCCCCGTCGCCGACCTTCGCTGATTCCGACCATCTCACCCTTCTGTTCGATCATCAGAATCACCCATCGCACTCACCTTCCTTCCACGCACGTTCTACGCCCCTCCGCTCAACCCAGCTCGCACAGGAGCTGGGGATTCGAGCTCCTTCGTCCACCTCTCGCTGGAGCTCGACCACAACGCCTCACCGTTCACTATCTCCCCGCTTAACGGGGTCGAGGCAGTTTGCCCTCGACCCGCGAGTTTGCTGGTGCACTTTGCAGGTACATCCAAGCGTATCTGAGGGCTTGGACCATTTGGTCCAGCAACTCCGCCTCCGCCGGACTCGCCAGAGCTTCTCGGACCTTCATCGAGTCATCGGAGGCTGCCATTCGACGCGGAAGGCTTCCACGCTCCTTCTCTGATCATCAGAGGCCTTCCAGGAGGAGACCAGCGCCGTCACGAGCCCGGCGAAGTTCGCCGGAGCCCAGTTCTTCCTCCATCCTTCAGAGACGTCTGATCGACCTCGACGCTCCAGATCTGATCATGTTCGTCCATTAGAGGAGCAGCACTGACCGCCAGATCCTTTGAGGGTCGATCTCCACCGTCGATCCAGCGAGGTTCAGCCACTGCGCCCGTCCACCGTTTGATCTTCCACGTGGCAGCGCCTGGACCGATCGATCAACGTCGAAGACCCAACGTTGGGCGCCACCCCTTCCCAGCCGTCCAATCATTGACGTGGCGCCCATCCGCCGGCTTGCGTAATAAAGGGTAATTTATACCTTAGGCCCTTAGTTTAGTTTAATTTCAGTTTAGTCTTGTAAATATTTTTAGAATTTTATTTACGTTAGTACTTTTGCATGTTGGACCCTATCTTGTTTGCTTATTGCATATATACCCATGTGTGTAGTGTAGCACGTGCATCGACACGTGCCTTTTTGGGATATTTGCACAGTTAGCCCTGTAGTTCTGATTGTTCTGAAATGAATGAATATTTTTAGGAAATTACATTTATACCCCTGTGCGTGAGTTAGCTTATTTGTGGGTAATTTACAAAAGGTCATCGGACTTTTGGTACCTGTTACCAAATAGTCCCAAAACTTTGTTTTGTTTGCATTTAGGTCCCTGAGTTCCCCAGACACGCGCTGCGCGCGTGATTTCGTGGGATTTTTGCATCAGACCCCTCAGAACTTTGGATATTTACGCACAGGTCCCTGTGCACTGTATCTAGGTTTTATTTTTGAATAAAATATCAAACCTATCTAAATTCCATGAAAATTGGACACATGGCTCCTGCCATGTTGTAAAAATTTTCTAGAATTTTTGGAGATATTTTTGCTTTTATTTGACATTTTTAAAAAATAAAAAACAGCCTTTTGCATTACTGTTTGATTTGGAAAATCACAAAAAAATATTAAAAAGCATCTAAAAATTACAAAAAAAGTAGCTACTGTTTAGTTTGTTGTGTTTGATTTTCTGGCCAATTTTGGCCATTTTTCATTTTATAAAACTCATACAAATTACAAAACACTAAAAATCTTATAAAAATTCTAATAATTAATCTAAAAACCTAAAAATAATAATTAAGGTGCCTAAATTTTCATTGTTTCTTTCTCTTTACAGAAAAATTACCTCCAGGCTTATTAGGGACTTTTAGATATTTTATCTAAGTCTCTTAAGCTCGGCTGGACAATACCTTTAGTTTCTTGCATTGTTTTATTTTTAGAAAATTAAACAAAAATCAGAAAAATCCCAAAAATTCACTAAAAATAGTAAAAATCATAAAATACACAAAAACATTTTTATTGGAATTTTTGATTGATTTTTGATGCATTAAATAATTGTATGAATTGGCTTGTTTTACTTGTTTCTTTATTTTCTTAATTAATTAAAAAATCCAAAAAATTTAAAAACAGACTAAAAATCCACCAAAAAACACCTTTTATTTTATTATATTTTATTTTTTGACTACTTCGTAGGCCGCAAGGCCATCACGTGCTCCTTGTGTTCGACCCTGGTCGCTATATCAGGTTAATATAATAGCAGGACCGCTATTGGATGTTTGATTGATTTTATCTTATTTGGTGGTCTCTTTTTCTTGATTGACACAAGAGCGATTGAGGTCGCAACGACCATTTGAGATATACCTGATTTACCTTGCTTGCTCGATTCTTCGTGTCTTCAGAATGGCGCCGTTGCCGGGGAGCACGGCTTAGTAGTTTTTGATTTTTCTTTTTCATTTTCTTTTTGTTTTATTTTTTGCGACTTTCCGCGGCTCTTTCAGAGTCCGTGGCTTTTCGCGGCTTTTTGTTTTTCTTTTATTTTTGTTTTATTTTGTTTTGCTTTATTTTCTCTTATTTTTGTTTTTGCTTTATTTTGCTTGTTTATTTTATTTGGCATTTTTGCACATATACCCTGTTTTATTTTCTTGCTATTATTTGGTTATTTTATTAGTTTGACCACTTGTTTCTTTCTTGCGAGGGCCCGAGGACCGAGGTGGCAGCTTTCGAGAAGCCGGCGCAACTGCGAGACTCGGAGGCGGCTCCCTTCTACACAGAGCCGCAGGAGAGCGTGAGAGAGAGGCTGAGTGGGAGAGGATTAGAGTAGGATTAGTTTAGACTTTATTTTTATTTTCATTTGATTATTGTAATAATACAGGGACAGACTCAGACACTATGGACTTGAATTGATTAACGGGTCTGTTTCACCGAGCACCGGTGTGCTCGGGGGAGCCTTAGGATTTTTCGCAGCTTTTCACGGTTTTTGGTTTTCTTCGCTGCCTTTTACGGTTTTACGCGGTTTTTCTCGAGCCCCTAGATTTAGGATTTTCTGCTTGACTGTGCTGTAATTAGTAGGATCCCCACACTTAATTGATTGCATGTTCCTATAGTGCGATTAATTGGACCTACTAATAAATCATTAATAAAAATAACTGACTCACTCCCTTCATAGCCTATGTGCCGTAGCCTGTCCTACCAAGCGCTGCTCCTGAACCCGATGTGTCGGGAGGAGGAGGGGTAGACCGAGACCGGACCTTTGGCTTGAAGGATCAGTGACCAATTAGATGGTTCTTCGAGTAGAATTGCCTGTTTAGGACTCGGTTTTCACCGCTGCACCATATAAGTAGTTTATTTCAGTCTTTACATTTCTGCGCAGATCACTTGCATGTAGAGTGCTGGAGACAGGTACGCATTTCTATCTTTGCATGCATCATTGATTTCATCGTGCATCGGCTTTTTCGTCTTCTCCCCCCGTTTTTGACTTAATAATCAGGAGAACCGAAAAATTCGTTAGGCCTTTTCCTTTTATTGAAAAAATTAAAAAGAAAAACAATAAAATTGGGACTGCTAAAACTATTGACCCTAAAAGACACTTGACCTAAAAATCTGTCTTGGAGAGAGCAACCCCCTCATTGCTTGGTTTGCTTGTGCGAGAGAGTGACCCGTTCACTAGGTAGAGCCCTCCGGTGCTATTCCCGACTGATTACCGACTCTTTCGTGCGGGCCAGTCGGTTGGGGTAGCATCGGGTATCCCAACAGGCCACGTAATCGCTCTGATAGATTGTTTGTTCTCCAAAATAAAATTTGACAAGATAATCCGACCGAGCCTTTACGGTCTTCAGCTCGCATTGCATTGGTGAACTGAGGGGTTTGTATTCTGATCATAGTTTCTCCAGATCCCATCCGCCTTACTCGCCAGATCACGATGATGGGTAGACGATCTCTTAGGCAGCCTCTGGCTGCACCGCTTTTGGGCACATCTACCTGTTCATCTAGGTTGGCCCGCGAGAGCCGAGACCAGCTCTCCGAGCCCGAGTATGATTCCGCCCTGTTCCCCCTCGACCCCCTTTCTTTCGGTTCCGAGAGACATGAGCCAGAGGAGAGATTATCATATTTATCAGCACCTGAGTTTGGCTCATTTGATTTTGCAGACACCATGGCCGGCAGTTCCGAGGATCGCTCCCGAGGTCCACAGCCTGAGCACTTTGTGCTGGACCAGGGCGCGATCAACTCCACCCTGATCGCCTCCCTCGAGACCGTTCAGCAGCAGTTGAGGGATCAGGGGGCATTCATGCTTGATATGAGGAGAGAGATGGAGCAGATGAGAGCAGAGAGAGCAGAGCGAGAGCAGAGGAGAGACGGGCCGAGGATCCCAGACGATGCAGCCGCAGCATCCGCAGCAGCCACCGCCGCAGCGGCATCCGCCGCGGCAGGCGGAGGAGAGCCACCGAGACCGATGCGGGAGTTGCACAACCCCGGATCGACGCTGATGCACCACTGGGTCGTACTTCCAACGATCGTGGGGGACTTCAAGTTCCCCCCGAACACCTTGCAGTTACTCCCCGCTTCCACGGACTCGCTACTGAGGAGCCCCATCTCCACCTCCAGGAGTTCCTCATGATCTGCAGTACTGTCCACGATCGTCAGGTGGACCAGGATACGATTCGGATGATCGCCTTCCCCTTTTCCTTGGCAGACAGAGCATCCACTTGGCTGAAGCACTTGGGGAAGTTTGTATACACTTGGGAGCAGCTCCACGCCGAGTATTTACACAAGTACTATCCACTCGGGCGGACCAATGCAGCGAGAGCCCTCATCAGCAACTTCTCCATGCTCCCCAATGAGCAATTCCATGAGGCATGGGAGAGGTTCCGTGAGCTGACTGATCGATGCCCGTACCAAGACATTTCGAAGCCCAACCTTGTGTAGAGATTCTTCAACGGGCTGACACCAGAGCTCCAGGGCTTGGTGAACGCTTCTTGTGGCAGGTTGTATTTCGCCAAGGATCACGACCAGAGGTGGGCCATCTACGAGGAGATGGCCGAGAAATATATGGTGATGTCCCAGACCAGGTTGTATACTCAGGGCAGACCCCAGCAGCAGCCAGGACCCGTGCAGTACCAGAGGATAGCACGGGTCGATGTCGGTCCATCCAGTTCGTCCGCAGCAGCAGCAGCACAGGCAGAGTCATCAGCTGCGGATATGGGTATCATTAGTGAGAAGTTGGTTCGGATGGAGCTGATTGAGAAGAAGCAGTGCCAGGGCATCACTCAGATGGAGCAGATGGCACAGACTCTGAGCGACTTGAAGACCCAGCTCATGTGTCTCCAAGAGGCACAGACGGCTCCACAGCCCCGTCTTCAGTCGCGAGGCGATTAAGGCAGCAGCAACAGCTCGTCCCAGTGCTCCAGCTCGCACCAGTAGCTTAGACAGGTTCACCTTGTACAGGCGGAGCCGTACCAGCAGCCGCAGCCCACCTACCTGTCACCACCATCTCCAGACTTGCAGATGGTGGTATACCAGCCTGATCAGCCTCTGGCAATACTCCCGCCAGCCCAGTACGATGCGGAGCCGTTGATTGATGTCAACGGGATTTGGTATGACCGTCCTCAGCCTGGAATCCGACGAGACCATCCCGGATTCAGGTGGGGGAACGGAGGTACCCAGCCCCAGCAGCAACCATCTGGTCAGGGAGGCCTGTACAGTCAGCAGAGAGATCACCACCCGTAGCAGCAGCCCCCAGTCTACCCTTCACAACAGCAGCAGCAGTCATCCTACGTTCCTCGTCCCTATCAGCAGGGACAGTCTTGGAGGCGTGAGCAGCCTCACCAGCAGCAGCATCCACCACACCCATACCCCTCTCAGCAGTAGAACCAGTTCCAGCAGCCTCATTACCAGAGAGGCTACCCGTCGGGCTCTCATGGTCCACCATACGAGACCCCGCCTTGGACGACATAGCCCACCTCCTCACGGACCAGCAGGCTACTTTCAGACGGGAGATGGACGAGTTCCACCAGGAGATTCGGGACATTGTGAGAGGGAAGGCCGTCATTCCTGCCCAGATCGAGCCGAACCCCAACAGCCTGAAGCGGAAGTCTGAGCAGGTAGCTTACACTGAGCATGCCGCTCCTAGTGATCCATTTGATGATATGTCTGCAGATCTTTTTGATGCTGATTTTGTCACACTTAGGAGCGGTAGGACACCAGCCGACGGCGGCGCCTCGTCTGAGCGACATCACGAGGATACACCTAGGGCTCCAGATGAGGAGCAGGAGAGCGGTACTTAGGCCGCTCATGTTGATGATGGTGGTACTGATGCCACCAAGGATGCTGATTCCACAGGCGGTGCTGAGGCCTCTATTTCACCCATTCGAGGAGGTGGTACTGAGGCCACGCCTGATGCCGAGCCAGAGTGCGGTACTGAGGTCGCGAGACGTCCAGTTGAGCCAGCCAGTGGTGGTACTGAGACCACCAGAGTTCATTCTGAGAGAGCTGTAGTTTTTCCTCATTCTGATGTATCTCGGAACTATGTTGTGAATAAAGGAAAAGGTTTGGTTTTTTCTGGTCCCACTGTGGTGCTTGATGTATGTGCGGATCCGGCCGTCGAGCCGTCTAGACCTTTTCTTAATCCTTCATCTGAGAAGGACCCAGTGATTCCCTTCGCTAGAGCCCTTTAGATGGGGAAGGGGAAGAAAAAAGAAAAAGATCCAAAAAAGAGAGAGCAGGAGGAGTTCAGCCAGAACATGATTGATAGATTCCACATACAGCTGACTCTTCAGGAGGCTTTGCAGCACATTCCCCTTCTTCAGCGTTCGTTGAGAGACAGGACTACAGTCAGGAGGAAGAGGAGGAACCACCACTCAGAGATCCATGTGCTGACGAAAGCCACGTGTTTCGCGATTCAGAACCGTCTGCCGGCCAAGAGGCCAGATTCAGGAGCCCCTTATGTCAGGTGCCACATTAGAGAGCAGAGGTTCGACCAGACTCTATTGGATAGCGGATCGTCTATCAACCTCCTTCCGGCAGCCCTTCTCGATCGCTTCGAGTTGGGCACTCTTAGACAGAGCAGGACAGTCCTTCAGTTTGCTGATCGATCTGTCAAGAGGCCGAAGGGGTTGTTGCGAGACGTTGTCGTCACTATTCAGGGCCTGCAATTCCCCGTGGACTTTGTAGTGTTGGACATGGAGATCCCTGATTCAGTGACCGATACCCCCATCATTCTCGGTCGTACGTTCTTGGCTACAACCAAGGGCGGTGACTGACCATGACAGCGGGAAGGTATACTTTCGCGTCAAGGGCGAGAGTGTACAAATAGAGACGGTCGAGGACTACAGAGCCAGAGACATATTATGCTCAGAGACGACTTCAGATGCAGAGCAGCTGACAGATGCCGGGCTAGACATCCACCAGGACTGCGACTTTGTGATCACAGACGATGAGGCAGTATGGGCAGACCCAGCAGCACAGGCCATCCTCTCATTTTCAGACACCGTTGATGTAGAGATGATAACAGAGGAGAGCCTGGAGAGCACAGCTCTGGTTCAGGATGCTATAGAGGCAGCAGAACAGGTTCTTGACCGCGACACGGATTTTTGTGATGACGGTGGTACCTGATGCCACCTTATTTGATGCAGATCCCTCGGATTTAGAGTCTGATTGGGTAGATTGCGAGGATTACATGCCAGACCTGAGTTCCACAGAGCCTACAGCTGAGGAGGAGGCAGATGCCGAGATTGAGAGAGAGTTTCAGTTCTCCCATACAGATTTGGCAGCATACATAGAGACACTTCAGAGGCCAGATCCACCAGCACCCAGCTGTCCAGAGCTGAAGCCGCTCCCTACTTCGCTGAAGTATCGATTCCTTGCGGGCGAGCCTGAGATGTACCCAGTCATCATCTCCGCCGATCTGACTGGAGAGCAAGAATCCCGTTTGATGGGGGTTCTTGAAAATAACCGCAAGGGAATCGGATGGAGCGTAGCAGATCTCCATGGGATTAGTCCATCACGTTGCTCCCACCATATATATCTCGAGGATGGGGCGAAGCCGTCGCGTGAGTTCCAGCGGCGGCTGAATCCCAATCTGAGAGAGGTTGTCATGAAGGAAATCTCAAAATGGTGGAGTGCAGATTTTATTTATCCCATTTCCGACTCCAAGTGGGTCAGCCCTTTGCATGTGGTGCCCAAGAAGACGGGCATCACGACTGTGATCAATGAGTCGGGAGAGGAGATTGCTACACGAGTACCCACTTCTTGGCTGGTCTGCGTTGACTACAGGAGACTCAACCAGGCCACCAAGAAGGATCATTTCCCCCTACCTTTTATTGACCAGATCATTAAGAGACTGGTAGGGAAGAGCCATTATTGTTTTCTGGATAGGTACTCGGGCTACAACTAGGTGGCCATCGCTCCTGAGGACTAGGAGAAGACCACCTTTACCTGTCCCTTCGGCACATACGCCTTCCGACGCATGCCATTTGGGCTATGCAATGCCCCTGCGACGTTTCAGAGATGCATGCTGTCGATCTTTTCGGACATGGTAGGGGAGTGTTTGGAGGTCTTCATGGACGATTTCTCGGTTTACAACGACGGATTCGACTCCTGTCTTGACTGCCTAGACCGAGTACTCTAGCGATGTATAGAGGTCCATTTGGTGTTGTCTTGGGAGAAGAGTCACTTCATGGTGACTCAAGGGACGGTGCTTGGCCACATCATCTCCAACAGGGGCATGGAGGTAGATCCGACCAAGGTAGATGTCATTAGAAAACTCGCACCGCCGTCCAATCTGAGGCAGTTACGGTCATTTCTGGGGCACGTCGGTTTCTACCGACGATTCATTCATGATTTCAGCAGGATTGCCCGGCCGTTGACTGACCTCCTGACGAAAGACACCGAGTTCCTTATTGATGACAAGTGTCTTTCGTCCTTCGAGACTCTCGAGCAGTGTGTCATAGAGGCTCTTGTTCTCCAGCCATCGGATTGGTCTCTTCCATTCGAGATCATGACGGATGCCTCCGATTTCGCCGTGGGGTCCGTGCTGGGACAGAGGAGGGATGGAGTCCCCTTTACTATCCACTACGCTAGCTGCACATTTGATTCTGCGCAGCGGAATTATACGGTCACAGAGAAGGAAATGCTAGCCGTAGTGTTCACCCTAGATAAGTTCAGATCTTATATCATTGGATCTAGAGTGACCTTGTATACTGATCACACCGCCATCCGATACCTCATGGCAAAGAAGGATGCCAAGGCCAGATTGACTAGATGGATCCTTCTACTCCAGGAGTTCGACATTGAGATCAAGGATAAGCCTGGAGTCAAGAATGTGGTGGCGGATTATCTCTCCCGTTTAGAGCAGCCTGAGGAGTCCGAGCATATTGATCCCATTTGTGAGACCTTCCCAGACGAGGCGATCCTTGCTATCGCCTCACTCCCATGGTACGCCGATATTGTGAACTTTCTCGTTGCAGGAAAAGTTCCACAAGATTGGCCCAGGCAGAGGCTTGAGACCTTCCTTGCGAAGGCCAAGTCCTACCACTGGGAGGATCCCATCCTTTACCACGAGGGAGGGGATAGCGTCTGGCGTAGGTGCATACCTCAGGAGGAGCACCATAGCGTCCTCACTTACTGCCACAAGCTTGAGGCAGGAGGACATCATTCTGGGAGGAGAACAGCACAGAAAGTGCTCCAATCCGGCTTGTGGTGGCCTACCCTCTTCAAGGACTCTGATGAGTTCGTGAAGAGGTGTACTGACTGTCAGAGGATGGGCACTTGTGGACAGCGTGATATGATGCCGATGCAGCCCATTCACTTTTGTGAGGTTTTTGACGCATGGGGCATCGATTTCATGGGTCCATTCCCTAAGAGTCAGGGATTTGAGTACATTCTGTTGGCCGTTGATTATGTTAGTCGTTGGGTTGAGGCTATCCCCGCCCGAGCCGCTGATGCGAGGACAGTTTGCAGATTTTTGAGGAAGCACATCATCACGCGGTTCGGGGTACCTCGAGTATTGATTTCAGATGGGTGGTCTCATTTCATCAACGACCAGGTGAAGGTCCTTGCTAGCGAGTTCGGCATAGACCATCGCGTTGCTACACCTTACAATCCACAGACGAATGGTCTAGACGAGGTGTCGATCAGGGAGATCAAGACTATATTGCAGAAAGTCATCCACCTTGACCGAAAGGATTGGTCACAGCTTTTAGACTTGGTCTTGTGGGCATATAGGATGTCTTTCAAGACACCATTGGGCACATCTCCCTTTCGCCTCGTATTTGGCAAGCCGTGCCATTTGCCTGTTGAGCTGAGACACAGGTCACTTTGGGCAGTCATTGAGATACTTATGGATCCAGATGGTGTAGGAGACTAGGGGAGGGCAGAGTTAGCAGCCCTGGAGGAGTTGAGAGATACCGCCTTCTCAAACAGCCTACAGTATAAGGAGAGAGTGAAGGAGTGGCATGATTCTCACATCAGCCACAAGCATTTTGAGCCTGAACAGAGAGTATGGCTGTTTGATGCTAGGCTTCATTTATTTCCAGGGAAGCTACAGAGCAAGTGGAAGGGACCCTACTTGGTGAGAAAGGTACACGACAACGATAGCATTGATATATCCGAGTTGTCTTCTAAGAGTACCTTTCGTGTGAACGGCCAGTGGCTCAAGCCATTTCTAGATCATGAGCCGCGGGTCGTTGATGTTGCCCCTATTCATTTTGTGTGAGATATGGTCTTTGACTCACATCTAATGCATCTCACGCCTGATTTTTACTGATCTTCCGACCTGTATAGATCCAGATGTCCATATCATCACATTCTTTAGTCCCACATCCCGTTTGTCATCTTTGATTATGCTACACTTAGGGTGCACTTTACCCTAAGTATAGGGGGGATGTGAGACCTTTGGGTATTTCTTTTGTTTCTGTCTACCACTGTTTTTGCTGCCTATACTTAGGGATATTTTACCCTAAGTATAGGGGGGTAGACCCTGTATATTCTCCACTCGGTTTCCCTTTTGTGTACAACCTGCTATACTTAGGATTACTTGATCCTAAGTATAGGGGGAAGACCCGAGTTCCATTTGACTTTCTATTCATTCATTCATCTTTGTATATAGCCTTCCTTTTCACTTCCCTATACCTAGCACGAGTTATGTCTTCTTCATCGCTCTTGACTCTGAGGACATCGTTCGAGCTAAGTATAGGGGGGTGTGTATATATTTCATATATACTTTAGCCATAACTCGTACTTTGTGTGAGTGTGTAAATAAATAAAATGGCTAAAAACCTTAAAAATCACAAAAATTAAAAAAATTTCATGTACATAAACATTCTTTTATTTGCACATAAATAGCTAGTGTACAAATTATTTTTGTAAAATTGTTTTCAAAAACCTTTTGTGTAAAGTTTGTGTAAATATTTTGTTATCAAATTTATGTATATAGTACAAAATTTTTCCAAAATGTTTTGAAAATCAAAAGTTTGCAAAAATCTCGTGTAAATGTGTGTAAATACCTTTTGCAAAACTTGCACTTCATGCATCATCCATTCATGATTTCAAAACATTTTTTTAAAAATTTTGCATGTTTGTAAAAATTTGTGTAAATAGCATCTTTTGTACATATGTATATAGTTTTTCTGGATGATAGTTGACATTTAAACTAGCCTGGAATCAAATTGAGAAATGGAGCTTGATTAAGATCTTAATCCACCTAATTTATAAGAGGAACCTTACAGGGTTTAGGTTTAAGGCTTTTCAGGTCCATGGTGACTTAATTCTTTGAGTCCACTAGGCTATGATCACATGTCATCTCAATGAGCCTAAGTAGAGCACTTAACAACAACACATGACTCATATAGACAATGTCTTTACTTGGACACCAGCACTTTGCACCGAGCTCTCTACGGATGAGGTGGTGAGGAGGCGGTCTTCCTTGACTTGGGGTAGCATATGAGGGTAGTACTTCTAGGCGGAACCTCTCTTCTTCTTTTAGCGAAGGAAGTGCGTCTCAACTTGGTCTGGTTGCCATGAGGTCTAACGACGGGAGTTGTGGGTTGCAATAAAGCTTCAAAAGAGGGATAGTCTACTGGCTCAAGAGGAAAAACTCCTTGTATATATGCTGCACATGTACATGTTGTATAGATGCACTTGAAAAAAAATGATGCAAAAAGAAAATAACTCCAAAAAAGTGGTGGGTCTGAGAGAAAATGATAATCCCACCGGAGTATGTGTATAGAGTGCAATAAGCAAGGCTTGTGTTTCATGTTCCACCTTATGTAG
This sequence comes from Ottelia alismoides, assembly GCA_037367405.1. Classification (NCBI taxonomy): domain Eukaryota; kingdom Viridiplantae; phylum Streptophyta; class Magnoliopsida; order Alismatales; family Hydrocharitaceae; genus Ottelia; species Ottelia alismoides. The sequence goes on from JAZKJV010009209.1 coordinate 37,307, forward strand.
CTTGCAGCAGGGAGACTTGGCTACACTGGTCAAGCTCCCAAGGATACATGGCTACACTGGCCATGGTCCATTCTCTTCTTCCTCCTCTTCTTGAGCCGGTTGAACTTGAACTTAGAAGGGAATACCCCGCTCCTCGAGGAAAGAGTGGCCAGATTGAGGTCATAGAGTTACCTTGTTGGGGAGGGTTGTCAAGTTGCCATTTCTGAGGTGGAGAGCTTATATCTCACATTCACAGGACAAGGAAAGATTCATGGTCTTCAGGGTTTGTGTTTGGTGACTTGTTCTGACCTGGAGCATTGAGGAGTCTTGATTAGAGAGTAGTGGAACTTAGAGGCTGTTGAGTTTTAAGCTTAAGTCCAAATAAGGTTCCGACACATTAATAATCCAAAGATTTGATCGAGCTCCATAATTCAATTTAATGAAGGCAAGTTTAATAATCAACCTTGATCCATGTACATTCTTCTCCTTTTCTTTTTCTTTCTTCTTTTTCACTTCTTTTTCAAATAAGTGTTTGCTAAGGGGCTAGCAAAGTTAAGTATAGGGGGGTGATGAATACTCATTCATCACTCTTTATTCTTATATTTTAGCTACAAAAACCTTTGCAAATGCATGTATATATTTGTAAATATAAATAATTACCAAAAGCATGCATGGTGTAAAAAGTAATAATTAGCATGTTTTTGTGCAAAAATAAAAGAATAAAGATCAAAAAGAAAAAGAGGGAAATATTTAGAATAAATATTGAGCAACCTAACCCAAGGGAGGGCTCAGCATGGGCCTGACCGCATAAAAGCCAAAGTAGAGGGGGATAGGGGCTCATGTGTGTAAATATACCTGTAAATATAATAAAAATATTTTCCTTCCAAAAATAGAATAAAATGGCTTGTAAATACTTGTATATATTTATAAATATAAAAATCAAAATAAAAATGGGAAAATAAAAAGAAAACAAAAACCTTCACTTTGTGCATATTCATCATGTACATACACTCACCTATATTTATTTAACCTTATAAATAAATAAAATTAATTTCCAAACATTTTGTAAATATTTTATCTTTTATGTTGTAAATAAATAAATTAAAAACCATTAAAACAAAAACAAAATAAAAAGAACAAAATAAAAAATTATAAATCACATTGTATATATACCTATGTATAGTACTATATTGTAAATACTTTATTTTTATTTTGAAAAATTAATTAAAAATCACTAAAAAATAGAAATATTAAATTAAATCGGCCATTTGCTATTTTTAATTTAATTTCTAAATCTTTTCCAGATGGCAGCTTCCCATTGGTCCACGGGGACGTTGACCGCCCGGTCAACTCCCCCTCCAGGACCACCTCCCACGGGTATTAGGCACCCGACCCGACTTCTCCTCATTTTTGCGCTTAAACCCGACCACCTCGCACCTAAACCCAGGGTCCAAATCATTCTCCTATGATCCGGGAACCTCGCCCGACATTGATCCTAGGGATCCGTGCTCAATCGAGCCGGACCCGAGCCTTTCTTCCCGGACCTCCCACCATACATAAGCTGAGCTCCGCCACTTCATTCCGCATCTTTGGATCGTCATTCCTCCACCCAGTGACCTCCATCTTCCGCGCGAGAGTGACAACTTGCCCCGGAGGTGTAGCAGCGAGGCAGAGGGTGCTCGAACCACTGATCCGGCGAGCCAGCGCCGTCGTGCTCCGCCCAAAGCCGGAGCTCGAGCCTCGGACGACGACGGTCCTTGAGGCAAGGACCCACAGCACCAGCTGTTCGGCCACAGTCGACTCGACCACCCAGGTAGCCGTAGTTTCTTCTTTATTTCTCGAATTTTGATTTAGCCCCAAATCGCCCCATCGCCGACCTTCGCTGATTCCGACCATCTCACTCTTCTGTTCGATCATCGAAATCCCCCATCGCACTCACCTTCCTTCCACGCACGTTCTACGCCCCTCCGCTCAACCCAGCTCGCACAGGAGCTGGGGATTCGAGCTCCTCCGTCCACCTCTCACCGGAGCTCGACCACCACGCCTCACCGTTCACTATCTCCCCGCCTAACGGGGTCGAGGCAGTTTGCCCTCGACCCGCGAGTTTGCTGGTGCACTTTGCAGGTACATCCAAGCCTATCTGAGGGCTTGGACCATTTGGTCCGGCAGCTCCGCCTCCGCCGGACTCGCCAGAGCTTCTCGAACCTTCATCGAGTCATCGGAGGCTGCCATTCGACGCGGAAGGCTTCCATGCTCCTTCTCCGATCATCAGAGGCCTTCCAGGAGGAGACCAGCGCCGTCACGAGCCCGGCGAAGTTCGCCGGAGCCCAGTTCTTCCTCCATCCTTCAGAGACGTCCGATCGACCTCGACGCTCCAGATCTGATCATGTTCGTCCATTAGAGGAGCAGCACTGACCGCCAGATCCTTTGAGGGTCGATCTCCACCGTCGATCTAGCGAGGTTCAGCCACCGCGCCCGTCCACCGTTTGATCTTCCATGTGGCAGCGCCTGGACCGATCGATCAGCGTCGAAGACCCAGCGTTGGGCGCCACCCCTTCCCAGCCGTCCGATCATTGACGTGGCGCCCATCCGTCGGCTTGCGTAATAAAGGGTAATTTATACCTTAGGCCCTTAGTTTAGTTTAATTTCAGTTTAGTCCTGTAAATATTTTTAGAATTTTATTTACGTTGGTACTTTTGCATGTTGGGCCCTATCTTGTTTGCTTATTGCATATATACCCCTGTGTGTAGTGTAGCATGTACATCGATACGTGCCTTTTTGGGATATTTGCACACTTAGCCCTATAGTTCTGATTGTTCTGAAATGAATGAATATTTTTAGGAAATTGCATTTATACCCCTGTGCATGAGTTATTTGTGCATGTGCGCTTATTTGTGGGTAATTTACAAACAGGTCCTCGGACTTTTGGTACCTGTTACCAAATAGTCCCAGAACTTTGTTTTGTTTGCATTTAGGTCCCTGAGTGCCCCAGACACGCGCTGCGCGAGTGATTTTGTGGGATTTTTGCACCGGACCCCCCAGAACTTTGGATATTTACGCACAGGTTCCTGTGCACTGTACCTAGGTTTTATTTTTGAATAAAATATCAAACCTACTCCAAATTCCATGAAAATTGGAGACATGGCTTCTACCATGTTGTAAAATTTTCTAGAATTTTTGGAGACATTTTTGCTTTTATTTGATATTTTTAAAAAATCAAAAACAACCTTTTGCATTACTGTTTGATTTGGAAAATCACAAAAAAATATTAAAACTCATCTAAAAATTACAAAAAAATTAGCTATTGTTTAGTTTGTTGTGTTTGATTTTCTGGCCAATTTTGGCCATTTTTCATTTTAAAACTCATAAAAATTACAAAACACTAAAAATCTTATAAAAATTCTAATAATTAATCTAAAAGCCTAAAAATACAAATTAAGGTGCCTAAATTTTCCTTGTTTCTTTCTCTTTACAGGAAAATTACCTCCAAGCTTATTGGGGACTTTTAGATATTTTATCTAAGTCTCTTAAGCTCGGCTGGACAATACCTTTAGTTTATTGCATTGTTTTATTTTTAGAAAATTAAATAAAAATCAGAAAAATCCCAAAAATTCACTAAAAATAGTAAAAATCAGAAAATACACAAAAACATTTTTATTGGAATTTTTGATTGATTCTTGATGCATTAAATAATTGTTTGAATTGGCTTGTTTTACTTGTTTCTTTATTTTCTTAATTAATTAAAAAATCCAAAAAAATAAAAAACAAACTAAAAATCCACCAAAAACACCTTTTATTTTATTTTATTTTATTTTTGACTACTTCGTAGGCCGCAAGGCCATCACGTGCTCCTTGTGTTCGACCCTGGTCGTTATACCAGGTTAATATAATAGCAGGACCGCTATTGGATATTTGATTGATTTTATCTTATTTGGTGGTCTCTTTTTCTTGATTGACACACGAGCGATTGAGGTCGCAACGACCATTTGAGATATACCTGATTTACCTCGCTTGCTCGATTCTTCGTGTCTTCAAGTGGTCAAGAGCCTACTCGGACACACGACGATGAGACAAACACCCTCGTGAAGGTGTAGACTAATCTCAAATACTCCAGAAATGGTCGATGTTCTACACATTGCGAGAACACTGTCGTTGATCAAGTCCTACTCGTCCACATACGATAGCAGCATCGATACTTCGGAAATCCAGGCATACAATAAGGCAGTATCCAGGATGGATATAGCTCTAATCCTTACGATTGCGCTCTCTCACTTGGAAGGACACCTCCCTCCTAATTAGTACATGAAATTAATGAGGGCTTTGCTCACCTAATGCAATGAATCCAGTTAATCAAATTTATTTAGGTCAAGTATTTTTAGCAGTCCCTTTTTTAATTTTTGTTGTGTTATCACTTCTTTGAGTAGATTCAATACAAGCGCTTAACATTTTTGTTGGTTTTCTTTTTGCCTAGGTTGTCAAAATAAGAGGGAGAAGGTGGAAATGTAATGCAAGTCGAAAAATGACGATGAATGCTCAGATGGAAGACTTACACTGATTCTCAACTCTCTCCATGTGGGATGCAAGGCAGAAATTTTTAAATCTAATCTATATGCAAATGCAATGATGAAATCACCCTAAGAACAAAATTATATTAGCGTGAAGAACTGGATGTCAAATCCTAGAGTAATCACCCAAAAGTCCCATCTTGGAGACAACCTCGGTGCCCACCACAACTGGCCCTACCGGTGATGTATGGTGCCTCTCTCAGCACTCGATGATCACTCTAAGTTTTAACAATTAGCTTTGATGGCACATCTAGATCTAAGGGCTCAATCACAGAAAACAAATAAAATGAAGGCGGAAAACTCAAAATTCAGAAAACAAAGAAAATAAAGGTGGTAGAAATCAGGAAAAATCCGGTGAGCCCCGAAGTGAACAAACACTTGGAAATAGGGATCGAATGTCCAACAGTCCAAGTACCTATTGGGCAAAAATAAATCACTCTCTCACCGAACATGAAAAATAAAAAAATAAAGTCTATACTAAATTCCTCTCTCTCCCTTGCTCACTCTGTCGGCTAGGTCAGAAAGCCAACTCCTCGTCTTGGAGGATGCACCAAATCTCCTGAAATCTGCCCTCGATCCGTGATTTCTCGCAAGAAAAATAGAAGACAAATGCTAGCATAATAAATAATTATATCAAATAAAGGAATAAATAAATAAAGGAAAAAGAATAAAATAAAAATGACCCAAAATTCTATCCCACATGTTGCTCCCCAACAACGACGCCATTTGATGACACGAATTTTGCAAGGGTCTAAAATAATATCCTCATAGAAATGCAAAGATACAATGTTGTTGAGGCGACAGCTCACAAGACCATGTGGTCAATCAATAACTAACCCACACAATAAATAAATCATTCAAGTAAAGGGAAAAAATTTATTATACCCTACAATAAATTGTACAGTGGACAAGTATAGTATGGGTCGAACCCAGGAAACAATGGTGAATAGACAATCAAAATTGGCTACAAGACAGTAAATGATTTTGGCTTTTTACGGATTTTTGAATTTTTGTGGGTTCTTACTTATTTATTTTTTTGGAATTTTTGCTTTTATATTTTTTAGATTTTTTATCTAGTAATTTTTATTTTCTTTTTTATTTCCTGCTTTTATATTTTTAATATTTAATAATGATAATACAAGTATAAATAGTTATATATATAGAGATGGCTTTTATATTTTATTGATTTTTATAGATTTATGTTTTCCTCTATTTTTGATATTTTTCCTTTAGTTTTTACCATTTTTTGTATTTTTAGTTGAATAAACAAGGCAAAACAGTGAATAAGATAAATACGCCTAATTGTTTTCGAGATTAAAAATATCAAAATAGCTTAAAATTTTCTAAAACTATTTTTAATAGGTTATAAATATATCAAACAAAATTTAGAAATAGAAACACATATTTTTGGAATTTTTCATAGATTTTTATAATTTTTGTGAGGATTTTGAAACTTTTTAATTTTTGGTTTTCATTTTTCATTTTTAGGTTTTTGGTCTATAGGCTCAAAATACAATAATAAACAAATCTATTTTTTAAAATTTTCAAAACATTTTTATATTTTTTTTGTTTTTTAAAGACACGAATGGATAAATAGCTTAGTTTTTTATTTTTAATAAATAGGAAATAGCCTTAAAATACCTAACCAAAAATATATGTAATATATATATGTTTGTATGTCAAGTATTTGAAAACCTTAGGGTCAAATCTGTAATTTTTCCAAAATATCCAATAAGCAATATCCAGAGGTGTATATTTGCAATGAATATAAAGTCCAGAGGGCCATATGTAATTTTTCCTGAAAATATTACGCTATTAATTCAAAAACCAGGACTGAATCGAAATACAAAAAGCCCTGAGGCTTTGGTGCAAAAATTCTAGTCCCCTCACATGCACGAGAATGTGAGGTAACGTGGACTAGACCTAAAAGTAATTATGGAAAGTATAGGGACCTATTTGCAAATATTGTAAAAATGTTAACGCTATAGACAAATGTTTATGGACTGAAAATAAAATACAAAAGGTGCAAGGGTATCAGGTAAAATTACCCCTATGGGCGCGATCCAACGGTCGATGGTCTTCACTTAACATTTGGCGCAATCTAGACGGCAGGTTGCTTCACTTAAATTAAGATTAGATCTCCAGAAGAGATCCAACGGTGGAGCTTCTTCAGATCCGACGGTTGCTGCACACTTGGGCGTGGGCGCATGATCAAACGGCTGAGAGGACAACTGGAAGAACAAGTCTTGAACACGATTGGGCCGTGCTTCGATCATCTCTTCCTCGCATCTCAGGCCCCTGGGAGGCTTGGTGCTGGTGCAAAATAATGCCCTCACTCCTCCGTGTCGAGTGGCGGTCTCAAAAGAGCCCATCGAGCTCCGTCGAGGTCTGCTGACGTTGAAGAAACATGGAGGCTCCAGGTAACTCTTCCTTGGTCAAAATCGACTCGAGAGGAGTGCTTTGGCTCTGTAGAACCTGCAGGAAGCTAAGGAACCCAAAAAGGATGGATATGGGCGTCTTATTAGGTCGGGGGAGCGAAAATGAACTCGGACGGAGCTCTCCTATGATATGGCAGAGGAGGAGAGCGGACTGCTTGATCTGAGTTAGATCAGGAGCGTTGAACATGTTTGGGGAGATGATAAGGTGGCGGGGATGATGTGGGAGGCGAAAGCTGAGGCGGAGGTTGGTCAAAGTGATTGGAAACATGCGACAGAGCCAGAGCTCCACCGAGATAATATTTTTTGATTTTACCAAAAATCAAACGAAATCTAAGGGAATAAAATGCGACTCTACTGCTATGCTAAGGAACTAAAAGAACGAGAAAAAGAGGGCTTACCTGACCTATACTGGCGCGGTGCGGAGCTCGTGGTGGAGGAGGTGGTGGCACCTCGGATCGACCTCGATTCTACACCAAATGCTTCACCGATTCTTCCTCATGGCTCCTGCTGTCACCAGGATACTCGGGACGAATGAATGTTAGGGTTTTAATGCCAGATGTGGGATCGAAAAATCAAGGAACGATGGAAGAGATTTATGTACAGGGCATCTTCCTCAAGAAGTGGTGCTCGATACAGTGGCATCTCGACCAAGAAATTATCTTGGCGTGAGGATCAAAAGTCAAGAAGGGATCGATCTGAATGGGTGCAAGGATTGGGCATGAACATACAAGGAAGGTAGGGTCAAATGGGGTTTGACGTGCGCTAGAGCCTCAGTTAGAGAGTTGATCAGGGTCAGCAGGCGATGGGCCCTGATTGGGCCACACCATCCGCAAGAGGACAAAAACGAAAATAGAAAGAAGAAATAAATAGATATACAATAGTAAATTATTTATTTGAATTTTATTTAAAACATAAAAAATATTTATTATTTTATTTAGTATTTTATTATGATTTTTATTTATTTATATGGGTTAGTTTCTTACATGTTACTTTTTACAAGTAGAAACATATGTATATTGACATATGTTTTGAATATTTTATTTTTATTTTATATTTTTATTTTCTTATTTATACACATAATTTATATTTTTAAAACTTATTTTAATGTACATAAATATAATTTATTGTATTTTTTGATATTTTTTTGTACACAATTAAATATAAGTATTTATTATATAGGTATATGTATAGTGCATTCATCTATGTATTATTGTACATTTATTTATTTTGATTTATTTTAATGGTTTTTTTCTTATAATCATGTACATATACTATAAAAAATATTTACAAAATTTGAAAAATATAAAATTGTGAAAAATATAAAAGATAAATAAAATGAATATTTTATTCAGGTGTATAATATAATAGGGGTCCAAAACCTAAGTTTTACATCTTAAATCCAAATTAAATGAAACTATTGATGAATCTCCATTTCATCACCTTTATTCTTTCATTTTGGCCTCTAATACCTAGAGATGAATGCATGAATATATCACTAATTTACCAAAATAAACACTCATTAATTTGTACAAAATACTGTATAAAATACTGTGTATTTGTTGCAAAATAAAAGAATAAAGGAAAGAAAAGAAAAAGAGCTCAGTGGCAAGGACACTGAAGTGACCCTAGACCTCGATACTCAGTCATCATGTTGACTTAGTCGACAAGGAAAAAAGTAGGGGAGATAGGGCAACTAATTGTACAGAAATCATAGGCAGATCACTCTACAAAATAGTCAAATAATTACTTTTTGGGACTGATTTTATTCTTTATTATTTACACCTCAAATAATGTAACTTTGTACATGAAAATTGTAGACAAAAATGTATAGAAAATACAAAATTTATTTCATACAAAAATAATATACAGTATACATTTTATACACATAATAAAATCCTAGAACTCAAACTTCACAGGCCCATACTCCCAAATAAAAACTCAAAATGTATCAAAATCACCTTTATTGTAGATAAAGCTATTTAACGAAGGTGGTTTCATATTTTTTGAAGTCAATATGTGAAAGTTAGGTTTTGGACCTCTGTCGTACAATATACCCGAATAAAATACTCATTTTATTTATTCTTCATTATTTTTATGATTTTATATTTTACAATTGTGTAAATATTATTTATATCATATGTGCATATTGAAACTAAACTAAAATCATAAAGAAAACATTAAAATAAAATATGAACACTAAATACATAGATGAAAATACAGTAACTATACCTATATAATATACACCTACATTTATTTAAGTGTATATATTATATCATAAAATTATAATAAAAATATATTTAAGTATATAAAAATTAGTTGTAAATATATAAAATAACAAAATAAAATAATAAAATCAAAATTACAAAATAAAAATAAAAAACTTAAAACATAGGTAAATATACCTACAAATAAAACCCTAAAAACAAAATTTTAATTAATAACCTTTAAAAAATAAATAAAAATATGCATACAATACTACAGAAATTAGAAACATTTTTTATTATTTAAAAATAATAAAATCAATTATTATTTATTGTCCATTTTCCAAGGCATTTTTGCCTTGGAATTTCCTGGTTGGTCCACGTGGACCAACCAGGCGTCTCCATTTGTTGACCTCGGTCAACTGTACCTAAATACCTCTAACTTCTGTCAAAAGTCACGAGCAAGCCCATTTCTCCATTTTCTCCATGCCTCCATCTTCTTCTTCCCTCAAGACCTCCACCTTCTTGGCCTAGATTTCGATTTTGTATAGTTTTAAGTTTCGTGTAGTACGATTAGGTTAATAGCCAGATCTTCACCGACCAGGAGCTTGAGCTCCAGGTCCCCATCACTGTGATTCGGCCTGTGTTTTGACACGTATTCACCTGGCCCTCCTTTCCTCACGCTTTCTCCACAATCCACCCACAGAATCCCTCTCGATTCTGCCTGAATTGAAGGACTTCGGAGCTCCCGCCGTCGCCTAACATCAGATCTCCCCCTCCATTCCACTTCCCCCTTCATTTCGATCAATCCCTAGGTCAAGAAGATAGTCCTTGCACCCAGGAATGTTTTTGTGATAACTTGTAGGCCTGAAGACGCGTCTGGGACCTTGACGACCACTAGGAGCAGCTCTAGGTGCTTCGACTTCGTCGGAGTACCGAGAGCCCCCTCGCCTCCCTTGAACCCTGTCGTTGCACGCGGAGGACGCTCAGCTCGCTGATGAGCTTGTCCGAGACACATTTCACCACCAGAGCACAGAGGATCGAAGGATCAAAGTTCATCAGCGGTGTGTTCTTGGTTGTTCCTGCAACGCCCTCAACGTCATTCCATCAAGAACAACGGTCCAGATCTAGTCTAGACCGTTGAATATTTGTGATGGGGTACACGAAGAAGACTGTTGGATAGGACACGTGGAAGCATCAGAGCGACTGGATCTGAGACGTTAGTGGGTAAATTTCATAGTCCCCCTCTACCTTTTTGTATTTGCTAGAAAGTCGTGCAAATATTTTATGTATTTTAAAAAGTAGTGGACAAATTGCAAGTACCCCTGTACACTTCTATAATATTGTAGTTTGATCCCAGTCAGAGTTACGTGTGTGAACATGTTTTATGTTGTAAATATTGCATGAACACCCTCGCAGGTTATTTCCATTGCCTTTGAATATATTAAGTTTGAAGTTAAGTGTTCAACTTTGGGTTAAATTTCACTTTAGTCCTCATATTTAATTTTATTTGCAATTATAACCCTACTAGTATAAATATTATTGTGTATGATTTCCTCTTTATTAAAAATAGTTGCCGTATCCTAAAAATCACCAAAATATAGGAGTAGGTACTTGGATGCATGCATGTTCATGTTATATGTTTACATTTGCATTTTATGCCCTTTTCATATTTTCTAAAAATAAAAAGTCCACGACCAATCCCTATTTATCTTTAAAAACCCAAAAATAATATAAAAACATATCTAAAAATTTCCAAAAAAAATAGTTTATGCTTATTATAGTTTATAATACCTTCATACAGAAAATCCCAAAAAAATATAAAAGGAAAACACATAAAATTAAAAAGCCCTAAAATCCTATAAAATTATAAAAACTATTCTAAAAATCCAAAAATACTTGTTCCTTCTCTATATTTTTACTTATATATATTAGTATATATTAAAACTAGTTTTGAGAATTTTTAGACTTATTAGATTTTTAAATATCAAAACTTTATGTATTTTAAACTTTAAAAATCCCTAAAACTTAGCAAAATTCACTAAAATATAATAAAAACAGTAAAAAATTTAAAATCCACAAATATTTAAATATGTTATTTTTAGTTATTTTTAGTTATATTTATATCTATATTGCCCTATCGTATATACATACTATTATATATTCCTTTATTATATATTTAAAAGAAAAATAAAAATTTTAAATCTAAAGATATAAAAAGAAAATATTTAAAATATAAATCATAAAAACCAAACCCAAAAATTTAGAACATAAAAATAAAATAAAAAATACAAGTTAAAAATCCACCTTATTTGGCAAATATTGTGCATAGTTATATATATACATATATATACATACCCATATTATTTATTCATTATTTATTTATAAATAATATCAAGTGATGCATCGTGTGTTCCCTATGTTCGGCACCCTACTCTGCTTGTCACAATAGGACCATTTTTAGGGTTTATAATAAATTTTGATTCACACCTGCTTTTTAGTGATTAATATATTGTGTGGGTTGATTGTTGAATTGGTTAGAGGTTCTTATCGGTCACTTCAACGATTCTACTCCCGCCCTATGTGGAACACATGACCAATAGAACCACTGGCTATTTAAAATGGCACCGTTGTCGGGGAACAACGGATTGTACACATTTTTGTTGTATATATAGATGTTCACTATTTACTTGCATCTTTCTGCTATTTATTATTTAAGATTTATTTGACTTTTCTAATCCATTTTTCTTATTAATCTTTCTTGCGAGGTACCGCTTGATGAAGGATATCTCTTAGGAGATGAACGCACCCGAGGAGAGCGGAGATCGACCTTCTCTTTGTGAGCCGACTTAGTCTTGCATTTTTCTATTTTCGTGAGAGAGAGAGAGAGAAAGATTTAATTTTTGCAAATTAATTTGTAATTAACTTGGACACTACTCTCTACACTACGTGAGGTCCAGTGCCCGAGTGTTTGTTCACTTTGGGGCCTCGTACCGAATTTCTTTGTGTTTTATCATCTTTATTTTATTTCTTTCCCTTGATTTGAGATTTTCATCTTTGTTTATATTTATTTTCTGTGAGTGAGCCCTTAGACAGTAGGTTGCTTGATTCGGTAGCTTGTTCCAAAATCCTAACAAGATTGCATGCACCTATAGTGATACATGCCTGGACTTAGTCAAAATTAACTGTTGGTTATTTGGACTTGAGATCGAGCATCGAGAGAAGTGCTATACAACGCTTGCATGATCTGCTGTGATGGACACCAATGCACTTCAGAGATCGGACTTTTGGATCTCATTTTTGAGTAATTAGCATTTGGTTCTTCCCGATAATAGCACTATTGTTTAGGATGCTTTCTCTCCTTTGCATATCGCCATATAGTGTAATTATTTCATATTATACCTTTCATCTCGCATGGAGAGAGTTGGGAAGCATTGTAAGTAAGTCTATCTTTTCATGCATCATTATTCACAAAGGCGAGATTTCCATCTTAGTGATGGCTTGCACGACTTTTCTGTCCTCTCTCCCCTATGTTTATATCACTTAGGAGATAAAGGAAAAAGACAAAAAAATATTAGGTAGCTTGCTCTGAAAAATATCAAAAATTGAAAACCCAAAAATTAGAAAAGGGACTGCTAAATAAACTTGACCTTAAATAAAATTTGTAGCGAACCATTCATTGTTTGGTTTTCATAAAGCCCACATTGTTTTCAAGTACATTCTAGACAGAGTGAGACGCGACCCGCTAAGGATAAGAGCCCAAATTCTGATCCGTGGCACCTTGATTATCACTTGCGTTGGCGATATATTGGCGCTTCTATCGTACGTGACCGAGTAGGGCCTTGTCGAGCACGGTGTTCCCGCCTTGTATGGAGCATCCGACTTGGTCTGAAGTACTGAGCTTAGGCCACACCCTCATGAGTGTGTCTGTCTCATTGGTTTGCATCCGAGTAGGTCCTTGTACACTCAAGGGTGATTCCGTTGTGAGCGAGGTTCGAAGTATTGGTTTCTCCTATTAGCTTCCCCTCCCTATTTCTTTGGTTGAGTAGCCACCCAAGCACGAGATCAAGGACCTTTAAGCACGCAGGTCACTTGTTACAAAGGATGTGGAAGAAGTACGGGGTGCTCTTCTGGCAGTACACATACTCCTATAGGGTTAGCATACCTAAGGACTTGTTAAAAGATTACCTGAAAATAAGCATAAAATTGAAAAGATAAAAATGTTCGAACTCTCGTGGATCCACTTGAGTTGAGTAGGTGAACCTACCCTAGTTTTGAGTTTGTTTGAATTAGATTAAGGTTCAAAAATCAGTCCTACACATTGTGTGCATTTTTCACTTCCTTCTATTTTAATCTCTCTTTAACCCCTTGCTCATTTGGAGTCGTCTATTGTTTTACATTCCCTTTATTCCTTGTTTGACCTCTATATCATCCTTTTATGCTCGATCTCCTCTTGACCTTCAAGATGGCGACACGTGGATGGCTTAGTCGGGACCCTGCCCACACCAATATCGATTCCATATGCTCGTCACCTCCAATAACTTAGGGTGATTCCCGAGAGCCCGGTTCAGATTCTGTGAACCAATCTCCAGACTCTCTATCTTCTCCAATAATCTGGGATCACTCTCATTCTGAACTTTGCCAATTTTGTATGGATATTGGTTTCACTCCTTACATATCACCATACTTAATGAAGTTTTGTGTTGACCTTAACACAGTCAGATTTGTTACATCTGGTGCTCCATACAGACTGGTTAGGGCATTATTACATTTTTCAGATCAAGAGTCCAATTTGGAGTCAGAAATTGTGATAGAATCAGACTCAGGATCAGAAAAAGAGATGGCTCCTGAAGGAAAAGGGAAAGGACCACAACCCGCCGCCTCAGCCAGATCAAGGTTCGCATCTGGATCAGAATGTAGTGAATGCCCAGATCCTTTCCTCTATTTAGAGAATCCAGTGAAACCTCACTGATCGTGCCCTAGCACATGTCACTTTCGAGGACATGCTCAATGACTTGAGGAGAAGGAGAGAAAATCAGGGAGGTGGATTTGAAATGGACCTCGAAGGCCCTACGGACGAACTGAGAGTAGAGTGGCCCAAGCCGAATCTCAAGGAGATGTACAATCTTGGGGCGGGACAAATCACTGAATGGGTTTAGATCCCCGCAATCCATGCCCATGTTGAATTGAATCATCAACCATTGGCGCTCCTACCCACCGTTCGTGGGAATGCCAACGAAGAACCGTATATTCATCTACAACAGTTCGAATGCATCTGTGGCACAACTCTCTACCCTGGTATCCACTAGGCGTTGTCAAGATAACAACATTTCCCTTTAGCCTTCAAGATAAGGCCATTTATTGGATCAACCACTTGGTGAAGGTCATCACGACCTGGGAAGAATTGAAGTCAACCTTTCTGCATAAGTATTATCCGTTTGGGCAACTCAATCAGATGCACGCCCGAATAGGAAACTTCACCCAGGCCACGCACGAGTCCATTCATGAGGTTTGGGAAAGGTTCACTAAGTTACAAGAAAAATGCCCCCACTATGACATTCCTCAGACCATCCTGGTCCAACACTTCTTTGGGGGGACTTACAATAGAGAGTCAGAAGCTCGTGGATGCCATATGTGGTGGCTCACATTTCAACAAAGACGAGGACGTCGTGTGGCAGATCTTTGAGGAGATGGCCAAAGGAAAGGTCGCATTATCGTCATCTCGTACCTATCAACGCTAGCCCTAGAGTATACAGAAGCATGTGCATATGGCAGCATCGCATGAGCCAGACAGGGACGAGAGCTCCAATCGAAGAATTATTAGGAGCCACCTGTCTAAAGTAGACATGATCGAGAAAGGGTCACATGATCTGGAAAAACTCATTGTGATCGAACGGAGGACGTAACACATGGACAAGCTAGACCAAATCACCAATCAGTTGGAGCTGTTGGTGAGCACAATCATCTCTTGCAACTCCGTGTCTGCATTGGCACACATTCCAACTGAGACGAGGGAACAAGCACCGCCACAGCCTCCTCAACCGAGTCAGCCCCAGCCAGCGGTTTAGCACGTGTACTACGTGCAAGCCCCAGAGCCATCCACTCCGCAGCAGTCACAACAATAGCTGGTCATCTACCAGCCGGAGCCTTAGTAAATTCCAGATCAGTTCTCCCCTCCATCACCTCTCATTCAGGAGGTGAACAACGTATGATCGAATGATTCGCAACCGACCCATCCAGGTGGACCTTAGCAGGGTTCGGCTGCCAACTCCCGCCACTACCCTCGACAGCAAGGAGGGAGGTTTGTCTAGAACAGCCAGCCTCAACACCAACAATACTAGCTGTCTTCACAATTCCATGGTAATTGGAGACAGAATCAGTACCAGCAATTGCAGTACCGATAGTACCAGCAAAACCAGTAGTATGTGGTTGTACTGTATCAACAACATCACCATTCTCCTAAATATCATTTTCAGTACCTGATGAATACTCATTCATCACTCTTTATTCTTATATTTTAGCTACAAAAACCTTTGCAAATGCATGTATATAGTTGTAAATAGAAATAATTACCAAAAGCATGCATTGTGTAAAAAACATATAATTAGCATGTTTTTGTGCAAAAATAAAGAATAAAGATAAAAAAGAAAAAGAGGGAAATATTTAGAAAAAATATTGAGCAACCTAACCCAAGGGAGGGCTCAGCATGGGCCTGACCGCATAAAAGCCAAAGTAGAGTGAGATAGGGGCTCATGTGTGTAAATATATATGTAAATAAAATAAAAATATTTTCCTCCCAAAAATAGATTAAAATAGGCTTGTAAATATTTGTATATATTTATAAATATAAAAACAAGATAAAAGTAGAAAAAATAAAAAGAAAACAAAAACATCATTCATGTACATAATCACCATGTATACAGTCCACTCATATTTATTTATTTAGCCTTATAAATAAAAAAATTAATTTCCAAAAATCTTGTACATATTCTATGTCTTATGGTGTAAATAAATAAAATAAATTAAATCAAAAACAAAATAAAAATCACAAAATTAAAAATAAAAAATACTTCGTAAATATACCATGTATATATATGTACATATGTATTTATTTCACCTATGTATATAAATAATAAAAATAAAATAAAAATATCTTTTTATTCCTTATTTTATGATATAAATAAATAAAATATAAAATGGGAATAAAATTGTATAAAAATAACAAATTAAAAATCAAAATTAAAAATTTATATATTGTATATATACCTATATATGGCCCTACTATGTAAATACCTTATTTTTATTTTTGAAAAATTAATTAAAAATCACAAAAAAATAGAAAATATTAAAACAAAAGTATTTCATGTTTTGAGTTTTAATTAAATAAGCCATTTGCTATTTTTAATCGAATTTCCAAATATTTTCCAGGTGGCAGCCTCCCATTGGTCCAGGGGAGATGTTGACCGCCCGGTCAACTCCCCCCCAGGACCACCTTCCACGGGTCATTGGTGCCCGACCCGACTTCTCGGATTTTTAGCACCTAAACCCGATCACCTCCTCCCTAAACCCCGGGTCCGTTTTGATCACATCATATCCGACACCCTCGCCGGAGCCCCTGCCTCGAGATCCGCGCTCCAGAATGCCCTACCCGACCTCTTCTAGCCGGACATGCACCCATACTTAAGCTCGATCTCCGCCACCTATTCTTCCATCTTTGGCCCATTCTCTCCACCCCCAGTGACCTCCAGTGCTTGAGTGAGAGTGACAGCTCGCTCCAGGTGCTGTCGCAGCGAGGAGAGGGGCCGGGAACCACTGATCCGGCGAGACACACCGCCGTGCTCCGCCCAGAGCAGGAGCTCGAGCCTCGGAGGTCGACGCTCCTCGAGGCAAGGACCAGGAGCTACGCAAGCTTCTTCCCAGTCGAACCATCCACCCAGGTAGACCCTTTTCCCTTTCCTTTTCCTTAATTTCTGATTTCCCCTAAATCGCTGCTCCGCCGTTCACCGTCGATTACGATCACGTCACCCTTCCATTCGACCATCGGGCTGCACCATAGCCTCTGCCTTCCTCCCACACACGTTCTGCACCCCTCCATTCAATTCAGCTCGCACAGGAGCTGGGGTTCGAGCTCCTCCGTCCACACCCTCGCCGGAGCTCGCACACATCGACCCCCCGACCACCTTCACTGCGCCTAACGGGGTCGAGGCAGTTTGCCCTCGACCCGCGAGCTTTCTGGTCTACTTTGCAGGTTCGTCCAAGCCCATCTGAGGGCTTGGACCATTCGGTCCAGTAGTCCACCTCCGCCGACCTCGCCGGAGCTCTCCAGAGCTCGGTTGGGCCATCGGAGGGCACCACTCGACGCGGAAGCCTCCCACGCACCTTCTCCGATCTTCAGCGAGCTTCCAGGAGGACGCCAGCGCCGCCACGAGCCCGGAGAAAGTTTGCTGGCGCCCAGTTCGTCCAGCATCCTCCTCCGCTGTCCGATCGTCTTCGACCTCCAGTTTGCATCTCGACCGTCCATTTGAGGAGGTCCCGTCACCGTCAGATCCTTGGAGAGGCGATCTGGACCGCCCGATGCGCAAGGTTTAGCCACCGACGCCCTCCACCAATCGATCCTCCACGTGGCTACACCTCCGCCGTCCGATCACCGCTGGGAGCCCAGCTTTGGAGGGCCAACTGATCCTGACCGTTCATCTACCACGTGGCATCCATCCAGCGGCTCGACTTAATAAAGGGTAATTTACCCTTAGGCCCCGTCTTTTATTCTATTTAGCGTTTAGTCTTGTAAATAGATAGTTTAGTTGTTTAATTTTTGGTACATTTGCACTGAGAACCCTGCACTTTATTTTGTTCGCATTTATGCCCCTGTGTATGGTGTAGCACGTGCTTCGACACGTGGTTTTCTGGGCTATTTGCATTTTATACCTTGTAGTTCTGAGATGTTATGAATTGAATGAAAACTTTTGGATTATTACTTCTATACCCCTGTGCGTAGTTTAATAGTGCATGTGTGTGTATAAGTGGGTTAATTGCAGACTAGCCCTCGGACTTTTAGTACTGGTTACCAAATAGTCCAAGGACTTAGTTTTTATTACATTTAGGTCCCTAAGTGCCTCAGGCACGCACCACGAGCATGTTTACCTGGGTATTTTGCACCAGACCCCCCAGAACTCTTGGTATTTGCACTAAGGTCCCTGTGCACAGTAACCTCTTCTTATTTTTGAATAAAATAGCAAACCTACTCCAAATCCAATGAAAATTGGATACATGGCTCCTGCCATAGTGTAAAATTTTCTGGAATTTTTGGGGACAATTTTTTTTGTCTTGATATTTTTAAAAAATTCAAAAACATCAATTTTTGTTACTGTTTGAGTTTAAAAATCACAAAAAAATATTAAAACCTATCAAAAAATTACAAAAAATTACCTATCGTTTGTTTTGGTTTGCTTGATTTTCTAGCCAATTTTGGCTATTTTTCATTACATAAAACACCTAAAAATTGAAAAACACTTAAAATCTTATAAAAATTCTAATAAATAAACTAAAAACCCAAAAATAATAATTTAGGTGCTCAAATTTTCCTTTTTTTCTTCTCTATACAGGAAAAATACCTCCAGGCTTATTGGGGACTCTTAGATATTTTATCAAAGTCCCTTAAGCTCGGCTGGACAGTACCTACAGTTTCTGACCTTGTTTTATTTTTAGAAAATTTAATAAATATCAGAAAAATCCCAAAAATTCACTAAAAACAGAAAAAATTATAAAACACACAAAAATATTTTTATTTGAATTTTTAGTTGATTTTTAGTGCATTTAATAAATAATTGAATTGTCTTGTTTGGTTCTTTTTCTTAGTTTCTTAATTAATCAAAAATCCAAAAAAATATAAAAAAGAATTAAAAACCACCAAAAATACCTTTTTATTTCCTTTTCCTTTCTTTTTTACTACTTCGTAGGCCGCAAGGCCAATTCGTGCTCCTTGTGTTCGACCCTGGTCGCTATACCAGGTTAAAATAATAGCAGGACCGCTATTGATTTTCGAGTTGATTTTATATTGGTGGTCTATTTTTCTTGATTGATCGACCTGATCGCTTGGGTCGCGACGACCATTTAGTACCTTATACCCTAGTGGTCAGCTTGGTCATCAGAATGGCGCCTTTGCCGGGGAGCACTGCTTAGTAGTTTTCGTTTTCAATTTCATTTTCTTTTTCGCGGTTTTTCGCGGCTCTTTCTGAGTTCGCGGTTTTTCGCGGCTCTTTCTGAGTTTGCGGTTTTTCGCGGCTTTTTGTTTTCATTTTATTTTTGCTTTATTTTGTTTTATTTTATTTTCTTTTATTTTTGTCTTTGTTTGATTTTTGTTTGACTTATTTTTGGCATTTTTGCACATATACCCTGTTTTATTTTCTTATTATTGTTTGATTATTTTTTTTTGGACTGACCACTTGTCTCCTTTCTTGCGAGGGTCTGAGGACCGAGGCGGCCGATTTCGAGAAGCCGACGCAACCGCGAAACTTGGAGGCGGCTCCCTTCTGTACGGAGCCGCATGAGAGCGTGAGGGAGAGACTGAGTGGGAGAGGTTTAGCTTAAGTTTTATTTCATTTGATTATTTTTGTAATAATACAGGGACAGACACTCAGACTTGGACTTTGCTTGAACTCTTAGCGGGTCTGTTTCACCGAGCACCGGTGTGCTCGGGGGACCCTTAGGTGTTTTCGCGGCTTTTTCATGGTTTTGGTTTTCTTGCTGCTTTTGACAGTTTTTCAGCGGTTTTTATCGAGCCCCTAGACTTAGGATTTTCTACTTGATTGTGCCGTAATTAGTAGGGTCCCCACACCTAATTGCTTGTCTGTTCCTATAGTGCGATTAATTGGACCTACTAATAATTGATTAATAAAAATAACTGACTCATCCCCTTCGTAGCCTACGTGCCGTAGCCTGCCCTGCCAAGCGCTGCTCCTGAACCCGATGTGTCGGGAGGAGGAGGGGTAGACTGAGATCGGACCTTTGGCTTGGAGGATCGGTGACCAGTTAGATGGTGCTTCGAGTAGACTTGCTTGTTTAGGACTCGGTTTTCACCGCTGCATCATATAAGTAGTTTATTTCCTGTCTTTACATTATTGCGCGGATCACTTGCATGTAGAGTGCTGGAGGAAGGTACGCATTTCTATCTCTGCATGCATCATTGATTTCATCGCGCATCGACTTTTTCGACTTCTCCCCCTTGTTTTTGATTAAATAACCAGGAGAACCGAAAAATTCGTTAGGCCTTTGTTTTTATTGAAAAATATTAAAAAGAAAAACCATAAAATTGGGACTGTTTAAGCTATTGACCCTAAAAGACACTCGACTTAAAATTTTGTCTTGGGGAGTGCAACCCTCTCATTGGATGGTTTGATTGCGCGAGAGAGTGACCCGCACACTAGTTAGAGCCCTCCGGTACTATTTCCAGCTGACTACCGACTCTTCCGTGCGGGCCAGTCGGTTGGGGTAGCATCGGGTATCCCAACAGGTCACGTAAGCGCTCTGGTAGATTGTTTGTTCACCTAATAAAATTTGACAAGATAATTTGACCGAGCCTTTACGGTCTTCAGCTCGCGTTGCGTTGGTGAACAGAGGGTTTGGTTGCCGATCATAGTTTCTCCAGATCTCATCTGCCTTACTCACCAGATCACGATGATGGGTAGACGCTCTCTTAGGCAGCCTCTGGCTGCACCTCTTTCGGGCACGTCTACCCATTCATCTAGGTTGGCCCACGAGAGCCGAGACCAGCTCTCCGAGTCCGAGTATGATTCCGCCCTGTTCCCCCTCGACCCCCTTTCTTTCGGTTCTGAGAGATATGAGCCAGAGGAGAGATTAGCAGATTTGACAGCACCTGAGTTTGGCTCATTTGATTTTGCAGACGTCATGGCTGGTAGTTCTGAGGATCATTCCCGAGGTCAGCCTGAGCACTTTGTGCTGGACCAGGGTGCAATCAACTCCACCATGATCGCCTCCTTAGAGACCGTTCAACAGCAGTTGAGGGATCAGGGAGCATTCATGCTCGATATGAGGAGAGAGATGGAGCAGATACGAGCAGAGAGAGCAGAGCGAGAGCAGAGGAGAGAGGGACCGAGGATCCCAGAGGATGCAGATGCAGCAGCCGCAGCAGCAGCAGGCGCGGCAGCCGCGGTCGAAGGACCACCGAGATCGATGCGGGAATTACACAACCCCGGATCGACGTTGACGCGCCACTGGGTTGTACTTCTAGCTATCGTGGGGGACTTCAAGTTCCCCCCGAACACGTTGCAGTTACTCCCCCGCTTCCACGGACGCGCTACTGAGGAGCCCCATCTCCACCTCCAGGAGTTTCTCATGATCTGCAGTACTGTCCACGACCGTCAGGTGGACCAGGATACGATTTGGATGATCGCCTTCCCCTTTTCCTTGGCCGACAGAGCAGCCACCTGGCTGAAGCACTTGGGGAAGTTCGTTTACACCTGGGAGCAGCTCCGCACCGAGTACTTGAACAAGTACTATCCACTCGGGCAGACCAATGCAGTGAGAGCCCTCATCAGCAACTTCTCCATGCTCCCTAACGAGCAATTCCATGAGGCATGGGAGAGGTTTCGTGAGCTGACTGACCGATGCCCGTACCATGACATTTCGAAGCCCAACCTTGTGCAGAGCTTCTTCAGCGGGCTGACACCAGAGCTCTAGGGCTTGGTGAATGCTTCTTGTGGCGGGTCTTACTTTGCCAAGGATCACGACCAGGTCTGGGCCATCTACGAGGAGATGGCCGAGAACTACATGGTGATGTCCCAGACCAGGTTGTATACTCAGGGCAGACCCCAGCAGCAGCCAGGACCCGTGCAGTACCAGAGGATAGCACGGGTCGACGCCGGTCCATCCAGTTCATCCGCAGTAGCAGCAGCACAGGCAGAGTCATCCGCTGCAGATATGGGTATCATCAGTGAGAAGTTGGATCGGATGGAGCTGATCGAGAAGAAGCAGTGTCAGGGCATCTCTCAGATGGAGCAGATGGCACAGACTCTGAGCGACATGAAGACCTAGCTCATGTGTCTCCAGGAGGCACAGACGGCTTCACAACCCCGTCTTCAGTCGCGAGGCGATACCGGCGGCAGCAGCAGCTCGTTCCAGCGCTCCAGCTCACACCAGCAGCCTAGACAGGTTCACCTTGTACAGGAAGAGCCGTACCAGCAGCCGCAGCCCTCTTACCAGTCACCACCATCTCCAGACATGCAGATGGTGGTATACCAGCCGGATCAGCCTCTGGAAGTACTCCCGCCAGCCCAGTACGATGCAGAGCCGTTGATGGATGTCAACGGGATTTGGTATGACCGTCCTCAGCCTGGGATCCGACGAGACCATCCCGGATTCAGGTGGGGGAGTGGAGGTACCCAACCCCAGCAGCAGTCATTCGGTCAGGGAGGGCAGTTCAGCCAGCAGAGAGATCACCAGCAGCAGCAGCCCCCAGCCTATCAGTCACAGCAGCAGTCATCCTTCGTTCCTCGTCCCTATCAGCAGGGACAGTCTTGGAGGCGAGAGCAGCCTCACCAGCCTCACCAGCCACACCAGCAGCAGCACCCTTCCTCTTACCCCTCTCAGCAGCAGCACCAGTTCCAGCAGCCTCATTACCAGAGAGGCTACCCATCGGGCTCCCACGAGAGCCCTGTTCTGGACGACATAGCCCGCCTCCTCACGGACCAGCAGGCTACTTTCAGATGGGAGATGGACGAGTTCCGCCAGGAGATGCGGGACATCGTGAGAGGGAAGGCCGCCATACCTGCCCAGATCGAGCCGAATCCCAACAGCCTGAAGCAGAAATCTGAGCAGGTAGCTTACACTGAGTATGCCACTCCTAGTGATCCATTTGATGATATGTCTTCGGATCTATTTGATGCTGATTTTGTCACACTTAGGAGCGGTAGGACACCAGCCGACGGCGGCGCCTCGTCTGAGCGACGACATGAGGATACACCTAGAGCGCCAGATGAGGAGGAGGAGAGCGGTACTGAGGCCGCTCATGATGATGATGGTGGTACTGATGCCATCAAGGATGACGATCCCACCGGCGGTGCTGAGGCCGCCACTTCACCAGTTCAAGGAGGTGGTACTGATGCCACCCGAGTTGCCGAGCCAGCACGCGGTACTGAGGCTGCGAGACGTCCAGTAGAGCCAGCCCGTGGTGGTACTGAGGCCACTGGTGTTCATGTAGAGAGAGATGTTGTTTTTCCTTCCACTGATGTAGCTCGAAACCATGTTGTGAATAAAGGAAAAGGTTTAGTTTACTCTGGTCCCACTGTGGTGCTTGATGTATGTGCGGATCCGGCCGTCGAGCCGTCTAGACCTATTCCTAGTCCTTCATCTGAGAAGGACCCTGTGTTCCCTTACCTAGAGCCCTACAGATGGGGAAGGGGAAGAAAAAAGAAAAAGATCCAAAAAAGAGAGAGCAAGAGGAGTTCAGCCAGAGCATGATTGATCGTTTCCATATCCAGCTGACCCTTCAGGAGGCTTTGCAGCACATACCCCTTCTTCAGCGTTCTTTGAGAGACAGGACTACAGTCAGGAGGAGGAGGAGGAACCACCATTCAGAGATTCATGTGCTGACGAAAGCCACGTGTTTCGCGATCCAGAACCGTCTGCCGGCCAAGAGGCCAGATTCAGGAGCCCCATATGTCAGATGTCATATTAGAGAGCAGAGGTTCGACCGGACTCTATTGGATAGCGGATCGTCTATCAACCTCCTTCCGGCAACCCTTCTCGACCGCTTTGAGTTGGGAACTCTTAGACAGAGCAGGACAGTCCTTCAGTTTGCTGATCGATCTATCAAGAGGCCGAAGGGGTTGTTGCGAGATGTTATCGTCACTATTCAGGGCTTGCAATTCCCCGTGGACTTCGTAGTGTTGGACATGGAGATCCCTAATTCAGTGGCCGATACCCCCATCATCCTCGGTCGTCCGTTCTTGGCCACAACCAAGGCGGTGACTGACCATGATAGCGGGAAGGTATACTTTCGCGTCGAGGACGAAAGTGTACAAATAGAGACGGTCGAGGACTACAGAGCCAGAGACAGAGCACGCTCAGAGACCAGCACAGATACAGAGCAGCTGACAGATGCCGGGTTAGACATCCACCAGGACTGTGATTTTGTGATCACAGATGATGAGGCAGCTTGGGCAGACCCTGCAGCACAGGCCATCCTCTCATATTCAGACACCGCTGATGCCGACATGACAGCAGAGGATAGCTTGGAGAGCACATCCCTGGTCCAGGATACTTCAGTGGCAGCAGAGCCAGTTCTCGACCGCGACACAGAGTTTAGTGAGGGTGGTACTGAGGCCACCTTGTGTGATGGTGGTACTGATGCCACCTTGTTTGATGCAGATCCCTCGGATTCAGAGTCTGATTGGGCAGATTGCGATGATCAGATGCCAGACCTGAGTCCCACAGAGCCTACAGCTGAGGAGGAGGTAGATGCAGAGCAGATCAGAGACAGTTCAGTTGAGCAGCCTTCTCCAGATCCAGTTTACGAGAGTTCGTTTTCATTCTCCGAGGCAGACTTGGCAGCATACACGCATCTTCTTCCGAAGCCAGATTTGCCAGCACCCAGCTGTCCAGAGCTGAAGCCACTCCCTACTTCGCTGAAGTATAGATTCCTTGCGGGCGAGCCTGAGATGTACCCAGTCATCATCTCCGCCGATCTTACTGGAGAGCAAGAATCTCGTTTGATGGGGGTTCTTGAAAAGAACCGCAAGGCAATCGGATGGAGCGTAGCAGATCTCCATGGGATTAGTCCAGCGTTGCGCTCCCACCATATTTATCTCGAGGAGGGGGCGAAGCCGTCGCGTGAGTTCCAGCGGCGGCTGAACCCCAACCTGAGAGAGGTCGTCATGAAGGAAATCTCAAAATGGTGGAGCGCAGATTTTATTTATCCCATTTCCGACTCCAACTGGGTCAGCCGCTTGCATGTGGTGCCCAAGAAGACGGGCATCACGACTGTGATCAGTGAGTCGGGAGAGGAGATTGCTACACGAGTACCCACCTCTTGGCGGGTCTGTGTTGACTACAGAAGACTCAACCAGGCCACAAAGAAGGACCATTTCCCCTACCTTTTATTGGCCATATCATTGAGAGACTGGCAGGGAAGATCCATTACTGTTTCCTGGATGGGTACTCGGGCTACAACCAGGTGGCCATCGCTCCCGAGGATCAGGAGAAGACCACCTTTACCTGTCCCTTCGGCACATACGCCTTCCGACGCATGCCATTTGGGCTATGCAATGCCCCTGCGACTTTTCAGAGATGCATGCTGTCGATCTTTTCGGACATGGTAGGGGAGTGTTTGGAGGTCTTCATGGACGATTTCTCGATCTACGGCGACGGATTCGACTCCTGTCTTGACTGCATAGACCGGGTACTCCAGCGATGTATAGAGGTCCATTTGGTGCTTTCTTGGGAGAAGAGTCACTTCATGGTGACTCAAGGGACGGTGCTTGGCCATATCATCTCCAACAGGGGCATGGAGGTTGATCCGGCCAAGGTTGATGTCATTAGAAAACTCGCACCGCCGTCCAATTTGAGGCAGTTACGGTCATTCCTGGGGCACGTTGGTTTCTATCGGATATTTATTCATGATTTCAGCAAGATTGCCCGGCCGTTGATTTACCTCTTGACAAAAGACACCGAGTTCCTTGTCGATGACAAGTGTCTTTCATCATTTGTGACTCTCCAGCAGTGTGTGATTGAGTCTCCTGTTCTTCAGCCACCCGATTGGTCTCTCCCATTCGAGATCATGATGGATGCCTCCGATTTTGCCGTGGGGGCCGTGCTGGGACAGAGGAGGGATGGATTCCCCTTTGCTATTCACTACGCTAGTCGCACATTGGATTCCGCGCAGCGGAATTATACGGTCACAGAGAAGGAAATGCTAGCTGTAGTGTTTGCCCTAGATAAGTTTCGATCTTATATCATTGGATCTAGAGTGTCCTTGTACACTGATCACACCGCCATCCGATACCGCATGGCAAAGAAGGATGCCAAGGCCAGACTTACTAGGTGGATCCTTCTACTCCAAGAGTTCGACATTGAGATCAAGGATAAGCCTGGAGTCAAGAATGTGGTGGCGGATCATCTCTCCCGTATAGAGCAGCCTGAGGAGTCTGAGCAGATTGATCCCATTTGTGAGACCTTCCCAGATGAGGCGATCCTTGCTATCGCCTCAATCCCGTGGTATGCCGATATTGTGAACTTTCTCGTTGTTGGGAAAGTACCACAAGATTGGCCCAGGCAGAGGCTTGAGACCTTCCTTGCGAAGGCCAAGTCCTACCACTGGGAGGATCCCATCCTTTACCACGAAGGAGGAGATAGCGTCTGGCGTCGGTGCATTCCTCAGGAGGAGCACCATAGCGTCCTCACTTACTGCCACAAGCTTGAGGCAGGAGGACATCATTCTGGGAGGAGAACGGCACAGAAAGTTCTCCAATCCGGCTTGTGGTGGCCTACCCTCTTCAAGGACTCCGATGAGTTCGTGAAGAGGTGTACTGACTGTCAGAGGATGGGCACTTGTGGACAGCGTGATATGATGCCGATGCAGCCCATTCACTTCTGTGAGGTTTTTGACGCATGGGGCATCGATTTCATGGGTCCATTCCCTAAGAGTCAGGGATTTGAGTACATTCTGTTGGCCGTGGACTATGTTAGTCGTTGGGTTCAGGCTATCCCCGCCCGAGCCGCTGATGCGAGGACAGTTTACAGATTTTTGAGGAAGCACATCATCACGCGGTTCGGGGTCCCTCGAGTTTTGATTTCAGATGGGGGGTCTCATTTCATCAACGACCAGGTAAAGGCCCTTGCTAGCGAGTTCGGTATAGACCATCGTGTTGCTACACCTTACCATCCACAGACGAATGGCCTAGCCGAGGTGTCGAACAGGGAGATCAAGACTATATTGCAGAAAGTAGTCCGCCCTGACCGAAAGGATTGGTCACAGCTTTTGGACTCGGTCTTGTGGGCATATAGGACGTCTTTCAAGACACCATTGGGCACATCTCCCTTTCGCCTCGTATATGGCAAGCCGTGCCATTTACCTGTTGAGCTGAGGCACATGTCACTTTGGGCAGTTACAGACATACTTATGGATCCAGATGGTGTAGGAGACCAGAGGAGGGCAGAGTTAGCAGCCCTGGAGGAGCTCAGAGATACCGACTTCTCAAACAGCCTACAGTATAAGGAGAGAGTGAAGGAGTGTCATGATTCTCATATCAGCCACAAGCATTTTGAGACTGGTCAGAGAGTATGGCTGTTTGATGCGAGGCTTCGTTTATTTCCAGGGAAGCTACAGAGCAAGTGGAATGGACCTTACTTGGTGAGAAAGGTACACGACAACGGTAGCATTGATATATCTGAGTTGTCTTCTGAGAGTACCTTTCGAGTGAACGGCCAGCGGCTCAAGCCATTTCTAGATCATGAGCCGCGGGTCGTTGATGTTGCCCCTATTCATTTATTGTGAGATGTGGTATTTGACTCACATCTAAGGCATCTCACGCCTGAGTTTCACTGATCTTCCACCTTGTATAGATCCAGATGTCTATATCACTACATTCTTTAATCCCACATCCCTTTCTTCATCTGTTGATTATGCTATACTTAGGGTGCACTTTACCCTAAGTATAGGGGGGATGTAGGACCTTCGGGTATTTCTTTTGTTTCTTTCTACCCCTATTTTTGCTGCCTATACTTAGGGATATTTCACCCTAAGTATAGGGGGGGTAGACCCTGTACATTCTCCACTCGGTTTTCCCTTAGTATACAGCCTGCTATACTTAGGATTACTTGATCCTAAGTATAGGAAGAAGACATGAGATCCTCTTGACTTTTCTGTTTCATTCATTCGTCTTTGTATATAGCCTTCCTTTTCACTTCCCTATACCTAGCACGAGTTATGTCTTCTTCATCGCTCTTGACTCTGAGGACATCGTTCGAGCTAAGTATAGGGGGGTGTGTATATATTTCATATATATACTTTAGCCATAACTCGTACTTTGTGTCAGTGTGTTAATAAATAAAATGGCTAAAATCCCTAAAAATCACAAAAATTAAAAATTTTTCATTTACATAAACATTCTTTTATTTGCACATAAATAGCTAGTGTACAAATTATTTTTGTAAAAATGATTTCAAAAATCTTTTGTGTAAAGCTTGTGTAAATATTTTCTTATCAAAATTATGTATATAGTACAAAATTTTCCAAAATGTTTTAAAAATCAAAAGTTTGCAAAAATCTCGTGTAAATGTGTGTAAATACTTTTTGCAAAACTTGCACTTCATGCATCATCCATTCATGATTTCAAAACATTTTTCAAAAATTTTGCATGTTTGTAAAATTTGTGTAAATAGCATCTTTTGTACATATGTATATAGTTTTTCTGGATGATAGTTGACATTTAAACTAGCCTGGAATCAAATTGAGAAATGGAGTTTGATTAAGATCTTAATCCACCTAACTTCTAAGAGGAACCTTATAGGGCTTAGGTTTAAGGCTTTTCAGGTCCATGGTGACTTAATTCTTTGAGTCCACTAGGCTATGATCACATGTCATCTCAATGAGCCTAAGTAGAGCACTTAACAACAACACATGACTCATATAGACAATGGCTTTACTTGGACACCAGCACTTTGCACCGAGCTCTCTACGGATGAGGTGGTGAGGAGGCAGTCTTCCTTGACTTGGGGTAGCATATGAGGGTAGTACTTCTAGGCGGAACCTCTCTTCTTCTTTTAGTGAAGGAAGTGTGTCTCAACTTGGTCTGGTTGCCATGAGGTCTAACGACGGGAGTTGTGGGTTGCAATAAAGCTTCAAAAGAGGGATAGTATACTGGCTCAAGAGGAAAAACTCCTTGTATATATGCTGTACATGTATATGTTGTATAGATGCACTTGAAAAAAAAATAACTCCAAAAAAGTAGTGGGTCTGATAGAAAATGATAATCCCACCGGAGTATGTATATAGAGTGCAATAAGCAAAGCTTGAGTTCATGATCCACCTGATGTAGCTTGCAGCAGGGAGACTTGGCTACACTGGTCAAGCTCCCAAGGGTACATGGCTACACTGGCCTTGACCCATTCTCTTCTTCCTCCTCTTCTTGAGCCGGTTGAACTTGAACTTAGAAGGGAATACCCCGCTCCTCGAGGAAAGAGTGGCCAGATTGAGGTCATAGAGTTACCTTGTTGGGGAAGGTTGTCAAGTTACCATTTCTGAGGTGGAGAGCTTAGACCTCACATTCACATGACAAGAAAAGATTCATGGTCTTCAGGGTTTGTGATTGATGACTTGTTCTGATCTGGAGCATTGAGGAGTCTTGGTTATAGATTAGTGGAACTTTGAGGCTGTTGAGTTTTAGGCTTAAGTCCAAATAAGGTTCTGACACATTAATAATCCAAAGATCTGATCGAGCTCCATACCTTAATTTAATGAAGGCAAGTTTAATAATCAACCTTGATCCATGTACATTCTCTTTTTCTTTTTCTTTATTTCTTTTTTACTTCTTTTTCAAATAAGTGTTTGCTAAGGGACTAGCAAAGCTAAGTATAGGGGGGTGATGAATACTCATTCATCACTCTTTATTCTTATATTTTAGCTACAAAAACCTTTGCAAATGCATGTATATAGTTGTAAATAGAAATAATTACCAAAAGCATGCATTGTGTAAAAAACCTATAATTAGCATGTTTTTGTGCAAAAATAAAGAATAAAGATTAAAAAGAAAAAGAGGGAAATATTTAGAAAAAATATTGAGCAACCTAACCCAAGGGAGGGCTCAGCATGGGCCTGACCGCATAAAAGCCAAAGTAGAGGGAGATAGGGGCTCATGTGTGTAAATATATATGTAAATAAAATAAAAATATTTTCCTCCCAAAAATAGATTAAAATCGGCTTGTAAATATTTGTATATATTTATAAATATAAAAACAAGATAAAAATAGAAAAATTAAAAAGAAAACAAAAACATCATTCATGTACATAATCACCATGTATATAGTCCACTCATATTTATTTATTTAGCCTTATAAATAAAAAAAATTAATTTCCAAAAATCTTGTACATATTCCATGTCTTATGGTGTAAATAAATAAAATAAATTAAAACAAAAACAAAATAAAAATCACAAAATTAAAAATAAAAAATACTTCGTAAATATACCATGTATATATATGTACATATGTATTTATTTCACCTATGTATATAAATAATAACAATAAAAGAAAAATATCTTTTTATTCCTTATTTTATGATATAAATAAATAAAATATAAAATGGGAATAATTGTATAAAAATAACAAATTAAAAATCAAAATAAAAAATCTATATTTTGTATATATACCTATATATGGCCCTACTATGTAAATACCTTATTTTTATTTTTGAAAAATTAATTAAAAATCACAAAAAATAGAAAATATTAAAACAAAAATATTTCATGTTTTGAGTTTTAATTAAATAATCCATTTGCTATTTTTAATCGAATTTCCAAATATTTTCCAGGTGGCAGCCTCCCATTGGTCCAGGGGAGATGTTGACCGCCCGGTCAACTCCCCCCCCCCAGGACCACCTTCCACGGGTCATTGGTGCCCGACCCGACTTCTCGGATTTTTAGCACCTAAACCCGATCACCTCCTCCCTAAACCCCGGGTCCGTTTTGATCACGTCATATCCGACACCCTCGTCGGAGCCCCTGCCTCGAGATCCGCGCTCCAGAATGCCCTACCCGACCTCTTCTAGCCGGACCTGCTCCCATACTTAAGCTCGAGCTCCGCCACCTATTCTTCCATCTTTGGCTCATTCTCTCCACCCCCAGTGACCTCCAGTGCTTGAGTGAGAGTGACAGCTCGCTCCAGGTGCTGTCGCAGCGAGGAGAGGGGCCGGGAACCACTGATCCAGCGAGACACACCGCCATGCTCTGCCCAGAGCAGGAGCTCGAGCCTCGGAGGTCGACGCTCCTCGAGGCAAGGACCAGGAGCTGCGCAAGCTTCTTCCCAGTCGAACCATCCACCCAGGTAGACCCTTTTCCCTTTCCTTTTCCTTAATTTCTGATTTCCCCAAATCGCTGCTCCGCCGTTCACCGTCGATTCCGATCACGTCACCCTTCCATTCGACCATCGGGCTGCACCATAGCCTCCGCCTTCCTCCCACGCACGTTCTGCACCCCTCCATTCAACCCACCTCACACAGGAGCTGGGGTTCGAGCTCCTCCGTCCACACCCTCGCCGGAGCTCGCCCACATCGACCCCCCGACCACCTTCACTACGCCTAACGGGGTCGAGGCAGTTTGCCCTCGACCCGCGAGCTTTCTGGTCTACTTTTCATGTTCGTCCAAGCCCATCTGAGGGCTTGGACCATTCGGTCCAGTAGCTCCACCTCCACCGACCTCGCCGGAGCTCTCTAGAGCTCGGTTGGGCCATCGGAGGGCACCACTCGACGCGGAAGCCTCCCACGCACCTTCTCCGATCTTCAGCGAGCTTCCAGGAGGACGCCAGCGCCGCCACGAGCCCGGCGAAGTTTGTCGGCGCCCAGTTTGTCCAGCATCCTCCTCCGCCGTCCGATCATCTTCGACCTCCAGTTTGCATCTCGACCGTCCATCTGAGGAGGTCCCGTCACCGTCAGATCCTTGGAGAGGCGATCTGGACCGCCCGATGCGCAAGGTTTAGCCACCGACGCCCTCCACCGTTCGATCCTCCACGTGGCTACGCCTCCGCCGTCCGATCACCGCTAGGAGCCCAGCTTTGGAGGGCCATCTGATCCTGACCGTTCATCTACCATGTGGCATCCATCCAGCGGCTCGACTTAATAAAGGGTAATTTACCCTTAGGCCCTGTCTTTTATTCTATTTAGCGTTTAGTCTTGTAAATAGATAGTTTAGTTGTTTAATTTTTTGGTACATTTGCACTGAGAACCCTGCACTTTATTTTGTTCGCATTTATGCCCCTGTGTATGGTGTAGCACGTGCTTCGACACGTGGTTTTCTGGGTTACCTTGTAGTTCTGAGATGTTATGAATTGAATGAAAACTTTTGGATTATTACTTCTATACCCCTGTGCGTAGTTTAATAGTGCATGTGCGTGTATAAGTGGTTTAATTGCAGACTAGCCCTCAGACTTTTGGTACTGGTTACCAAATAGTCCAAGGACTTAGTTTTTATTACATTTGGGTCCCTGAGTGCCTCAGGCACGCGCCACACGCGTGTTTACCTGGGTATTTTGCACCAGACCCCCTCAAAACTCTTGGTATTTGCACTAAGGTTCCTGTGCACAGTACTCTCTTCTTATTTTTGAATAAAATAGCAAACCTACTCCAAATCCAATGAAAATTAGACACATGGCTCCTGCCATTGGGTAAAATTTTATGGAATTTTTGGGGACAATTTTGTTTTGTCTTGATAATTTTAAAAAATTCAAAAACATCAATTTTTGTTGCTGTTTGAGTTTAAAAAACACAAAAAGATAGTAAAACCTATCTAAAAATTACAAAAAAATTACCTACTGTTTGTTTTGGCTTGCTTGATTTGCTAGCCAATTTTGGCTATTTTTCATTACCTAAAACACCTAAAAATTGAAAAACACTTAAAATATTATAAAAATTCTAATAAAAAAACTAAAAAACCAAAAATAATAATTTAGGTGCTCAAATTTTCCTTGTTTTCTTCTCTATACAGGAAAAATACCTCCAGGCTTATTGGGGACTCTTAGATATTTTATCTAAGTCCCTTAAGCTCGGCTGGACAGTACCTACAGTTTCTGACCTTGTTTTATTTTTAGAAAATTAAATAAACATCAGAAAAATCCCAAAAATTCACTAAAAACAGCAAAAATTATAAAACACACAAAAATATTTTTATTTGAATTTTTGGTTGATTTTTAGTGCATTTAATAAATAATTGAATTGTCTTGTTTGGTTGTTTTTCTTAGTTTCTTAATTAATTAAAAATCCAAAAAAATATAAAAAAGAATTAAAAACCATCAAAAATACCTTTTTATTTCTTTTTCCTTTCTTTTTGACTACTTCGTAGGCCGCAAGGCCAATTCGTGCTCCTTGTGTTCGACCCTGGTCGCTATACCAGGTTAAAATAATAGCAGGACCGCTATTGATTTTCAAGTTGATTTTATATTGGTGGTCTATTTTTCTTGATTGATCGATCCTGATCGCTTGGGTCGCGACGACCATTTAGTACCTTATACCCTAGTGGTCAGCTTGGTCATCAGTACCCCAACTAGCAGTCTCAACACCATCAACAATATCAACGTGGCCAACACATCTAAGTATCTGAGGTTGCATCTTCTGTGAACCCTGTTTTAGACTGCCTGGCCCAGCTTGTCAAGGGCCTTGCAGATCTCAACCAGAAGTTGGATGATTTCGCTGCAGCCAAGACCTCCATTCCTACACAAGTGGAGGCAAACTCCAATATTTTTAAGAAGAAAGAGCAGGTAGTCTGTGAAGTTCCCTTCGGTCTAACAGAGTTAGATATGAACGATTTGTTTTTATCTAATGTTGTCACTCTAAGGAGCGGTAGGACCTTGCAGCCATCAGCCACTTGTAAAGGAAGAATAAAGCAACCATGAGCGAGTCGTCATCTTCTTCTGCATCAGTCGGACTAGCAGCCAGGCCGGGTGAGGAAGAAAAAGGAGAAGCATGATGAATCTCAGATTCATCACTCTAAATCTCATTAATTAAGCTCAAATCCCTCAAAATCATTGGCATTTCTTCATTTATTCTTCATAATTAGCATTCGTGTATGTTTTAATAAAAATTTCTTTTTAGCACGCATTTCTGCATAAAATAGGAAGCCAAAAATCCCAGCCAAAATTAACCTGTAAATAGCCTAACTTCCCTGATTTTTAACTCATTCATGCTAACTCTGAATGACACAAAACCATCTCCACTGTGTACATATCACTAACAATAATAAATGAAAAATACAATAAAAAATCACTAACCCAAATAAGTGGACCAAAAACCCAAACCCTAGTGTCAGGATTTACAGACTAAAACCCTCATATCTTCCTCATCTAGTGTCCGTCTTGATCCTACTCACTTTTGAACTAATGTATATTCGACTACCTTCAAAACAAGACCAAGTTAAAGTAAATCGGAGCTCATATGTGAAAGTTGGGTTTTGGGCCTCTTTTGTACATTTTGTATTTTAGCTGATTTTGACCTATTATTTTATATATATAATTAATCTATTTTAGTTTATTTCTTTTTCATTTGTCTTCTTTCATAAAAGTTTTATTTAAATGCATAAAAATCCAAATCCAAAATAAGCTTAAAATCAAAGAAACTAACCGGATCCAAGTCTTCACTAACTGCTTGTACAAAATTGGAATTTTTTGTGTTTTATTTTATTTCTTCTTCTTCTTAATTAATAAAAATCCAAAAAAATATATTAATGTGTCTCTATTTATTTTTGATTTTACCATATTTTTTCGTTTTTTTTAGCTGGTTTAAAAATGACAAAAAATTATAAAATCCAAAAATTTAGGTATTCTATGTACATGGGATACCCCAAAAATATCACTTTATGCAATTGATCGATTTTGGTTTTGATGTCCTCATAAAAGTTGTAGATCTCATCGAGACGAGCAATATTCGTGAAGCAACTTTTTCGATCCGAGGCTGTTTGCTATTTATTATAGATATTTTTCAAAGTATTTATTTTTTAAATTTTGTGGTGCTGACACGTGGCAGCTCCTGGAGCCACCATGTGTCAGCCATTTTTCGAGTTTTTATTTATTTATTCATTTTATAAAAGAAATAAAAAATAAAATAAAATCGACGCACGTGCGTAGCACTGATGAATCTCGTATTCATCATGCTAAAAGCCGCAAATTAAACCCATGTCTTTACTAATCCAATAAAAACCACCGTTAATTCTTTATTTTTATTTTGTAATATATTGTGTATAATTAACCTTTAATTATTTGTATTTAACTTCCTTTATTTTTCTTGTAAAAAACCCCTAAAAATTAGATAGATAAATTGTCCATAAATCACTGACCTTTAAAAAGACTAAAAAAATACAAAAACAATTCAAAGATAAAAGCCGGTGTTTTTACCCCCCCTAAAAATACCCCCAAAAATACGTTTTGTACAAATGACCTCTTTTGGCTTTTTGAACAACATGAAAGTTATAGATCTCGTCGAGACGAGCAACTTTCATGTTTTGACTTTTTCCTAATTTTGCCTCTAACTATTTCTTTTATTTTTTCTTTGTATTTACATTCTGATTTTTTTATTGGGCCACGTGGCGCCCTCTGGGCCGCCCACGTGGTCCGCTTCCCTTTCTGACACCCGTCGCCCTCCTGGGCCGTTGGATCTACTCGCCCCCGCCTTCATCTGGACCATCCACCGCCGTTCCACATCCTAGCCGTCTGATCTGTGCTCTGATCAGATCCGTGTCGTCCCCTAGCGCCTCGTTACCAGCCATCCGATCATTCTTTCATCCTAGCCCCTCAAGCCACCACGTCACCCCAGTGTATCCAACCGCTGGATCTCCTAATTCCCAATCTTAGCCGCTCGTTCGCACCTGATTTTCTACCACACGATCAGATTCTACGGATCTGATCTCCACCCTTCGAACGTGCCCTCATCCCAGTCGTTGGATCGCGAGATCCAACGGCTGTTGTCCATCGTCTTCCTCCAACCAGTCATTCTCCCTCGTAACGCCTGCGCCCCCTTCCATTTTTACCCGTCGCCCCAGCCACCTCCTCCTGCTCGTAACGCCTTCCCTATGTAGCCCTTAGATCTGCCATCCTCGTGCCAACCTTATGTCATCCCTCCATTACTCCTTCCCTTTTAAAATCCCCGTCGAAACCTCCCCTTCACCACGTAACCGCCCCACCCTCTCCACCTATAAACACCCCCTCCACCTCCGTTCGCCGGCGTCCACCATTCTTGGGCTTAACCCTAGCTTCCTCTGCCGCTCCGGTGACAGCGGAGGGGCGGAACATCGAGGCAACAATGGGTATTTGCCCGGTGTCGACCCACGGCCGCCATGGCCGTGCTGCGGGCGCCTCCACGCTCCGCTGAGCTCCGTGCCACGGCCGGGCATGCTGGGCGACGATCCCAGAGCTCTAACGGAGCTCAATCCTAGGCCACTACCTCCACCATCACCTTGCTCCGGCGAGGTGATTTTTCTTTCATTTCTTCGAATTATTCCGATCGACCTACTCGCCGCCAACCTCATCTGATCACCCCATAAGCTCCACCCGACCACCAGCATCCTCGCCGACCCCTCTCCCTTCTCCAGACCCTCCCTTGCTCTGACTCCCCTCTTCTCCCGCTCCGTCGAAGAAGAAGCCACCGGCCACCGCTCTCGTCGCCTCCCTAGCCCACCCACTCACCTCACTGCACTCACACTTCACTTGCGCACGCCTCGGCTATTACTAACGCTTGCAGGAACCTTCAATGGCCGAAGTTGTCATCGGACCTCCATCGAGCTTTTCTTCTCTGAAGAGCCTCCATCGAACTCGAGCTCTGATCGTCAGCGGGGCCTCGCCATGCATCTAGGTACTTCGCCAGCCTTCCAGATAACGTCCCCGACCTTCAGTTGCTGACACGAACCGCGGAGGAGCCAAGAACAGGTCACCGGAGTCTCGCCTTCTTCGGTGACCTGCGGAGGAGCCAGATGATACAGTTGTCGTCCGATCGTTTCAATCGGACAGCTGTGATGAAGACGTGTGGCAGCCCGAGCCTCCTCTCCAGACCTACATGCTCGGGTCCCACCGAACCTCAACCCGAGCCCCAGATTGCTGCCACATGGCCCGAGCCAGAGGCTGCGTCCCGAGCCTGGTCCCTCACGTGCACAACGTGTGAGGGCTTGGGTAAATTACATGAACGACCCGGTTCTTTTCAAGATTTGCAAAAAGGTCCCCAGGCACGTGCCTCACGTGTGTGCTTGGGTATTTTACAGGGAGGCCCTCCGAAGTTTCAAAAATTACAAAAATTCCCCCACACACAAGGAAAATTTATGAAGGGGCCCAGTCAGTTTTTGGTATTTGCATTTAGGTCCCTTCAAGGACCTAAATGCAATATTTATCCTTTTATTTTCTTGCATTTTTATTACAATTATGCCCCTGCATTGTTTTTAGCATAACTTGAGCATCGTAGGTCCAAATTGCATGATTTTAGTGTCGTTTTGATCCTTGTCTTATTCTCTACATCTTAGCATTTTTTATTTTCTAATTTGCCACTGTTTTTAAAGAAGTGATTTTTTATGTGAAAAATGAGACCCTACTCTTCTGATTATTGCTTGGATTAGATGATTGCTTTTCATGTTGTTATCAAATTGACTCTGATTTTATTTTGTATTATGTTGCTCATATTTTTAGGGTATAAGTGTAATATGTTGTTCAACATACATATTCTCTTGTATCATATTCACGCATCCTCTTTAAATTGCTTAAAAATCAATAAAAAATGCATACATCATGGCATTGCTTTGTAAATAGCATAGTTCATCATGTGGACTTGAAACTGAAATTAATTCACACTTGTGCTTCATGAATCGAAATTCGATAAATAAATTAGGTAGCCATGTCCCTGTGTTCGACCTTGGTAGACTTGCCACGTAAAAATATTCCACAACATTCAAAGTTTGTGGTTTTTGCTGAACCGAATTCGCCTCCTATACTATGACAATTATTCATCAAGCATGTGCTTCCCAGGAACACGCCACGCACGTGCTCCCTCTTGCAACCATCCGACTGCCACGTGTCGCCATCATGGCCGTCTGATCTCGACCGATCGTACGACCATTGGCCATCATTCACCTCCAGTTGTCTTTCCCAATCTGGATCCTCCACCCGCGATCCCCCAAATCTCCGCCATCCCGCAATTCTCGTCGGCCGTCTTCCCTCGTCAAATCCATCCTATCTTCAGCCGTCGCCTTCCAATTACAAGAATCGAATCTCGTTCAAGCCCGTTGTCGAATCCAATCAAATCACCGTCAACCAACCTTCCATGATCGGCCTGCTCCCCAGCCCTAGTTAACGACTGCCACCACCAACTTCAGACGCATCCGCCGATAGCCTTAACCTTGACGAAACGACGGCGGTGACCGCGTCACCATACTTATCCGGCGAGATCCGAGGCCATGGGCCTCGTCGCAGCCCATGGTCGAGCCTCCCCTTGGGAACATCACTGCTAAGCTCTGGTCTTCGCCGATTGTTGAGCCCCCGACTATGATTTCAATGCTTCCACGACAATGACCACCTTCAACGCCCATCTCCGACAACGCTCCAGGCGCTACGACATCTTCTCCCTCACTGACAACAATTCACCCCATGTCGCCTTCTTCAACATCCAACCGCCACTCCTCGTCACCGACCGCTCCAGGAGGATCACCTCGCCACCGCCAACCTCCCGGCCTCGCCTCTGCCTTGGCCCTGTTTTCAACACCGCCCAGAATCCCCTACAAGCTTCCTCCATTTTTCCACGCATCTTCAGTGGAGCAGACGACAGCCTCCGGTCGTCGGACCTCTGTAGCATCGCCTTCAGCCTCCGCTCCTCATCGGTCGGGCTCCACACCCGAGATCCCATGCGCACGTGCGAGGCACGTGCGTCCATGGGGAACGACGTCAGCACCCAAGGAACACGTGCTTTGTACGTGCCCGCTTGGTAATTTACAAAGCGTCCTCCAAAAGTTCCCTTATTTACCATCAACCCATGCCGACCAGCACGTGCCCTTCTAGAAATTTTGCAAACATTCCCCCACACTTATTAGTAATTACATTACAGCCCTTCTTTGCATTTTATTTTATTTTTAATTATTTCAATATTGCAAAAATACCCCTGTAGACCCCCTCAGTTTTGGACCTCTTTATTGCATTATTTTATTTATCAAAATAGGCATTTTGTTCCATATTTAATTCTCTACATCTTGACATATTGTGGATATTTTTGTGATTAATGGTTAATTAGTAATTAATTATTTTGTGGAAAATTGTATACTTTGCCCATTTTGTGCTTTGATTTTTATAATTAATTAATCGTTGCTCTACAAATTCCCGAAAAATAGTGGATTGTAGAATTAATTGTGCTTAACATTGTGCAGAAAAAGAATTGCATTTGCATGCATGATTTGTCTTGTAAAAATCATTGTGCATATTTCGATGTTTGCTTTCTAATAGGTATTAAATCTCACATTTCAAGGTTTGGATTTTTCTGAGATCCATTACCTAGTGATAGATCTTAGATAATTTTATCCCTTGAAAATAATTAGGTTTAATATTTATTATAATTAAATATTCAAATTCACTTTGTTTGCACTTAAACATTCATAAAAAATTCATCTTGCAACCAAAAATTCCAAAAAAATTAGGGATTTTTACCCGACAGACCCAATAAACTTTGCCAATCACCTCCACGACCTTTGAAACAACCTAATTCCTCCCTCAACCCCGTAAACTTGCCAACTCTTACCTCATGAACCCTATGGGTAATATGTTTTAAGCCTGTGGAGGTTCTTGTGGTAATTTACAGGGTCGATGGGGGTAATTACGTTGTGCAAAAGGTCGTAGAGGCATTTCAAAACATTTATAGGGTCTGCTGGGTAAAAATCCCATTACAATACATTTATTTCATCATAATCATCATCTTGGCCAAGTTTCATATATTTTGAATATTGTTCGATCGATATTCACATTTCAGTCCCTAAAATAGCCCGAAATTGCATTTTGCATCCTTTATTGCATTAAAATTACAAAAAAAGACCACCTCAAAAATCGTGTACGAACGTTGATAGACATAATTCTAGGTTGTTCCTTTGCCTCCTTGTGTTCGACCATGAGACTTGACCAAGTAAAATAAACATAAAACCACACGATTAAAAATTGACTAAAGTATTGTGGTTATTTTTTTGATCGATTCCGTTTGCTCGCCTACAACGAAACGACACATATATTTTTAACGCACGACAATACACGACATACATTTTTAACTAGTACGATCTCGGACTCGTCAAAGCACCACCAACTAAAAGCCAAAAAATCAAGAAAACCAAAAATGCTAAAATGATAACACCATCGGTAGCAACAGAAGCACCAGCCGACCAACCTTGGAGGAAATCCCACCGGTAGTTGACCCGATGGCAGCCGATGGGGCCTCGCTTGACAATTTTGGATGCCTGCCTTTCTTGGATGACCCTGCTCATTTTAGTCATCCACATGTACAACCTAATGTGGGTACAAATTTTGATGTAATTAAGAACACTATTCCTACTGATGCGTTTGATTCTGTAAATATTTTATTTCTGGATGCAATGAGAAAATCCAAAAAAATTAAAAATTTGTAAACTACCTTGTCTGACCCTGATGTAGTGGAAATAATTCTGAATCTTGTTCTTGAAATACCTTTTCTCAAAGCTAACAAGTACATGCCTAATATCAAGAAAGGTCTAAAGGAGGCATCTGCTTCAAAGAGACAGCAACACAAAGCTTGTGAAAGAAATGTGAAGCATATCCTCACTACGGCTGCAGTAAACACAATCAGCAATATCCTAATGAAAAAGAAGGATATGGGAGATCATTTAGTCACATGTTAGATGCTTGATCAAGAGTTCGATAGATCTCTACTTGATAGTGGATCCTCAATCAACATGATGCCCACTTCACTTCTCAAAGAATTTGGGTAAGGATCACTCATGTCTACTAGAATGATTCTGCAATTCGCAGGCGCGTCCATTGAGAGGCCCCAAGGAATTCTGGAAGATGTCACCATCACCATTTAGGGAATGCAGTTCCCTACCTACTTCATAGTTTTGGATATGGACACCTCAGTTCCTTTTTTGCATACCCCAATAATCCTTGGATGGTCGTTTCTTTGAATAACCAAAGCAGTAGTGAACTATGACACTGGACAGATAACCTTCCGTTCGAACAGTGATAAAGTGTCGATTGAGATGATCCAAGTGCCTAAACCATCAGCATCTGCATTAGACAAGAGTGACCTGACAAAGAAGCGAACAGAAGACAATGACTTTTTAGCCGAAATCCATGATACAAACTTATTAATGGATGACATTAAAACCCAAGCTTTCCTCTCCATAGAGGAGGTCTTGGACAACACAGTCGAATCCCAGATATCCTTGATTATGAGATTTTTGCTGAGTTGCCTGACGAATGTATTTATGGCCACCTGTCTTTCGCAGAGCAAGAGGACATCATTGCAGATTTTTGTGAACAAGATTTGATCATCGAA
This sequence comes from Ottelia alismoides, assembly GCA_037367405.1. Taxonomy (NCBI): domain Eukaryota; kingdom Viridiplantae; phylum Streptophyta; class Magnoliopsida; order Alismatales; family Hydrocharitaceae; genus Ottelia; species Ottelia alismoides. The sequence continues at coordinate 78,738 of JAZKJV010009209.1, forward strand.
GAATTCTGTGCAGCACTGCACTCAGAGCCTACAGTGCTAATGGTGGACACAATACAGATGAAAGATCCAACACGATTGCCTTGCACAGTAGCTGAAGTCACCATTGAGCTAAACCAATCCCCTCCTGAGCTCAAACAACTTCCAGCAAATATGAAGTATGCCTTCCTTGCAAGTGTGCCGAAGATGTCCCCTGTAATCATCAACTCACGGCTAACCGAGGAATAAGAATCTCGTATGCTCGAGGTTTTAGAGAGAAACCACAAGGACATAGGTTGGAAAATTTGAGATCTCAATGGGATAAACCCCCCAATATGCTCACATCACATAAATCTTGAAGAAGATAGAAAGCCTTCCCGCGAATTTCAGCACAGATTAAATCCGAACTTTCGGGAGGTCGTGATGAATGAGATCACGAAATGGTGTGATTCGGGATTCATATATCTCATTTCCTACTCAAAGTGGGTGAGTCCCCTACATGTCGTGCCCAAGAAGTTAGGGATCACCATGATCAAGAATGACAAAGGAGAGGAGATTGCAGCCAGAGTTCTAGCATCCTGGCGCGTCTGTGTGGATTACAGGCATCCGAATTTAGCGACCAAGAAAGACCATTTTTCGCTTCCCTTCATCGACCAGGTAGTCGAAAGAATGGCCGTAAAGGAATATTTCTGTTTCTTGGATGGATAATCTAGTTATAATCAAGTAGCCATTGCTCGTGAGGATCAAGAGAAGACAACCTTCACATGTACATTTGGGACATATGCCATCCGCAGAGTATCATTCGGATTATGCAACGCTCCAGCGATATTCCAGCGATGTATGTTGGCAGTATTCCCAGATATGGTTGGAAGTTTTCTAGAAGTCTTTGTGGATGATTTCTCGATCTACAGAGAAAGCTTTGATCAGTGTCTATCTTATTTAGACCAAGTTCTGAAAATGTGTTGTGAAGTGAACCTTGTGCTCTCATGGGAGAAGAGCCATTTTATGGTGACCGAAGGTATTGTGCTCGGCCATGTCATCTCAAAGCATGGCATGGAGGTTGATCTTGCAAAGGTGGAGGCATTGTCAAATCTAGAGCCACCTACAAATTTGAAGCAGGTCAGATCATTCCTAGGGCACGTCAGTTTCTACTGACAATTTATCAAAGATTTCAGCAAAATTACCGGACCCCTGATCGAGTTTCTAGGTAAGGAGGCTGACTTTATTATAGATGACAGAGTCCTCTATGCCTTTACTCAGTAGAAAGAAATAATCACTCAGACCCATGTCCTTCAACTGCCAGACTATTCTCTACCATTTGAGATCATGACTGATTCTTCTGATTATGACATTGGGGGCAGTTCTAGGATAGAGGAGATATCATATTCCATTTGCTATTCACTATGACAGCAGAACTCTCGATGAAGCACAAAGAAACTACACTGTCACTGAAAAAGAGCTATTGGCAGTGGTATTTGCCCTGGATAAATTTAGATCCCATCTGCTTCGATCCAAGATTATTGTGTATATAGACCACTCGTCCGTCAAGTATCTACAAGCCAAGAAGTATGACAAACCAAGACTCATCATATGTAATCTTCTGCTCTAGGACTTTAACCGTGAAATTCGTGATAAAAATGGAGTCAAAAATGTGGTGGTTGATCACTTGTCAAGATTACCAGAGCCAAACACTCCTGAGAAGAGCCTATTTCCGATCACCGAGACTTTTCCAGATGAAGCTATATTATCAATCACCTCACTCCCTTGGTTCGACAATATTGTGAACTATCTTGTATCCAGGAAACTCCACAAGATTGCCCTAAACTGAAAAGAGACAAGTTCTTGTCGGAAATCCATTTCTACCAGTGGGAGGATCCATATCTCTTTCATGAAGGAGCGGACTGCATCTTGAGAAGATGAATTCCTCATGAGGAAGTCCACAGTGTCCTCGAGCATTGCCACTCCAAAGAACCAGAAGGGCATCACTCTAGAAGGAGAACGGCAATGAAAGACTTACAATGCGGTCTTTGGTGGCCAACTTTATTTAAGGATGTAGAAGACTCTGCCAAGCATTGCACTGACTGTCAGTGACTGGGCAACTGTTGGAATAAGAGACGCAATGCCCCTAAAGTATATTCAAATTTCAGACGTGTTCGACGCGTGGGGTATTGACTTCATGGGCCCATTCCCTAATAGTCAGGGATTTGAGTATATTCTTCTCGATGTCGATTATGTAAGTTGTTGGGTGGAGGCTATCCCAACCCGAGCCGTCGACGGTCGCACTGTTTGCTGGTTTCTAAGAGATCACATCATTGTTTGGTTCGGGATCCCAAAATCCTGATATCTGATGGGGGTAGCCACTTCATCAACAGGGAGGTGAAGAAGCTGACATAGAAATTCTGCATTGAACATCGTGTCACCTCTCCGTACCATAGTCCAATGGCCTGGTCGACTGTTCAAATAGAGAGATAAAGATAATTTTGCAGAAGCTCGTACGTCCCGATAGGAAGAATTGGTCGTAGTTGATGGATTCAGTACTTTGGACCAATTGGACCGTACAAGTCACCGTTAGGAATGTCTTACTACCGCCTAGTCTACCGCATGCCATGACATTTGCCTGTAGAACTCATTCATAAATCATTATGGGCAATTAATGTCAGTAACTTGGATTCAAAGAAGGAAGGACAGAACAAAAAGTTGGATCTGAATCGGCTCCTTGAATTCTGCGAGTATGCATATGACAACAGCCTAATGTACAAAGAAAAGATCAAGAAGTGGCATGACAAGCACATCCACCTCAAGACCTTTAAACTCGGACAGAAAATTTGACTATTTGATGCAAAGCTCAAACTATTCCTAGGGAAATTAAAAAGTAAGTGGACAGAGCCTTTCATAGTGAAACAGGTGTGTGACAATGGAAGTATTATCATATCTGATTTGTCAGCTGACGCACAACCATTCATGATTAACAGACAACTTCTGAAGCCTTATCTCAAACAAGACACATTTTTGCTCGTGGTCGATTCAATTAAGGTGGTCCACGATGAAGAACTCACAGCCACAGCAACTCAATCAGATGAGGCCAGCAAAAACATATTTGAATAGTTAATCATTTTCTTCTTTTCTTCTTTTCATTTGCTATTCTTTTATTCTTCCATAAGGTCACATTCATCCCATACATCATTGCTATACTTAAGATATGCTTCATCCTAAGTATATGGAGGGATGAGGGCATTCGACTGCTCATTCTTTGATCCCTCGCATGTCCTCAACTTTTAACTTTCTTTCTATACTTAGGGATATTTTACCATAAGTATAGCAGAAGACAGGCCGAGCCGCTAATTTATTTATTTGATTGTTTCACACCCGCAACCCTCCCTGAATTGTATATCGACTGCTAGACTTAGGATTAATTGATCCTCAGTGGGGGCGGTTGACTTCCTATTCTTTAGTCATTGTATTATAGACATTTCTATACCTAGTACGAGTTACGTCTTCCTTTCTCTTCGACCTATGAGGACATAGCTCACGCTAAGTATAGTGGGGTCAATATATACTTTGTATATATTTTAGCCATAACTAGTACCTTCTATTTCCAATAAATATGGCTAAAACATTATAAATAGATATACAAATTCATTAAATTATTTAATAAAAATAATGTTTATTATTCCTCCAAATCTTTTTTATATACTTATTAATAAATCAAGTAGAAAATATTTTTACAAAATGTTTGGAAAATAGTTTGAAAATCTATTGGAAAAGATTTTTGAAAAATGTTTGAATTTTTTTTAAAATATTTTCAACCTTTGTAAAATATTTTGTTTGTAAAAATTTCTTTTCTTTGTGTGAAATAAAAATGTTTTGAAAACTGATTTACAAATAGTTTGGAAAATGGTTGCAAAACTATTTTGAAAAATCTATCAATACTGTTTGAAAAACCTTTGCAAAATGATTTTCAAATATTTGTAAATGTTAGTAAAAATTATTTTGGACTATAGTTTTCAAAATTATTTGTAAAATCTTTTTTCAAATAAGTTCGAGGAATATATACATCACACCAAAATTATTTATTGTATAAACATATCTATAAAATTAATCAACATATCCCCTACAAATTCTTAAAAACCCAAACTCTTGTAAATAATAAGATGCAGCCCCATATAAATATTTGTCCATATTTTCTTAGCCAAAATCGTTTGTTTTCAAAAGTCATATATAGATATACCTATAAATGCTCAAAATTCATAAAATAAAATATTTTTGGATTTATATTTTTCCTCTATTTTTGATATTTTTCTTTTAGTTTTTTACTAATTTTTCGTATTTTTAGTTGAATAAACAAGGTAAAACAGTGAATAAGATAAATACACCTAATTGTTTTTGAGATTAAAAATATCAAAATAGCTTAAAATTTTCCAAAACTATTGTTAATAGGTTATAAATATAGTAAACAAAATTTAGAAATAGAAACACATATTTTTGGAATTTTTCAATTTTTTTTAATTTTTGTGAGGATTTTGGAACTTTTAATTTTTGGTTGTTTTCATTTTTCATTTTTACGGTTTTTGGTTTATAGGGTCAAAATACAATAATAAATAAATCTATTTTTAAAATTTTTCAAAACATTTTTATAATTTTTTTACTTTTTTAAAGACAAGAAAGGATAAATAGCTTAGTTTTTTATTTTTAATAAATAGCAAAAAGCCTTAAATACCTAACAAAAAATATATGTAATATATATGTGTCAAGTATTTATAGTAATTTCCCATGAATTTTTAAAGGTTTAGAGATATTTTTAATTATACAAAATCTACAAAAATAAAATACACATTGGTAGGGGTATTTATGGAAATATTTAAAGTTTTTAGACCCTAGCCGAACATAAAAGAAAACCTTAGGGTCAAATCTGTAATTTTTCCAAAAATATCCAATAAGCTATATCCGAAGGTATATATTTGAAATGTATATAAAGTCAAGAGGGCCATATGTAATTTTTCCTGAAAATATTACACTATTAATTCAAAAACCAGGACTGAATCGAAATACAAAAAGCACAGGGGCTTCGGTGCAAAAATCCTAGTCCCCTTATAAGCACGGGAACGTAGGGTAATGTGGACTAGACCTAAAAGTAATTATGGAAAGTACAGGGACCTATTTGCAAATATTGTAAAAATGTTAACGTTGTAGACAAATGTTTATGGACTGAAAATAAAATACAAAAGGTGCAAGGGTATCAGGTAAAATTACCCCTACGAGCGCGATCCAACGGCCGATGGCCTTCACTTAACATTTGGCGCAATCAAGACGACATGTTGCTTCAATTAAATTAAGATTAGATCTCCCGAAGAGATCCAATGGTGGAGCTTCTTCATATCCGACGATTGCTGCACACTTGGGCGTCAGCGCATGATCAAACAGCTGAGAGGATGACTGGAAGAACAAGTCTTGAACACGATTGGGCCGAGCTTCGATCATCTCTTCCTCGCGTCTCGGGTCCCTAGGAGGCTCGGTGCTGGTACAAAATAAATCCCTCACTCCTCCACGTCGAGTGACGGTCTCAAAAGAGCCCATGGAGCTCCGTCGAGGTCTGTTGAGTTCGAAAAAACATGGAGGCTCCAGGTGCCTCTTCCTTGGTCAAAATCGACTCGAGAGGAATGCTTTGGCTCTGTAGAACCTGCAGAAAGCTAAGGAACCCAAAAAGGATGGATATGGGCGTCTTATTAGGTCAGGGGAGCGGAAATGAACTCGGACGGAGCTCTCCTACGATACGGCAGAGGAGGAGAGCGGGCTGCTTGATCTGAGTGAGATCAGGAGGGTTGAACGTGTGTGTGGCGACGATAAGGTGACGGGGAAGATGTGGGAGGAGAAAGCGGAGGCAGAGGTTGGTCAAAGTGATTGGAAAAAATCAAACGAAATCTAGGGGAATAAAATGCGACTCTCCTGCTACGCTAAGGAACTAAAAGAAGGAGAAAAAGAGGGCTTACCTGACCTATATTGGCATGGTGCGGAGCTCGTGGTGGAGGAGGTGGTGGCACCTCGGATCGACCTCGATTATACACCAAATGCTTCATCGATTCTTCCTCATGGCTCATGTTGTCACCAGGATACTCGAGACGCATGAATGTTAGGGTTTGAATGCTAGAAGTGGGATCGAAAAATCAAGGAATGATGGAAGAGATTTATGTACAGGGCATCTTCCTCAAGATGTGGTTCTCGATACAGTGGCATCTCGACCAAGAAATTATCTTGGTGTGAGGATCAAAAGTCAAGAGGGATCGATCTGAATGGGAGCAAGGATTGGGCATGAAAATACGAGGAAGGCAGGGTCAAATGGGTTTGACGTGAGCTAGAGCCTCGGTTAGAGAGTTGATCGGGGTCAGCAGGCGATGGGCCATGATTGGGCCACGCCATCCGCAAGAGGACAAAAACGAAAATAGAAAGAAGAAATAAATAGATATAAAATAGTAAATGATTTATTTGAATTTTGTTTAAAACATAAATTTTTTTATTATTTTATTTAGTATTTTATTATGATCTTTATTTGTTTATATGGGTTAATTTCGTACAGATTACTTTTTACAAATAGAAACATATGTATATTGACATATGTTTTGAATATTTTATTTTTATTTTATATTTTTGATTTTATTATTTATACACATAGTTTATATATTTAAAACTTATTTTAATGCACATACATATATTTTTATTGTATTTTTTGATATTATTTGTACACAATTAAAGATAAGTATATATTATATAGGTATATGTATAGTGCATTCATCTATGTATTTTTGTACATTTATTTATTTTGATTTATTTTTAATAATTTTATTTTAATATAATCATGTACATATACTATAAATAATATTTACAAAATTTTTAAAATATAAAATTATGAAAAATATAAAAGATAAATAAAATGAATATTTTATTCAGGTGTATAGTACAATAGGGGTCCAAAACCTAACTTTTGCATCTTAAATCCAAATTAAATGAAACTACTGATGAATCTCCATTTCATCACCTTTATTCTTTCATTTTGTCCTCTAATACCTAGATGAATGCATGAATATATCACTAATTTACCAAAATAAACACTCATTAATTTGTATAAAATATTGTATAAAATACTGTACATTTAATGTATTTATTGCTAAAATAAAAGGATAAAGGAAAGAAAAGACAAAAAGCAAAGTGTCAAGGACACTGAAGTGACCCTAGACCTCGAGACTCAGTCATCATGTTGACTTAGTCGACAAGGAAAAAAGTAGGGGAGATAGGGCAACTAATTGTACAGAAACCATAGGCAGATCACTCTACAAAATAGGCAAATAATTACTTTTTGGGACTGATTTTATTCTTTATTATTTACACCTCAAATAAAGTAACTTTGTACATGAAAATTGTAGATAAAAATGTATAGAAAATACAAAATTTATTTCATACAAAAATAATAGGCAGTGTACACTTTATACACATAATCAAATCCTACAACCCAAACTTCACATGCCCATACTCCCAAATAAAAACTCAAAATGTATCAAAATCACCTTTATTGTATATAAAGCTATTTAATAAAGGTGGTTTCGTATTTTTTGAAGTTAATATGTGAAAGTTAGGTTTTAGACCCCTAATCGTACAATATACCCGAATAAAATACTCATTTTATTTATTCTTCATTATTTTTATGATTTTATATTTTACAATTGTGTAAATATTATTTATATCATATGTACATATTAAAACTAAACTAAAATCATAAAGTAAATATTAAGATAAAATGTGAACACTAAATACATATATGAAAATACAATAACTATACATATATAATATACACCTACATTTATTAAAGTGTATGTATTATATCATAAAAATATAATAAAAAGATATTTAAGTATATAAAAATAAGCTGTAAATATATAAAATAATAAAATAAAATAATAAAATCAAAATTACAAAATAAAAATAAAAAACTTAAAAAATAGGTAAATATATCTATAAATAAAACCCTAAAAACAAAATTTTAATTAATAACCTTTAAAAAATAAATAAAAAAGATGCATAAAATACTACGGAAAATTAGAAACATTTTTTATTACTTAAAAATAATAAAATCAATTATTATTTATTGTCCATTTTCCAAGGCATTTTTGCCTTGGAATTTCCTGGTTGGTCCACGTGGACCAACCAGGCGTCTCCATTTGTTGATCTCGGTCAACTGTACCTCATTACCTCTAACTTATGTCAGAAGTCCCGAGCAATCCCATTTCTCCATTTTCTCCATGCCTCCATCTTCTTCTTCCCTCGAGACCTCCACCTTCTTGGCCTAGATTTCGATTTTGTATAGTTTTAAGTTTCGTGTAGTACGATTAGGTTAATAGCTAGATCTTCACTGACAAGGAGCTTGAGCTCCAGGTCCCCAACACTGCAATTTGTCATGTGTTTTGACCCGTATTCACCTAAACCTCCTTTCCTTACGCTTTCTCCACAATCCACCCAATAATCCCTCTCGATTCTGCCTGAATTGAAGGTCTTTGGAGCTCCCACCATCGCCTAATGTCAGATCTCCCCCTCCATTCCACTGCCCCCTTCATTTCGATCAATCCCTCGGTCGAGGAGATAGTCCTTGCACCCAGGAATGTTTTGGTGACAACTTGTAGGCCTGAGACCGCGTTTGGGACCTTGACGACCACTTGGAGCAGCTCTAGGTACTTCAACTTCGTCGGAGTACAGAGAGCCCCCTCGCCTCCCTTGGACCCTGTCGTTGCACGCGGAGGACGCTCAGCTCGCTGATGAGCTTGTCCAAGACACATTTCACCACCAGAGCACAGAGGATCGAAGGATCAAAGTTCGTCAGTGGTGTGTTCTTAATTGTTCCTGCAACACCCCTCAAGGTCATTCGATCAAGAACAACGGTCCAGATCTAATCTAGACCGTTGAATATTTGCGAAGGGGTACATGAAGAAGACTGTTGGATAGGACACGTGGCAGCATCAGAGCGACTGGATCTGAGACGTTAGTGGGTAAATTCCATAGTCCCCCTCTGCCTTTTTGTATTTACTAGAAAGTTGTGTAAATATTTTATGTAGTTTAAAAAGTAGTGGACAAATTGCAAGTACCCTCATACACTTCTATAATATTGTAGTTTGACCCCAGTCAGAGTCATGTGCGTGAACACGTTTTATGTTGTAAATATTGCATGAACACCCTCACAGGTTGTTTTCATTGCCTTTCAATATATTAAGTTTGAAGTTAAGTGTTAAACTTTGGGTTAAATTTCACTTTACTCCTCATATTTAATTTTATTTGCAACATGTTCTTGTTATATGTTTACATTTGCATTTTATGCCCTTTTCATATTTTCTAAAAATAAAAAGTCCACGACCAATCCCTATTTGTCTTTAAAAACCCAAAAATATAATAAAAACATGTCTAAAAATTTCCAAAAAAAATAGTGAATGCTTATTATAGTTTATAATACCTTCATATAGAAAATCCCAAAAAAATATAAAAGGAAAACACATAAAATTAAAAAGCCCTAAAATCCTATAAAATTATAAAAACTATTCTAAAAATACAAAAATACTTGTTCCTTCTCTATATTTTTACTTATATATATTTGTATATATTAAAAATAGTTTTGAGAATTTTTGGACTTATTAAGCATTTTTAAATATCAAAACTTTATGTATTTAAAACTTTAAAAATCCCTAAAACTTTGCAAAATTCACTAAAAAATCACAAAAATAGTAAAAAAATATTTAAAATCCATAAATATTTAAATATGTAGTTTTTAGTTATTTTTAGTTATATTTATATTTATATTGCCCTATCGTGTATACATACTCTTATATATTCCTTTATTATATATTTAAAAGAAAAGGAAAAATTTTAAATCTAAAGATATAAAAAGAAAATATATAAAATATAAAATATAAAAGCCAAACCCAAAAATTTAGAACATAAAAATAAAATAAAAATACATGTTAAAAACCCACCTTATTTGGCAAATATTGTGCATAGTTATATATATATATATATATATATATATACCCATATTCATTATTTATTTATAAATAATATTAAGTGATGCATCGTGTGTTCCTTATGTTCGACACCCTACTCTGCTTGTCACTATAGGACCATTTTTAGGGTTTATAATAAATTTTGATTTACACATGCTTTTTAGTGATTAATATATTGTGTGGGTTGATTGTTGAATTGGTTAGAGGTTCTTGTCGGTCACTTCGACGATTGTGCTCCCACCCTATGTGGAACACATGACCAATAGAACTCCTAGCTATTTCAAATGACACCGTTGTCGGGGAACAACTGATTGTACACATTTTTGTTGTATATATAGATGTTCACTATTTACTTGCATCTTTCTGCTATTTATTATTTAATATTTATTTGACTGTTCTAATCCATTTTTCTTATTGATCTTTCTTGTGAGGGATCGCTTGATGAAGGATATCTCTTAGGAGATGGGCGCACCCGATGAGAGTAGAGATCGACCTTCTCTTTGTGAGCCAACTAGGAGAGAGCAGGAGAAAAGAGTAGGGAAGGAGGAAAGGAGCAGTCTTAGTCTAGCATTTTCTATTTTTGTGTGTGAGAGAGAGAGATTTAATTTTTGCAAATTAATTTGTAATTAACTTGGACACTACTCTCTACACTACATGAGGTCCAATGCCCGGGTGTTTGTTCACTTTGGGGTCTCGTATCGAATTTCTTCGTGTTTTATCATCTTTATTTTATTTGTTTCCCATGATTTGAGATTTTCGTCTTTGTTTATATTTATTTTCTGTGAGTGAGCCCTTAGATAGTAGGTTGCTTGACTCGGTAGCTTGGTCCAAAACCCTAACAAGATTGCATGCACCTATAGTGATACGCGCCTGGACTTAGTCAAAATTAATTGTTGGTTATTTGTACTTGAGATTGAGCTTCGAGAGAAGTGCTATACAACACTTGCATGATCTGTTGTGGCGGACACCGATGTACTTCAGAGATCGGACTTTTGGATCTCATTTTTAAGTAATTAGCATTTGGTTCTTCCCGATAATAGCACTATTATTTAGGATGCTTTCTCTCCTTTGCATATCGCCATATAGTGTAATTATTTCAAATTATACCTTGCATCTCGCATGGAGAGAGTTGGGAAGCATTGTAAGTAAGTCTATCTTTTCATGCATCATTATTCACAAAGGCGAGATTTCCATCTTAGTGATGGCTTGCATGACTTTTCTGTCCTCTCTCCCCTATGTTTATATCACTTAGGACATAAAGGAAAAAGATAAAAAATATTAGGCAACATGCTCTGAAAAATACCAAAAATTGAAAACACAAAAATTAGAAAAGGGATGCTAAATAAACTTGACCTTAATTAAAATTTGTAGCGAACCATTCATTGTTTTGTGTTCATAAAGCCCACATTATTTTCAAGTACATTCTAGACAGAGTGAGGCGCGACCCGCTAAGGATAAGAGCCCAAATCCTGATCTGTAGCGCCTTGATTATCACCTGGGTTGGTGATGTATTAGCGCTTCTGTCGTATGTGACCGAGTAGGGCCTTGTCGAGCACGGTGTTCCCGCCTTGTATGGAGCATCCGACTTGGTCTAAGTACTGAGCTTAGGCCATGCCCTCATGAGTGTGTCTGTCTCATTAGTTTGCATCCGAGTAGGTCCTTGTACGCTCACGGGTGATTCCGTTGTGAGCGAGGTCCGAAGTATTGGTTTCGCCTATTGGCTTCCCCTCTCTATTTCTTTGGTTGAGTAGCCGCCCAAGCACGAGATCAAGGACCTTTAAGCGTGCAGGTCACTGGTTACAAAGGATGTGAAAGAGGTACGTGGCGCTCTCCTGGAAGTATACACACTCCTATAGGGTTAGCGTACCTAAGGACTTGTTAAAATATTACCTGAAAATAAGCATAAAATTGAAAAGATAAAAATATCCGAACTCTCATGGCTCCGCTTGAGTTGAGTAGGTGAACCTACCCTAGTTTTGTGTTCGTTTACATTAGATTAAGGTTCAAAAATTAGTCCTACATATTGTGTGCATTTTTCACTTCCTTCTATTTTAATCTCTCTTTAACCCCTTGCTCATTTGGAGTCGTCTATTGTTTTACACTCCCTTTATTCCTTGTTTGACCTTTGTATCATTCTTTCATGCTCGATCTCCTCTTGACCTTCGAGATAGCGACACATGGATGGCTTAGTCGGGACCCCGCCCACACCAATATCGATTCCATATGCTCGTCACCTCCAATAATTCATGATGATTCCCAAGAGCCCGGTTCAGATTCTGTGAACCGATCTCCAGACTCTCTATCTTCTCCAATAATCGGGGATCACTCTCATCCCGAACTTTGCCCATTTTGGATGGATATTGGTTTCACTCCTTACATATCACCATCCTTAATGAAGTTTCGTGTTGACCTTAACACAGCCATATTTGTTACATCTGGTGCTCCATACAAACTGGTTAGGACATTATTCCATTTGCAGATTAAGAGCCCAATCTGGAGTCACAAATTGTGATAGAATCAGACTCAAGATCAGAAAAAGAGATGGCTCCTGAAGGAAAAGGGAAAGGACCACAACCCACCGCCTCAGCCATATCAAGGTTCGCAGCCGGATCAGAATGTAGTGAATGCCCAGATCCTTTCCTCTATTTAGAGAATCCAGCAGAACCTCACTGACCATGCCCTAGCACATGTCACTTTATAGGACATGCTCAATGACTTGAGGAGAAGGAGAGAAAATCAGGGAGGTGGATTTGAAGAGGACCCCGAAGGCCCTGCGGACGAGCCGAGAGTAGAGCGGCCCAAGCTGAATCTCAAGGAGGCGTACAATCTTGGGGCGGGACAAATCACTGAATGGGTTTAGATTCCCGCAATCCATGCCCATTTTGAATTGAAGCATCAACCATTGGCGCTCCTACCCACCGTTCGTGGGAATGCCGACGAAGAACCGTATATTCATCTACAATAGTTCGGATGCATCTGTGGCACAACTCTCTACCCTGTTATCCACTACGCGTAGTCAAGATAACAACATTTCCCTTTAGCCTTCAAGATAAGGCCCTTCATTGGATCAACCACTTGGGGAAGGCCATCACGACTTGGGAAGAATTGAAGTCAGTCTTTTTGCATAAGTATTATCCGTTGGGGCAACTCAATCAGATGCGTGCCCGAATAGGAAACTTCACCCAGGCCACGCACGAGTCCATTCATGAGGCTTAGGAAAGGTTCACTGAGTTACAAGAAAAATGCCCCCACTATGACATTCCTCAGACCATCCTGGTCCAACACTTCTTTGGGGGGACTTACAATAGAGAGTCAGAATCTCGTGGATGCCGCATGTGGTGGCTCACATTTCAAAAAAGACGAGGACGTTGTCTGGCAGATCTTTGAGGTGATGGCCAAAGGAAAGGCTGCATTATCGTCGTCTCGTGCCTATCAGCGCCAGCCCTAGAGTATACAGAAGCATGTGCATATGGCGGCATCGTACGAGCCAGACAGGGACGAGAGCTCCAATCTAAGCATTATCGAGAGCCACCTATCCAAAGTAGACATAATTGAGAAACGGTCACATGACCTGGAAAAACTTGCTGTGATCGAACGGAGGACGTAACACATGGACAAGTTAGACCAAATCACCAAGCAGTTGGAGCTGTTGGTGAGCACAATCAGCTCTTGCAACTCCGTTTCTGCATTAGCACACATTCCAACTGAGACGAGAGAACAAGCACCGCCACCGCCTCCTCAGCCGAGTCAGCCCCAGCCAGCGGTTCAACACGTGTATTACGAGCAAGCCCCAGAGCCATCCACTACGCAGCAGTCACAACAACAGCTGGTCATCTACCAGCCGAAGACTTAGTACATTCCAGATCAGTTCTCCCCTCTATCACCTATCATTGAGGAGGTAAACAACATATGGTTGAATGATGCGCAGCCGACGCGTCCAGGTGGACCTCTGCAGGGTTCGGCTGCCAACTCCCGCCACTACCCTCAACAGCAAGGAGGGAGGTTTGTCCAGAACAACCAGCCTCAACACCAACAACACTAGCTGTCTCCACAATTCCATGGTAATTGGAGACAGAACCAGTACCAGCAATCGCAGTACCGACAGTACGAGCAAAACCAGCAGTATGTGGTTGTATTGTTTCAACAGCATCACCATTCTCCTAAATGTCATTTTCAGTACCCCAACTAGCAGTCTCGACACCATCAACAATATCAACGTGGCCAGCACATCCAAGTATCTAAGGTTGCATCTCCTGTGAACCCCGTTTTAGACTGCCTGGCCCAGCTTGTCAAGGGCCTTGCAGATCTCAACCAGAAGTTGGATGATTTCGGTGCAGCCAAGACCTCCATTCCCACATAAGTGGAGGCAAATCCCAATAATATTTAGAAGAAAGAGCAGGTAGTCTGTCAAGTTCCCTCTGGTCTAACAGAGTCAGATATGAATGATTTTTTTATCTAATGTTGTCACTCTAAGGAGCGGTAGGACCTTGCAGCCATCAACCACTTGCAAGGGTAGAATAAAGCAACCGTGGGCGAGTCGTCATCTTCTTCTGCATCAGTCGGACCAGCAGCCAGGCCGGGTGAGGAAGAAGAAGGAGGAGCATGGTGAATTTCAGATTCATCACTCTAAATCTCATTAATTAAGCTCAAATCCCTCAAAATCATTGGCATTTCTTCATTCATTCTGCATAATTAGCATTCATGCATGTTTTAATAAAAATTGTATTTTAGCACGCATTTCTGCACAAAATAAGAAGCCAAAAATCCCAGCCAAAATTGACCTGTAAATAGCCTAATTTCCCTGATTTTTAACTCATTAATTCTAACTCTGAATGACACAAAAACACCTCCACTGTGTACATATTGTTAATAAGAATAAATGCAAAATACAAAAAAATCACTAACCCAAATAAGTGAACCGAAAACACAAATCCTAATTTCATGATTTACGGACTAAAACCGTCATATCTTCCTCATCCAGTGTCCATTTTGATCCTACTTACTTTTGAACTAATGTACATTCAATTACCTTCAAAACAAGACCAAGTTCAAGTAAATCGGAGCTCATATGTGAAAGTTGGGTTTTGGGCCTCTTTTGTACATTTTGTATTTTAGCTGATTTTGATCTATTATTTTATGTATATAATTAACCTATTTTAGTTTATTTCTTTTTCATTTGTCATCTTTGATAAAACTTTTATTAAAATGTGCAAAAATCCAAATCCAAAATGAGCTTGAAATCAAAGAAACTAACCAGGTCCAAGTCTTCACTAACCGCCTGTACAAAATTGGTCTTTTTTGTGTTTTATTTTATTTCTTCTTCTTCTTAATTAATAAAAATAAAAAAATAGATTTTTCTATATTTATATTTGATTTTACCATATTTTTTTGGATTTTTTATCTGATTTAAAAATGACAAAAAATTATAAAACCCAAAAAATTAGGTATTCTATGTACATGGGATACCCCAAAAATATCACTTTGTGCAATTGATCGATTTTGCTTTTGATGTCTTCATGAAAGTTGTAGATCTCATCGAAATGAGCAATTTTTGTTAAAAAACCTTTTCGATCTGAAGCCATTTGCTATTTATTTTGGATATTTTTCAAAGTTTTTATTTTTTGAATTTTGTGGTGCTGACGCGTGGCCGCTTCTGGAGCCGCCACGTGTCAGACATTTTTCAAGTTTTTATTTATTTATTCATTTTATAATAACTAAATAAATAAAATCGACGCAAGTGTGTAGCACGTTTCTCCCAGGCACGCGCCACACACGTGCTCCTTCTTGCAACCATCCGACTGCCACGTGTCGCCATCATGGCCGTCTGATCTCGGCCAATCGGACGACCATTGGCCATCGTCCACCTCCAGCCGCCTTTCCCAATCTGGATCCTCCGCCCGTGATCCCTCAAATCTTCGTTGTCCTGCAATTCTCGCCGACCGTCTTCACTCATCAAATCCATCCGATCTTCAGCCGCCGCCTTCCAATTACAAGAATCGAATCTCATTCAAGCCCGTCGTCGAATCCAATCGAATCGTCGTCAAC
The DNA here is from genome assembly GCA_037367405.1 of Ottelia alismoides. Lineage (NCBI taxonomy): Eukaryota > Viridiplantae > Streptophyta > Magnoliopsida > Alismatales > Hydrocharitaceae > Ottelia > Ottelia alismoides. The sequence goes on from JAZKJV010009209.1 coordinate 94,790, forward strand.
CAACCTTCCAAGATCGTCCTTCTCCCCAACCTTATTTAACGACCGCCACCACCAACTTCAGACGCATCCGTCAATAGCCTTAACCTTGACGAAATGACGACAATGACATCATTGCCATACTTATCCGACGAGATCAGAGGCCCTAGGCCTCGTCGCAGCCCACGGCCAAGCCTCCCCTAAGGAACGTCGCTGCCAAGCTCCGGTCTTCGCCGACTGTTGAGCCCCCGACTACGATTTCAACGCTTCCATGACAAAGACCACCTTCAACGCCCATCTCCGACAATGCTCCAGGCGCTACAGCATCTTCTCCCTCACCGACAACGCTCAGCCCCAAGTTACCTTCTTCGACATCCAACCGCACTCCTCGTCACTGACCGCTCCAAGAGGATCACCTCGCCACCGCCAACCTCCCGGCCTCGCCTCCGCCTTGGTCGTGCTTTCAACACCTCCCAGAATCCCCTACAGGATTCCTCCATTTTGCCACACATCTCCAGTGGAGCAGACGACAACCTCTGGTCGCCAGACCTCCGCAGCATCGCCTTCAGCCTTTGCTTCTCACTGGTCGGGCTCCACACCTGAGACCCCCCGTGCACGTGCGAGGCACATGCGTCAGGGGGAAACGACGTCAGCACCCAAGGGACACGTGCTTTGCATGTGCCCGCTGGGTAATTTACAAAGCGCCCCCCAGAAGTTCCCTTATTTGCCATCAACCCCCGCCGACTAGAGAGCACGTGCCGCGCACGTGCCCCTCTGGAAATTTTGCAAACATTCCCCTGCACTTATTGGTAATTACATTACAGTCCTTCTCTTCATTTTGTTTTATTTTTAATTATTTAAATATTACAGAAATACCCCTGTAGTCCCCCCAAATTTTGGACCTCTTTGTTGCATTATTTTATTTATAAAAAATAGGCATTTTGTTTCGCATTTAATTCTCTACATCTTGACATATTGTGGATATTTTTTGTGATCAATGGTTAATTAATAATTAATTATTTTGTGGAAAATTTTATACTTTTCCCATTTTGTGCTTTGATTTTTATAATTAATTAACCGTTGCTCTAAAAATTCCTGAAAAATCACAGATTGTAGAATTAATTATGCTTAACATTATGACCAAAAAGAATTGTATTTACATGCACGGTTTGCCTTGTAAAAATAATTTTTCATATTTAGATGTTTAATTTTTAATAGGTATTAAATCTCACATTTTTTAGGTTTAGGATATTTCTCAGATCCATTATCTAGTGATAGATCTTAGATAATTTTATCCCTTAAAAATAATTAGGTTTAATATTTATTATAATTAAATAATGAAATACACTTTGTTTGCACTTAAAAATTCCTAAAAAAATTCATCTTGCATCTAAAAATTCAAAAAAAATTATAGTGCATTTATTTCATCATAATCATCATCTTGGCCAAGTTTCATATTTTTTTGGATATTGTTTGATCGATATTCACATTTTAGTCCCTAAAATAGCCCGAAATTACATTTTGCATCCTTTATTTCTTTAAAAATTACAAAAAAAAGATCGCCTCGAAAATCACACACGAATGTTGATATACATAATTCTAGGTTGTTCCTTTGCCTCCTTGTGTTCGACCTTGGGACTTGCCCAAGTAAAATAAACATAAAACCACATGATTAAAAATTGACTAAATAATTGTGGTTATTTTCTTGATCGATTCCGATTGCACGCCTATAACGAAACGACACATATATTTTTAACACACGACAATACATGACATACATTTTTAACTAGTGCGATCTCAGACTCGTCAAAGCACCACCAATAAAAAGTCAAAAAATCAAGAAAACCAAAAATGCCAAAATGATAACACCATCGGTAGCAACAGAAGCACCAGCCGACCAACCTTGGAGGAAATCCCATTGGCAGTTAATCTGATACCAGCCGATGGGGCCTCGCTTGATGATTTTGGATGCCCGCCTTTCTTGGATGACCCTGCTCATTTTATTCATCCACATGTACAACCTGATGTGGGTACAAATTTTGATGTAATTAAGAACACTATTCCTACTGATGCTTTTGATTCTGTAAATATTTTGTTTCTGGACGTAATGAGAAAATCTAAAAAATTTAAAAATTTGTAAACTGCATTGTCTGAACTTGATGTGGTGGAAATAATTCTAAATCTTATTCTTGAAATGCCTCTTCTCAAAGATAACAAGTACATGCCTAATATCAGGAAAGGTCTAAAGGAGGCATCTACCTCAAAGAGACAGCCACGTAAAGCTTGTGAAAGAAATGTGAAGCATATCCTCACCGTGGCTACAGTAAAAGCAATCAGCAATATCCTAATGAAAAAGAAGGATATGGGAGATCATTTAGTCATATGTTAGATGTTTGATCAAGAGTTCGACCGATCTCTACTTGATAGTGGATCCTCAATCAACCTGATGCCCACTTCACTACTACAAGAATTTGGGTTAGGACCACTCAAGTCTACTAGAATGATTCTGCAATTCGTAGACACGTCAATTGAGCGGCCCTGAGGAATTCTGGAAGATGTCGGCATCACCATTTAGGGAATGTATTTCCCTACATACTTCATAGTTCTGGATATGGACACCTCAGTTCCTCTTTTGCATACCCCAATAATCCTTGGACGGTCGTTCCTTCGAACAGCCGAAGCAATAGTGAACTATGGCACCAAACAGATAACCTTCCATTAAACATTGATAAAGTGTTGATTGAGACGATCCAAGTGCCTAAACCTTCAGCATCTGCATCAGACAAGAGTGACCTGACAAAGCAGCGAACAGAAGACTGTCACCTTTTAGCCGAAATCCATGATACAAACTTATTAACGGATGACATTGAAACCCAAGCTTTCCTCTCCATAGAGAAGGTCTTGGACAGCATAGTCGAATCCCAGATATCCTTGATGATGAGATTTTTGCTAGGTTGCCTGATGAATGTATTTATGGCCACCTGTCCTTCGCAGAGCAAGAGGACATCATTGCAGATTTTTGTGAACAAGATTCGATCATCGAAGAACTCTGTGCAGCACTGCACTCAGAGCCTACAGTGCTAATGACGGACACAATACAGATGAAAGATCCAGCACGATTGCCCTGCACAGTAGCTGAAGTCACCACCGAGCTAGACAAATCCCCTCCTGAGCTCAAATAACTTCCAACAAATATGAAGTATGCCTTCCTTGCAGGTGTGCCAAAGATGTTCCCTGTAATCATCAATTCACAGCTAACTGAGGAATAAGAATCTCGTATGCTCGAGGTTTTAGAGAGAAACTGCAAGGACATAGGTTGGAAAAATGTCTGATCTGAATGAGATAAACCCCCAAATATGCTCGCATCACATAAACCTTGAAGAAGATAACAAACCTTCCCGCAAATTTTAGCACAGATCAAATCCAAACCTTAGGGAGGTTGTGATGAATGATATCACAAAATGGTGTGATTTGGGATTCATATATCTCATCTCCTACTCAAAGTGGGTGAGTCCCCTGCATGTCGTGCCCAAGAAGTTAGGGATCACCATGATCAAGAATGACAAAGGAGAGGAGATCGCAGCCAGAGTTCCAACATCCTGGCGCGTCTGTGTGGATTACATGATCTGAATTTAGCGACCAAGAAAGACGATTTTTTGTTTCCCTTAATCGACCAGGTAGTCGAAAGACTGGCCACAAAGGAATATTTCTGTTTCTTGGATGGATACTCTAGTCATAATCAAGAAGCCATTGCTCGTGAGGATCAAGAGAAGACAACCTTCACCTGTACATTTGGGATATATGCCTTCCGTAGAGTGTCATTCGGATTATGCAACGCTCCAGCGATGTTCCAGCGATGTATGTAGGCAGTATTCCCATATATGGTTGGAAGTTTTCTCGAAGTCTTTATGGATGATTTCTCAATCTACAGAGAAAGCTTTGATCGGTGTTAATATTATTTAGATCAAGTTCTGAAAATGTGTTGTGAAGTGAACCTTGTGCTCTCATGGGAGAAGAGCCATTTTATGGTGACCGAAGGTATTGTGCTCGGCCATGTCATCTCGAAGCGTGACATGGAGGTTGATCTTGAAAAGATGGAGGCATTGTCAAAGCTAGATCCACTACAAATTTGAAGCGGGTTAGATCATTCCTAGGGCACGTCAGTTTCTACCAACAATTTATCAAAGATTTCAGCAAAATAACTGGACCTCTGATCGAGCTTCTAGGCAAGGAGGCCGACATTATTATAGATGACAAAATCCTCCAGGCCTTTACTCAGTTGAAAGAAATAATCACTCATACCCATGTCCTTCAACTGCCAGACTGGTCCCTACCATTAGAGATCATGACTGATTCTTCTGATTATGACATTGGGGCAGTTCTAGGATAGAGGAGATATCATATTCCATTTTCTATTCACAATGCCAGCAGAACTCTCGATGAAGCACAAAGAAACTACACTGTCACTGAAAAGGAGCTATTGGCAATGGTATTTACCCTATATAAATTTAGATCCCATCTGCTTCGATACAAGGTTATTGTGTATATAGACCACTCAACCGTCAAGTATCTACAAGCCAAGAAGTATGACAAACCAAGACTCATCATATGGATTCTTCTGCTCTAGGAATTTAACCGTGAAATTCGTGATAAACCTGGAGTCAAAATGTGGTGGCCGGTCACTTCTCAAGATTACCAGAGCTAGACAGTCCTGAGAAGAGCATATTTTCGATCACTGAGACTTTTCCAGATGAAGATATATTATCAATCACCTCGCTCCCTTGGTTCGAAGATATTGTGAACTATCTTCTATCCAAGAAACTCAACAAGATTGCCCTAAACTAAAAAGAGACAAGTTCTTGTCGGAAATCCATTTCTACCAGTGGGAGGATCCATATCTCTTTCATGAAGGAGCAGACTGCATCTTGAGAAGATGCATTCCTCATGAGGAAGTCCACAGTGTCATCGAGCATTGCCACTCCAAAGAACCAGAAGGACATCACTCTGGAAGGAGAACGCCAATGAAAGACTTACAATGCGGTCTTTGGTGGCCAACTTTATTTAAGGATGCAGAAGACTTTGTCAAGCATTGCACTGACTGTCAGCAACTGGGCAATACTGTTCGAATAAGAGACGTAATGCCCCTAAAGTATATTCAGATTTCCGACGTGTTTGACGCATGGGGTGTTGACTTCATGGGCCCATTCCCTAATAGTCAGGGATTTGAGTATATTCTGCTCGATGTCGATTATTTAAGATGTTTGGTGGAGGCTATCCCAACCCGAGCCGCCGACGGTCGCACCGTCTGCTGGTTTCTAAGAGATCACATCATTCTTAGGTTCGGGATCCCCAAAATCCTGATATCTGATGGGGGTAGCCACTTCATCAATAGAGATGTGAAGAAGCTGACATAGAAATTCTGCATTGAACATCGTGTCACCTCTCCGTACCATAGTCTAATGGCCTGGTCGAATGTTTAAATAGAGAGATAAAGACAATTTTGCAGAAACCCGTACGTCATGATAGGAATAATTGGTCATAGTTGCTGGATTCAGTACTTTGGACCAATCGGACTGTATAAGTCACCGTTAGGAATGTCTTACTACCGCCTAGTCTACCGCATGCCATGACATTTGCCTGTAGAACTCATTCATAAATCATTATGGGCAATTAATGTCAGTAACTTGAATTCTAAGAAGGAAGGACAGAACAAAAAGTTGGATATGAATCGGTGATGAATCCACATTTCATCATCTTTATTCTATCATTTTGGCCTCGAAAACCCTAGCAAATGTGTGTAAATACCATTAATTCCAGCATATTAGCATTCATGCATGTGCATGTAAATAGTGTATAAAATACTGTAATTAAAGCCAAAATTATAGAATAAATAAAAGAAAAGAAAAAGAATAAAACGTTGTAAATATTTTATGACCCGAAACCCCGAGACTTAGGCATCTCGATGAATAGGTCGACAAGGAATAAAGTAGGGGGAGATAAGGGCCAGATACCTATTCTTTTTAATTCATTCTTTATTCATTTTGGGACCTATTTTTAGTTCTACTTTTTATAGCTCAAATAAAGAAACTTTGTACATGAAATTTGTAGATAACTAAATAAAGAAAAATACAAAATTAATTTCACTCAAAAATAATGTAAAGATAAAAAGTTATGGTCTGAATAAAAATCCAGAATCCCAACTTCCCAGACCCGTATCTGACAAATAAAAACTCCAAATGCATCAAACTCACCTTTAATTGTATATAATTTAAAATAAGCTATTTAATGGCGGTGGTTTTGCATTTGGCAGAGCTACGGTTTGAAAGTTGAGTTTTGGACCCCTATTGTATACTTGTACAGATTAAAATATTCATTTTATTATTTATTCATTATTTTTATAATTTTATATTTTTATAATTTTGTAAATATTATTTATAATAAATATGTATATTAAAATAAGAATAAAAACTCAAAGAAAACTCAAAATAAAATACTTGTATATAAAAGACATAGGTATAATACCTATACTTATACATGTATAATTTATACTTGTATTTTATTAAATATACAAATCACATCAGAAAAATAAAATAAAAATATTTTTAAATTAATAAAAATACTTTATAAATATATAAAATAATAAACAAAAATGAATAAATTAAAATCACAAAATAAAAATAAATTAATAAAATATATATGTATATGTACCTACATAGGTCTAAAAAGACAACTTGTAAAATTGTACCTCATAAAAATAATTAAAAATCACCACAGAATAATTTAGAAAATAACAAACATTTTTCATTTTATAACTTAAAAATAATTAAGTCATTTTCTATTTTTATTTGAATTTACAAAACTTTTTCCCAGGGTTTTTCCTTGTCGGTCCACGTAGACCAACCAGGAGGGTCTAAGGGTTGACCAGCGGGTCAACTCTCTGACCCGCCCCTTGTGGTATGTCAGAACGAGATTTTTGACCAGATTTCTCGGATTTTTCGAGACCCGATCTTTTACCCTTCCATGATGGTTCCTTCATGACTTTTGTAGCCTTACAATCGATGATACATGCCCATGTATCTCCTCGGGCTATGGATCAACGATTTTACCGCTACGCCTCAATCTTCACGCCCCTTCGTCAACACCTCAAAACCACCCCCCAGCCTTCCCTTTGATTTTCGAACCCCATTTTCGTCCCGATTGTTCCCCCTTTGGCTCGCTTTTGAGACCTAGAGGTGACAGCTCCAGTGTCAACTCTTCAAGGAGGCGAAGCGTCGCGGGCTTGGGAGAGTTCCACACCTCCGCGAGCCTCGCTGTTGAGGTACTTTCGACCTCAGGCCTAGCCCTTCGAGGTGCTTGTTTTCTCTCCTTTTTGTACCTCTTTTATTCTCTGTAATCATAGGAATCCCTAGCCATCCTTATTTCCGCATTTCATCGACCAAATCACTCCATCGAAACCCTTGCTGGAGCACACCTCCGGCCACGTTGTTCACGCCATTCTAGTCACTTTTGCACCACCGCGGGGTCGGGGCAATTTGCCCCCGACGCCTTCACAATTCTCCTGCAGGTCTTGAGCCGCATCTTGTACCTGGAGATCATTTTGGAGGATGTGGAGAGGTACCTGGAGCCCTTCCACTCCGGCGACCTCGCGCGAGCCCCTCGGCCATCGCCGAGGATTTTTGGAGTGGCCAGCACATCGAGGAACTTCGCAGGAGTCTCGGGGACCGTTTTGGAGCTTCACCGGGCGAAGGAGGCGGCTGATCGACGCTGGGGAAACTCGCCTCCCTGCGAGTTCATCCCATTTCATCGAGGGGCCTTCGTAGTCGTCAGATCTTGAAGGTCTCCCAGACGCACCAGCCACCGTTGGATATGAGCGTTCTCCACCTTCGATCCTCTCCAGCAGATCTGATCTGGGCCGTCATAACAAAACCAGTATTGCGCTCCCCCATGCCGACACGTGGATAATTAGCTCTGGCCACACCGTTGGATCGCGCGCTGCTTCCAGCCGTCGGATCATCTCAGCAGGATCTAATCGGGGCCATTCAAAGACGAAGGGGCATCGCACGTCGAGGGCGCGCCACACGTCAAGTGGACGGTTCACAACCGTCCGATCCCGCCCAGGCGTGGGTAATTTTGCTTCCTACCCCACCAAATATTGTATTTAAATATTAGTGCATAATGTTTCAGTGGTCGTTATTAATTTTTGTAATATTTGCGTTTAGCCCCTCAAGCTTTTGTGCTAATACATCTAGGTCCTTGCCAGGTCACGTGCGTTGCGCACGTGACTTGGCGATTTTGCAGAGGGACCCCAGCTTTTGTTTGTATTTAGTTTTAACACTAAAACTTTCACTTGCAGTTAAAATAGTTCTGGCATTTTTGCATAAAGGCCCCCGTATTTTGTGAATATTGCGAATCAGTCCTACCCAGGCGCGTGCTTAGCACATGCGTGGGTGGGCTTTTTGCAGTAACCTCCTCGCACCATTAGCATTTTGTAATTCGTCCAGAAACTTGTTTATATAGTTATAAACTTTTGTGAAAATTGCGTGCAGGCCCTTTAACTTCTCGCTATTTACAAATAGGTCCCTGCAAGGCTTGTAGTTTCTATTTGTTGTTTGTATTTATTTCATGTATCGATAAAAGCCTAAAAAATCCACAAAAATTAATTTAAGCTCTTGTTTAGTTGTAGATTCACGCCATATTTTTGGATTGCATTTTTGGTGCATTTTAATATTTATTAAAAATCAAAAACATGCATTTTAGCTACTATTTGCATTAGAAAATACCAAATAAATATCAAATCTTTTTTAAAAATTCCAAAAAAAATTTTATTTTGTGTGTTTTAGTGTCTTTTAATTACTATCCAAAAATCATTAAAAATTTCAAAACAAAAACCTTAAAAATTAAAAAACCCTAAAAATTAAAATAAAAATCTAAAAAATCATAGAAAAATTCTAAAAATATAAACCCAGGTTCTGTAGTTTCCCTATTTTTTTGTATTTAATTTAAAATTAATTTGGGAAAATTGTGCTACTGTTTGCTATTTTTCATTCCCATTTTAATTTTGGCCAGCAGCTAATTCACTGTTTTCTCATATTTTAAATTTTAAAAATACCAAAAACAATCAAAAAAATTTCCAAAAATCATAAAAACATTATAAAATTATAAAAAGACCAAAAACAATTTATTTTCTGATTTTTGAGCATTTTCCCTATTTTTATAAATATTGTATCCCCTCTTTTCTTATATTATATATATATCCAATATTAAAAAAGAAACTAAAAAATATATAATATAAAAAGAAAATATAAAAATCAGAAAATTAAAAATCAAAATAGAAAATTAAAAATTAAAAATAAAAAAATTAAAATTAAAAACCCACAAACATTTGCATCTTGTAGACACTTAATCACATCACACACTTTGCATTTGCTTGATCTATCCTGTGTGCTCCCTGTGATCGACCTCTACATACTTACACCTATACATCTTTTATGTAGAGTTAATAATAAATTTTAACTCCACTATTGCTTGTCATTGTTTGATTTGATTGTGGGTTAATTGTTGACTTTAGTTGGGATTTCTGCGTGATCGACGCATCGACTGAGTTCCCGCCTTGTGTGGAACTTAAGACCATCGAATTCCGGATAAATCAAATGGCGTCGTTGCCGGGGAGCAACAACGTATAGTTCTTGTTTGATTTTGATTGTGATTATTTGCTTGCATTATTGCTCATTTTATCTCTCTAGTTTTGATATTTATCTTATTGGGTTGTCTGACCATTCGTCTTTCTTGTCTTCTTGCGAGGGACCGTGGATCGAGGAGGATCGCCTAGGGATCCGGTGCAACCTTGGGAGGCAGAGTCAGCTGTTCTAGCCCAGCCGGCAGGAGAGAGCAGGAGATTTGAGAGAGAGTGTTAGATAGTCTTTTATTTCTCTTTTTGTGAGAGAGAGAGACCATTTATAATTTGTAATAATACAGGTACCTTGGACACTCAGTACACTCGGACCTAATTTCCAGATGTTTGTACACCTGAGGGCTCACCGCGATTTTCATCACGTTTTCTCGCTGTCATTTTCCAGTTTTGATTTATTTTTCCTTTATTTTGTGGAACGAGCCCTTAGATTTTAGGCATTGCTTGATCGAGTAGATTAGGTCCAAACACCCTAATAACCATTGCATGTACCTATAGTACGTTTGGACTTAGTTTAAATTAAACAGTTGATCACCATCTTTGAGCCACCGTGCCGCGAGCTCACCCTACCAAGTGCTTCTCCTGAACTCGATTTGTCGAGAGGAGGAGGGGTGAGCCTAGACCGGACTCTGGGATTGCGGATTGGTAATCGACTTGTGGTTCTTCATGTTAGCAATTGCCTGCTTAGGATGATTTCCATGTGCATATCGACATTTAGATTAGGTTTAAAAATTCCTATTTTGCATCCCGCATGGAGAGAGCTGGAGGCGCTGTAAGTCTTTCTATCTTTGCATTCATCATATAGGCACAAAGGTGAGATTTCCATCTTGGTGCCAACTTGCACGGCTTTTCCGACTCTTCTCCCTCTGTTTTTGGATCAATTAGGAATCAAGAAAATACAAAAATGTTAGGCGCTTGTTTGAATTGACTCAAAGTAAGTGATAACACCAAAAAAAATTAAAAAATGGACTGCTAAGAAAATTTGACCTAAATAAAATTGGTTAATTGGATTCATTGCTTGGGGAGAGTAACACCCTCACTTGTATTTAGGGTGCATGGGAAGGTCTCCTTCCAAGTGAGCAGAGCGGCTTCATAAGGATTAGAGCCCAAAACCCAGCCTGCGGCTGCCTTATGTATCTCCTGGATTTTCAAAGTATTGGCGCTACTATCGTGCATAGACGAGTAGGGCTTGGTCACCATTGATGACTCACTGTTGTGTTGAGCATCGACCTTGTACGAAGTATCGAGCATAGGCCACGCCTTCACGGGTGTGTCTGTCTCATCGTCTTACGTCCGAGTAGGGTCTTGCACGCTCATGGGTGATTCCGTTGCGAGCGAGATCTGAAGTATCGGTTTCGCCTATCGGCTTCCTCTCTCTTTTCTTTGGATGAGTAGGGATCCAGGAAGGGTTACAAGGACCTTAAAAAGCGCAGGCTATAGGTTACACAGGAGGAGGACAAGTACGGGAATACTTTTCCGGCAGGAGGAGGACAAGTACGGGAATACTTTTCCGGCAGTACGCTCTAAGGACTCGTTGAAAGATAACTTCCTGAATTCAAGCTAAAAACTACAAAGATAAAAGCCGAACCTTCACGTCTTCATGCGTTGAGTTGGTGAATACCCTTGTTTTGTGTTTGACTGCTAGTTGGATCTTGGTCGAGATCAAAAACACCGCACAATTGTGCGCAATTTTGCCACCTCCTTCTTCTTCTTCATTTCTCAGCCTTATTCTTCTCAATAATCACGATGATGGGCGGAGATCTCTTAGGCTGTCTTAGGCGGCACCGCTATCCAGCACTCCTCCCTATTCATCTAGGACAACCTCGGGGAGTCCAGACCCACTCTCCGAGCCCGAGTTCACTTCCACCCTGTTCCCCCTTGACCACCCTTCTCCTTCCATCAGTCCAAGAGTTTCAGAATTTAGTGCATCATAAAGCTCAGAGCATTTGACGGCACCTGAGATGGGTTGTTTTGCCTTTTCAGAGAATCCAGCCATGGCAGATAGAGGAGAACACCTAGATGAGCACGAGCACCCTCCATTCTTATATGACCAAGCTGCCATCAACAATTCATTGCTAGATTCCCTAGAGACCATGCAGAGACAGATCCGGGACCAGGGGATATTCATGGGTGACCTCATGAGAGAGATCACGCAGATGCGAGAAAACAGACCTGGGGGCGGTGGCGGTGGAGGTGATATACCAGTTGTAGTAGACGAGGGAGGAGAACCGAATCAGGAGAGGCTGCTACAGACCATCGTGAGAGAATTGCACAATCCAGCAGCCTCCCTCACTCATCGGTGGATCCGACTCCCTCTCATCCATGGAGATTTCGAGCTTCGCCCACACACTATTCAGCTTCTGCCTAAATTTCATAGGCTGGTGACCGAAGAGCCACACCTCCATCTACAAGAATTTGAAATGATCTGCAGTACCATTCATGATAGGCTGGTGATTGAGGACACCATCAGGATGATAGCCTTCCCCTTCTCTTTGGTTGATAGAGCCGTGTACTATCTAAAACACTTAGGGAGGTTCGTCGACACTTGGGCAGAACTCCGGACCGCATACTTAAATAAGTATTATCCTCTCGGCCGAACTAACGCAGCACGAGCGATGATCAGCAATTTCATAATGATCCCTAATGAGCAATTCCATGAGGCTTGGGATCGCTTCAGAGAGCCCATTGACCGGTGTCCACACCATGATATATCCAAGCCCAATCTGGTTCAGAGTTTCTTTTGTGGGCTGACACTAGAGCTGCAGGGGCTTGTCAATGCCTCTTGTGGTGGGTCCTATTTTTCCAAGGGTGAAGACGACGTTTGGGCCATCTATGAAGGGATGGTAGAGAACTTGACAGACATGGCCCAAGCCCGAGACTACATACAGTAGAAGCCCCACCAAGGAGCGGGATCATTTCAGAGGATCGCCCGCATCAATGCCGGTCCTCACACTCCGTCGGCAGCCGCAGCCCAAGCTGAATCAGCCGCAGCCGACATGGGCATCATTAGTGAGAACTGGACCGTCTCGAGGTCCTCGAGAAGAAGTAGATGCAAGGACTGGCCCAGATGGATCAGATGACCAAGACTATGACTGACTTGAAGACGCAGATTCTTTGCATTCAGGAGGCACAGACGTCCACTCAGCAGCCTCCCAGGTCACGGGCTGATCCCAGCAGCAGCAGCTCACACCAGCCCTCTGTCTCACACCGCTAGGTCAACCACATTCAGGCAGAGCCGGTCTCGCTACTGCAGTACTACCCAGCGCAGCTGCCATCTCAGGACACTCAGATGGTGGTCTATCAGCCGGATCAGCCACTGGCAGTTCTACCTCCACCATCCTTCGAGCAGTAGCCATTGATGGAAGTCAATGGGATATGGTACGACCGGTACCTGCAGCCCGGGATTCGTCGCGATCACCCCGGATTTCGTTGGACCACTAGTGGCACCTCTTCCCAGCAGATGCCTTCGGCTCAGGGATATCAGAACAACCAGCAGCAGCAGCAACATCCCCAGTATGCCCACCAGCAGAACCAGCATGGTCCTCGTCCCTCCTATCAGGGACAGCAGTGGAGACAGCGTCAGCAGCCTCACCAATCATATTCCCATCCTCCCCAGTAACAGCAGCATCAACAGCCTCATTTCCAGCAAGGGAACACTTCCAGTTCTCAGGTTTCCACCTTTGAGAACCCAGCTCTCGAGGATCTCGCCCGCTTGATTTCTGACCATCAGGCATCCTACCGGCGGGACATGGATGAGTTTCAGCAGGAGGTGAGGGATTTGATCAAGGGCAAAGCCGCCATACCAGCTCAGATTGAACCAAATCCGAACAATCTGAAGAGGAAGTCTGAGCAGGTACAGTTCACAGAGGATACCTCTCCTAGTGATTATTTGAGTGACATGTCTTCTTCTTTGTATGATGGTGATTTTGTGACTACTAGGAGCGGTAGGATGCCAGCCGGCGGTGCCTCATCTGAGCGACAACCACAAGAAGAATCAGGAGCGCCAGATGAGCAGAGGAGCGGTGCTGATGACGCTAATGATGTTGATGACGGTGGTGCTGAGGCCACCAATGATGGAGATCCAGATGACGGTGCTGAGGCCGTCCCGATACCCGATGCAGACAGTGGTGCTGATGCCACCATTTTTTATGCAGAGCCTGCCGCGAAGACAAGTGTCGGTGGTACTGAGGCCACCACTTCCACTTTTGTTGAGCTCCCTTCTGTTGTGTTGCCACCTTTTGTATCTCAAGACTGTGGTAACAAGAAAAAGAACAAAAATATGAATAAAGGAAAGGCTTCTGTGTATACTTCAGATCCATATGTGTTGCATGATGATCATTGTATGGATTCTATTCCTTCACAGGCGCAGGAACCTCTTCCTAGCCCTCCATCTGAGGAGGTCCCTACTATCCCCTTCCCTGAAGTACTTCACCGGGTGAAGGGGAACAAAAGAGAAAATCCGAAAAAGACCCAGCAGGTAGAGTTCAGCAATCAAATGATTGATAGATTCCACATTCAGCTGACTCTACATGAAGCACTTGAGCACATCCCCCTCTTCAAAAAGAACTTGAAAGAGAAGACTACAGTCCGCAGGAAGAGGAGGAACCACAGAGATCAGATCCATGTGCTCACCCATTCCACTTGCTACACCATTCAAAACAAATTGCCAGCTAAGAGACCTGATGGAAGAGCTCCCTATGTCAGATGCGAGATTCAGGAGTAGCAATTTGATCGTACTCTATTAGACAGTGGCTCTTCTATTAACCTTCTTCCGACAGCCTTACTCGACCGATTTGAGTTTGGTCCTCTTCTTAGGAGTAGGACAGTCCTTCAGTTTGCTGATAGGTCGACTAAGAGGCTGAAGGGGTTGTTGAGAGACGTGGTTGTTACCATTCAGGGCCTGAAATTCCCAGTGGACTTTGTTGTATTAGACATGGAGATCCCTGAGTTGGTAACCGATGCCCCCATCATACTTGGACGCCCATTCTTGGCCACTGTCAAGGAGGTATCCGACCATGACAGCGGGAAGGTATGTTTTCGCGTAGAGGGCGAGACCATATAAATAGAGACGATCGAGGAAACCAAAGCGAGAGAACTAGCATTCTCAGAGCAGTCCAGTGATATTGAGCAGATGACAGAGGAAGAGCTAGACATCTACCAGGAGTGTGATTTTGTGATGACAGATGATGAATCCAATTAGATAGATCCAGTAGCACAAGCCCTCGCCCTGCCCGCAGATTCACCATACTTACAGCTCATGGCAGTTGAGAGCTTGGAGAGCACACCCCTGGATGAGGATACTTTTGTGGCTGACAGTTGTGGGATGAGTGATGCAGAATTTCAATCTTGTTCATCTAGTTCAGATCCCTCGGATTCAGACATTGATTAGGATGATTTTGATGAATATTTGTCGTGTCTGATTCCTTCTGAGCCGACAACTAGGACGGAGTGCGAGCCAGTACAATCCATAGATGATTCAGCAGGGTTCCATTCGTCAGAGATTCTAGCGAGAGTTCTCACATGCAGACATGGTAGCCTTTACACAGACATATCAGAAGCCAGATCTGCCACCACCCAGTTATCCAGAACTGAAACCCTTGCCGCAGTCGTTGAAGTATACATTCCTTGCGGGTGAGCCAGATATGCACCCAGTCATTATCTCAGCAGGATTGACTGGAGAACAAGAATCTCGTCTGATGGAGGTTCTTGAAAGAAACCGCAAGGCGATATAATGGAGTATAGCTGATCTCCAGGGGATTAGTGCGGCTCTGTGCTCTCACCACATCTATCTTGAGGAGGACGCTAGGCCATCGCGTGAGTTCCAGCGACGGCTGAACCCGAATCTTCGAGATGTGGTCATGAAAGAAATATCAAATTGGTGGAGCACCGATTTTATCTACCCCATCTTCGACTCCAAGTGGGTTGGTCCATTACATGTGGTACCCAAGAAGACAGGTATCACTACAGTTGTGAGTGAGTCTGGAGAAGAGATCGCTACCCGAGTACCAACTTCTTGGAGGGTCTGTGTGGATTACAGACGATTGAATCAGGCCACAAAGAAGGATCATTTCCCACTACCATTCATTGATCAGATTATCAACAGGCTAGCTGGGAAGTGTCACTAATGTTTTCTTGATGGGTATTCCGGTTATAATCAAGTGGCCATTGCTCCCAAAGACCAGGAGAAAATGACATTCACCTGTCCGTTTGGGACTTATGCTTTCAGACGGATGCCCTTTGGTCTATGTAACGCTCCGGCGACATTCCAAATGTGCATGTTGTCCATTTTCTCGGACATGGTGGGTGACTGTTTAGAGTTCTTCATGGATGACTTCTCGATCTATGGCGATGGGTTTGATGCTTGTCTTGATTGCCTAGACCGTGTGCTTCAGCACTGCATTGAGGTCAACCTTGTATTGTCTTGGGAGAAGAGTCACTTCATGGTGACTCAAGGGACGGTCCTTGGTCATATCATCTCCAACAGGGGCATGGAGGTTGATCAGGCCAAGGTGGATATCATTAGAAAACTCAATCCGCCGTCCAATCTACGTCAATTACGATCTTTTCTAGGGCATGTCGGTTTCTACCGACGGTTGATTCAGGACTTCAGTCGTATTGCCCGACCGCTTACTGATTTGTTGACAAAAGACACTGAGTTCATTGTAGATAATAAGTGTCTTGCATCTTTTGAGACTCTCAAGAGTATGGTTGTCACGACTCCTGTCCTTCAGCCACCTGATTGGTCTCTCCCATTCGAGATCATGATGGATGCTTCTGATTTTGCCGTTGGGGCTTTGCTTGGACAGAGGAGGGATGGACTGTCGTTTGCCATTCACTACGCCAACCGGACTTTGGATGCCGCTCAGCGGAATTATACTATGACAGAGAAAGAGATGCTAGCCGTAGTCTTTGCATTGGATAAGTATAGATCATATATTCTCGGATCTAGAGTGAATATCTTTACAGATCACACCGCCATCCGGTACTTAATGGCCAAGAAGGATGCCAAATCACGCCTTACCAGATGGATCCTTCTGCTCCAGGAGTTTGATATTGATATTAAGGATAAGCCTGGAGTTAAGAATGTGGTGGCGGATCATCTCTCCCGCTTAGAGAACCTTGAGGAATCTGAGCCCAGCGCACCTATCACAGAGACGTTTCCAGATGAGGCGATCTTGGCTATTGCCTCGCTCCAATGGTACGCCGACATTGTGAACTATCTTGTTGCCAAGACGGTCCCACAAGGTTGGCCCAGGCAAAAACTCGAGACCTTCCTGACGAAGGCCAAGTTCTACCATTGGGAGGATCCCGTCCTTTATCATGAAGGAGGGGATAGCATCTAGAGGAGGTGCATTCTTCAAGAAGAGCAGCATAGCGTCCTCACGTACTGCCACAAGCTTGAGGCAGGAGGACATCATTCTGGGAGACGAACAACACAGAAGGTGCTTCAATCCGGCCTTTGGTGGCCTACTCTCTTCAAGGATTTAGATGAGTTCGTGAAGAGATGTACTGACTGTCAGAAGATGGGTACTTGCGGACAGAGAGACATGATGCCCATGCAACCCATTCACTTTTGTGAGGTTTTTGATGCATGGGGGATTGATTTCATGGGCCCATTTCCTAAGAGTCATGGGTTTGAGCACATTTCGCTCACTGTAGATTATGTCAGCTGATGGGCTGAGGCCATCCCTGCCCGAGCTGTAGATGTTAAGACCGTGTGTCGATTTTTGAGGAAAAATATCATTTCACGGTTCAGGGTACCTAGAGTCTTGATTTCAGACGGGGGTCTCACTTTATCAATGACAAGGTTAGGGCCCTTGCAGACGAGTTCGGCATTGACCATCGTGTTGCCACACCGTATCACTCTCAGACCAATGGTCTTGCTGAGGTATCGAACAGGGAGATCAAGACTATCCTACAGAAGGTTGTCCGCCCAGACCCGAAAGGATTGGTCACAGCTTTTGGACTCGGTCTTGTGGGCCTATCGGACGTCCTTCAAGAATCCATTAGGGACATCTCCCTTTCGTCTCGTCTATGGCAAGCCATGCCATCTACCTGTGGAAATCAAGCATAAGTCACTTTGGGTAGTTACTGAGTTATTATTGGATCCCGAGAGTATAGGAGAACAGAGGAGAGCAGAGTTGGCAGCCCTGGAAGAACTAAGAGACACAACCTTTTCTAGCAACCTACAGTACAAGGAAAAAGTGAAGACATGGCACGATTCCCATATCAGTCATAAACAGTTTGAGCCAGATCAGTGAGTATGGCTGTTTGATTCCAGGCTGAAATTATTTCCAGGGAAATTGCAGAGCAAGTGGAAAGGTTTGTATGTGGTCAGGAAGGTACATGACAATGGCAGTATTGATATATTCGAACCGTCATCTTCCTCTACCTTCCGTATTAACGGTCAGCGCCTGAAGCTATATCTAGATCATGGTCCGCCGACCGTTGACGTTGCCCCCATTGTTCTGGTATGAGATGTGTTCTTTGATTCATATCAATTGCATCTCATACATGGTGATCAATTCCATCTTCCGTTGTATATATCCATCTGTCCATATCACTCGTTCGTCTGTTAATATCTTTTCTTCTTTTTTTCTTTTCTTCTTTTCTTTTCTATTTTCATGATCTATAAAAAAGGTGCCGCCCCTTGTTTTTAGTTTCTATACTTAGGACGTACTTTGTCCCAAGTATAGGGGGTGTGCACCCCGAGTTTCTATTCTTTTCGATCCTCTCCATTGTCTCCTCTTCTTGTCTATACTTAGGGATATTTTACCCTAAGTATAGGGGGAGACAATCTAAGTACGATCTTTCATTCATTTCTTTATTTATTCTTTTGACTTGCCTATACTTAGTACGAGTTATGTCTTCTCTTTTCTCTCCGATCTATGAGGACATAGCTCAAGCTAAGTATAGGGGGTCATATATACTACGTATATACTTTAGCCATAACTCGTACTTTTGTATTTTCTTAATAAGTATGGCTATTAATTCTTTAAAAATCATTAAAATTCTTAATAAAAAGATGCTTCATTCCTCAAATTCTCTTTATATTTACTGATTAATAAATCATGTGAAAATGTTTTTTGCAAAATGTTTGAAAAATAGTTTGAAAATCTTTGTGAAAAATCTTTTGAAAACTATTTTGGAAACGTTTTGTTACATGTTTTCGACCTTTGTAAAACATTTTGTTTTGTAAAATTTTATTTTATTTTGTGTGAAATAAAAATGTTTGAAAAATGATTTGCAAATGGTTTGAAAAATGGTTGCAAAAATATTTTGAAAAATCTATCTATACTGTTTGGAAAACCTTTGCAAAATGATTTTCAAATGTGTGTACATGATTGTAAAACGTTTGTAAAATTATTTTGGACTATAGTTTTCAAAAATTGTTTGAAAAACCTGTGTCAAATAAGTTTGAGGAATACATACATCTCACCAAAATCCACTATATCTATATCTATAAAATTGATCACTTACCCCTGTAAATTCTTAAAATCCACTTCTTGTAGATACAAGAAGCACTCCCGTGTAAATATTTTAACCTAGTTTTCAGCCAAAAATCTTTTGTTTTCAAAAATCCCAAAAACATTTGCAAAATTAAAATACCAAAAACATTTGAAAAATCTTTTGAAAAATACCAAAAAAATTGCATATGCATCATCATCATCTTTTCAAAAATCCATAAAAAGTTCAAAATATTTAAAATTGTATCACAAAAATATTTTCTGCATTTGTATAACATTAGCATTTTTCGGATTGAGTTTGATAGTTGAACGATTCTAAGTAAAATCCGAAGATTGGAGCTTGATTGGACCTTAAAATTTACCTAATAACAGGAACCTTGTAGGAACTGGGTTTGAGGTACTTCAAGTCTAGTTGACTTAATTCTTTGAAGATTACGAGACTTGGTTCATTGGATTCTTGACTGCCTAAGTAGAGTATTTCGGAGCACACACACGACTCTTGTTGATAATGACCTAACTTGGACACCTGCACCCTTCACATGGCTCAACTCAGTTGGAGTGGTGAGAGGATTGGATTTGCCGGTATGAGATGCACACAAGTGGAAACACTTGTCCTCCTATAGGGAGGGAAGTGCACCCCAACCCATCCAGTGATGAGGAAGTCTAAAGACAGGAGAGTGTGGGATGCAATAAAGCTTCAAAAGAGGGATAGTCTATTGGCTCAAGAGGAAAAACTCCTTATGTAAATGATGTTGTGAATAGTATTTCAAAAAAAATGGTCAGGCATGTACAAAAATAAAATGCCTGCAAAGTATGTACATTTGTTGTAAAGTCAATAAGCAAGCTTGAGTTCCAAAGTCAAATATGTGAGCCTGCAGCTGGGTGACTTGACTACACTGGTCTTGCATCCTAAGATAGGTAGCTACACTGGCTACCGTCCATTCTTCTCTTCACCCCTTCCTCTTGAGCCGGTTGCCACTTGAACTTAGAAGGGACTACCCCGCTCCTCGAGGATGGAGTTATTGGATTGGGGAATAATTGGGTTGTCATACTGGAGAAGTCAATCTCTTTGTCATTCTAGTTGGGGAGAGACACTATCACTTACACTGTACGAGTCAGATTCATAGTCGTAAGGGTTTGCGTATGAGTTGAGATATTTCTGACCTAGCTATTGAGGAGACTTGAACAAAGTATTGGGATTCTCAGGGACTGTTAGATTTCAAATCTGGTTCTCAATAAGGTTCCGCCCGCACTAAAACTCCAAAGGTCCGACTTAAGCTCCAAACTCTGATTTTGTGAAGACAAGTTTGATAATCAAAATTAATCCACCTTCTTCTTTTTCTTTTCTTTATTTTTCTCTTCTGCAATTATTGCATAAGTGTTTGCTAGGGACTAGCAAAGGTAAAGTATAGGAGGATGATGAATCCATATTTCATCATCTTTATTCTATCATTTTGACCTCGAAAACCCTAGCAAATGCATATAAATACCATTAATTCCATCATATTAGCATTCATGCATGTGCATGTAAATAGTGTATAAAATACTGTAATTAAAGCCAAAATTATAGAATAAATAAAAGAAAAGAAAAAGAATAAAATATTGTAAATATTTTATGACCTGAAACCTCGAGATCTAGGCATCTCGATGAATAGGTCGACAAGGAATAAAGTAGGGGGAGATAAGGGCCAGATACCTATTCTTTTTAATTCATTCTTTATTCATTTTGGGACCTATTTTTAGTTCTACTTTTTATAGTCAAATAAAGAAACTTTGTACATGAAAGTTGTAGATAATTAAATAAAGAAAAATACAAAATTGATTTCACTCAAAAATAATGTACAGATAAAAAGTTATGGTCTGAATAAAAATCCAGAATCCCAACTTCCCAGACCCGTATCTCACAAATAAAAATTCCAAATGCATCAAACTCACCTTTAATTGTATATAATTTAAAATAAGTTATTTAATGGGGGTGGTTTCGCATTTGGCGGAGCTACGGTTTGAAAGTTGAGTTTTGGACCCCTATTGTATACTTGTACAGATTAAAATATTCATTTTATTATTTATTCATTATTTTTATAATTTTATATTTTTATAATTTTGTAAATATTATTTATAATAAATATATGTATTAAAATAAGAATAAAAACTCAAAGAATTCTCAAAATAAAATACTTGTATATAAACGACATATGTATAATACCTATACTTATACTTGTATAATTTATACTTGTATTTTATTAAATATACAAATCACATCAGAAAAATAAAATAAAAATATTTTTAAATGTATAAAAATACATTATAAATATATAAAATAATAAACAAAAATGAATAAATTAAAATCACAAAATAAAAATAAATTAATAAAATATATATGTATATGTACCTACATAGGTCTAAAAAGACAACTTGTAAAATTGTACCTCATAAAAATAATTAAAAATCACCACAAAATAATTTAGAAAATAACAAACATTTTTTATTTTATAACCTAAAAATAATTAAGTCATTTTCTATTTTTATTTGAATTTCCAAAACTTTTTCCCAGGGTTTTTCCTTGTTGGTCCACGTGGACCAACCATGATGGTCTGAGGGTTGACCAGCGGGTCAACACTCTGACCCGCCCCCTGTGGTTTGTCAGAACGAGATTTTTGCCCAGATTTCTCGGATTTTTCAAGACCTGATCTTTCACCCTTCCATGATGGTTCCTTTACGACTTTTGTAGCCCTACAATCGATGATACACGCCCATGTATCTCCTCGAACCGTGGATCAACGATTGTACCGCTACGCCTCAATCTACACGCCCCTTCGTAAACACCTCAAAACCACCCCCCAGTCTTCCCTTTGATTTTTGAACCCTATTTTCGTCCCGATTGTTCCCCCTTTGGCTCGCGTTTGAGACCTAGAGGTGACAGCTCCAGTGCCAGCTCTTCAAGGAGGCAAAGCGTCGCGGACTTGGGAGAGTTCCACACCTCCGGCGAGCCTCGCCGTTGAGGTACTTTCGACCTCAGGCCTAGCCCTTCGAGGTGCTTGTTTTCTCTCCTTTTCGTACCTCTTTTATTCTCTTTAATCATAGGAATCCCTAGCCATCCTTATTTCCGCATTTCATCGACCAAATCACTCCATCGAAACCCTTGCCGGAGCGCACCTCCGGCCACATCGTTCATGCCATTCCAGTCACTTTCGCACCACCGCGGGGTCGGGGCAATTTGCCCCTGACGCCTTCACTATTCTCCTGCAGGTCTTGAGCCGCATCTCGCACCTAGAGCTCATTTTGGAGGAGGCGGAGAGGTACTTGGAGCCCTTCCGCTCGGGTGACCTCGCGCGAGCCCCTCGGCCATCATCGAGGATTTTTGGAGTGGCCAGCACATCGAGGACCTTCGCAGGAGTCTCGAGGACCGTTTTGGAGCTTCACTGGGTGGAGGAATAGGCTGATCGACGACGGGGAAACTCGCCTCCCCGCGAGTTCATCCCAGTTCATCGAGGGGCCTTCGTAGCCGTCAGATCTTGAAGGTCTCCCAGACGCACCAGCCACCGTTGGATCTGAGCGTTCTCCACCGTCGATCCTCTCCAGCAGATCTGATCTGGGTCGTCATAACCAAACCGGTATCGCGCTCCCCCATGTCGATACGTGGATAAGTGGCTCTGGCCACCCCGTTGGATCGCGTGCTGCTGCCAGCCGTCGGATCATCTCAGCAGGATCTAATCAGGGCCATTCAAAGACGAAGGGGCATCGCGCGTCGAGGGTGCGCCACGTGTCAAGTGGATGATTGACAATTGTCCGATCTCGCCCAGGCGTGGGTAATTTTGCTTCCTACCCTGCCAAATTTTGTATTTAAATATTAGTGCATAATCTTTCAGTGGTCGTTATTAATTTTTGTAATATTTGTGTTTAGCCCCTCGGGCTTTTGTGCTATTACATCTAGATCTCTGCCAGGTCAAGTGCGTTGCGCACGTGACTTGGCGATTTTGCAGAGGGACCCCGGCTTTTGTTTGTATTTAGTTTTAACACTAAAACTTTCACTTGCAGTTAAAATAGTTCTGGCATTTTTGCATAAAGGCCCCCGTATTTTGTGAATATTGTGAATCAGTCCTCCCTAGGCGCGTGCTTAGCACGTGTGTGGGTGGGCTTTTTGCAGTAACCTCCTCGCGTATTTAGTATTTTGTATTTCATCCAGAAACTTGTTTATATAGTTATAAACTTTTGTGAAAATTGCGTGCAGGCCCTTTAACTTCTCGCTATTTACAAATAGGTCTCTACTAGGCTTGTAGTTTCTATTTGTTGTTTGTATTTATTTCATGTATCGATAAAAGCCTAAAAAATCCATAAAAATTAATTTAAGCTCATATTTAGTTGTAGATTCACGCCATATTTTTGGATTGCATTTTTGGTGCATTTTAATATTTATTAAAAATAAAAAAATGCATTTTAGCTACTGTTTGCATTAGAAAATACCAAAAAAATATCAAATCTTTTTGAAAAATTCCAAAAAAATATATTTTGTGTGTTTTAGTGTCTTTTAATTACTACACAAAAATCATAAAAAATTTTAAAACAAAAACCTTAAAAATTAGAAAACCCTAAAAATCTTTATAAAAATCTAAAAAATCATAGAAAAATCCTAAAAATATAAACCTTGGTTCTGTAGTTTCCCTATTGTATTATCTTTAATTTAAAATTAATTTGGGAAAATTTTGTTACTGTTTGCTATTTTTCATTCCCATTTTAATTTTGGCAAGCATCTAATTCACAGTTTTCTTATATTTTAACTTTTAAAAATACCAAAAACAATCAGAAAAATTTCAAAAAATCACAAAAACATTATAGAATTAAAAAAAGACAAAAAACAATTTATTCTATAATTTTTGAGCATTTTCCCTATTTTTATAAATACTCTATTCTCTTTTTTCTTATATTATATATATTCCAATATTGAAAAAGAAACTAAAAAAATATAAAATATAAAAAGAAAATATAAAAATCAGAAAATTAAAAATCAAAATAGAAAATTAAAAATTAAAAATAAAAAATAAAAAAATTTAAAATTAAAAACCCACAAACATTTGCATCTTGTAGATACTTAATCACATCACACACTTTGCATTTGCTTGATCTATCCTGTGTGCTCCCTGTGATCGACCTCTACATACTTACACCTATACATCTTTTATGTAGAGTTAATAATAAATTTTAACTCCACTATTGCTCGTCATTGTTTGATTTGATTGTGGGTTAATTGTTGACTTTAGTTGGGATTTCTACGTGGTCGACGCATCGACTGAGTTCCCTTCTTGTGTGGAACTTAAGACCACCGAATTCCGGCTAAATCAATCGGCTCCTTGAATTCCACGAGTATGCATATGACAAAAACCTAATGTACAAAGAAAAGATCAAGAAGTGGCATGACAAGCACATCCTCCTCAAGACCTTTGAACTCGGACAGAAAGTTAGACTATTTGATGCAAAGCTCAAACTATTCCTAGGGAAATTGAAAAGTAAGTGGACAGAGCCTTTCATAGTGAAATAGGTGTGTGAAAATGGAAGTATTCTCATATCTGATTTGTCAGCTGACACACAACAATTCGAGATTAACATACAACTTCTGAAGCCTTATCTCAAACATGACACATTTTTGCCCGTGGTCGATTCAATTAAGGTGGTCCATGATGAAGAACTCGCTGCCACGGCATCTACTCAATCAGATGAGGCCAGCAAAAACATTTTTGAATAGTTAATCATTTTCTTCTTTTCATTCGCTATTCTTTTATTCTTCCATAAGGTCACATTCATCCCATACATCATTGCTATACTTAAGATATGCTTCATCCTAAGTATATGGAGGGATGAGTGCATTCGTCTGCTTATTCTTTGATCCCTCGCCTGTCCTCAACTTTTAGCTTTCTTTCTATACTTAGGGATATTTTACCCTAAGTATAGGGGGAGATAGGTCGAGCCGCTAATTTATTCATTTGATCGTTTCACACTCGCAACCCTCCCTGAATTGTATATCGACTGCGAGACTTAGGATTAATTTATTCTCAGTGGGGGGCGGTCGACTTCCTATTCTTTAGTCGTTGTAGTATAGACTTTTCTATACCTAGTACGAGTTATGTCTTCCTTTCTCTTCGACCTATGAGGACATAGCTCACGCTAAGTATAGTGGGGTCAATATATACTTTGTATATATTTTAGCCATAACTAGTACTTTTTATTTCCAATAAATATGGCTAAAACGTTGTAAATACACATACAAATTCATTAAATTATTTAATGAAAATAATGTTTATTATTCCTCCAAATCTTTATTGTATATATTGATTAATAAATCAAGTAAAAAATACTTTTACAAAATGTTTGGAAAATAGTTTGAAAATCTATTGAAAAAGTTTTTTGAAAAATGTTTGAAAAATATTTTTTAAAATATTTTCAACCTTTGTAAAATATTTTGTTTGTAAAAATTTCTTTTCTTTATGTGAAATAAAAATGTTTTGAAAATTGATTTGCAAATAGTTTGGAAAATGGTTGCAACAATATTTTGAAAAATCTGTCAATACTGTTTGAAAAACCTTTGCAAAATGATTTTCAAATATTTGTAAATGTTTGTAAAAATTATTTTGGACTATAGTTTTCAAAATTATTTGTAAAATCATTTTTCAAATAAGTTCGAGGAATATATACATCACACCAAAATATTTATTGTATAAACATATCTATAAAATTAATCAACATATCCCCTGTAAATTCATAAAAACCCAAACTCTTGTAAATAATAAGATGCATCCCCATATAAATATTTATCCTTTTTTTCTTAGCCAAAATCGTTTATTTTCAAAAGTCATATATATATATATATGCAAAAATTAAAAATCACAAAAACATTTGCAAAATCAAAAATACCAAAAATATTTGAAAAACCTTTTTTGAAAAATTGCATAAACATTTGCAAAAATCTTTTTTCAAAAATCCATAAAAAGTTCAAAAGTTTGAAAATCGCATTACAAAAAAATATTTTCCTGCATTGTACATAGCATGGGAATTTATCAGAGTAATCTAGACAATTGAAGAAGTCCAAATAAAGTCTGAAGATTGGAGCTTAATATATACCTTAATACACTTAATTTCAGAGGAACCCATTAAGGACTGGAATTGGATATACTTCAAGTCACCTTGACTTAATTCTTTAGATTCCATAAGACTATGTTCATGAGTCAATTCAATGTGCCTAAATAGAACCCTTCATATCATCCATACGACTCTTGAGACAGTGCTTGACTGGAAACATCGCACCTAGCACTTAACTCAACTCAGATGGACTGTTGAAAAATTTTGAGGTCTAAGTCGGGACGATGCAAGGCCGCTTCGTCAAGGATGGCTCAGGAACAATTCTTGGGGATTGCTGACACCGGTATTCTAACCCACTTCTTTTGATAACAATGATATCTAAAGACTGGAGATGGACTGAAACAATGCTTCGTATGAGGGATGGTCTATCGGCGCAACTTTTTCCGAGACCCCAAAAAAGTGGGTGGAACAGAAGATGTTATATCCACCGGGGCACGAACAAGAATGCAGATGCTATGCAACGCCAAAGAAAATATCCAAAGAAGCCTTCAACCAAAAATTCCACAAATATGAGCTTCAGAAAAAGCCTGCTTCTTGGTGAAGATCCGGTTGCACTGACCGACTTCACACGGGAATGAAGACTACACTGGTTCAGTCCCACTTCTCTTCTCATTCTTCTAACTTCTTATCCCATTCGGTTGTAAAGACCAGAAGCACCTAACCTTAGAAGGAAATATCTACATCCACGAGGATGAATTATCAGAAGAGCAAACATCGTAGTAGTTCAATAGTTTTGACTAGGGAGAGCTAAACAATTTCACAAACATGTATCTATCATTTCAATGAAGCAAGAGTATGCGATTGAGAGGATGGTTTTGACCTGGTTGTGAATTGGACAGAATAATAGGAGTGTGGAACCTAAGAGTTGTTGTGTCACAAATCCTGACCTCAAAGTGGTTCCGAACACACCATTAATCCAAAGGTCTTTCCTGAGCTCCAAACTTTGACATTATTAGGAAAAGTTTAAAAGTAAAAAATTATTCCAATTTATTTCTTTTTATTTTCTTTAGTTTCTTATCCGCACTTATAGACATAAGTGTTTGCTAAGGGCTAGCAAAGGTAAGTATAGGGGGAGATGAATCTCCATTTCATCGCCTTTATTCTTTCATTTCGGCCTCTAATCCCTAGCTGAATGCATGAATATATCATTAATTTACCAAAATAAACATTCATTAATTAGTACAAAATATTGTACAAATTACTGTACATTTATTGTATTTATTGACAAAATAAAGGAATAAAGGAAAGAAAAGAAAAAGAACAAAGTGTCAAAGACACTGAAGTGATCCTAGCCCCGAGACTCAATCATCAAGATGACTTAGTTGACAAGGAATAAAGTAGGGGGAGATAGGGCGGCTAGTTATATAGAAACCGTAGGCGGATCGCTATACAAAATAGGCCAATAATTACTTTTTGGGACCTATTTTATTCTTTATTATTTACACCTCGAATAAATAAACTTTATACATAAAATATGTAGCTAAAAATGTTTAGAAAATACAAAAGTTATTTCATACAAAAATAATATACAGTGTACATTTTATACACAGAATAAAATTCTAGAACCCAAACTTCAGAGACCCATATCTCCCAAATAAAAACTCACCTTTAATTATATATAACTTTTAATAAGCTATTTAATGAAGGTGGTTTCATATTTTTTTGGAGTTAATATGTGAAAGTTAGGTTTTGGACCCCTATTGTACAATATACCCAAATAAAATATTCATTTTATTTATTCTCCATTATTTTTATGATTTTATATTTTTTCAATTTTATAAATACTATTTATGTCATATGTACATACTAAAACTAAAATAAAACCATAAAGAAAACATTAAAATAAAATATGAACACTAAATACATAGATGAAAATACAATAACTATACCCAAATAATATACACCTACATTTATTTAAGTGTATATATTATATCATAAAAATATAATAAAAATATATTTAATTATATAAAAATAAGTTGTAAATATAGAAAATAACAAAATAAAATAATAAAATCAAAATTACAAAATAAAAATAAATAACTTAAAACATAGGTAAATATACCTATAAATAAAACCCTAAAAACAAAATTGTAATTAATAACCTCTAAAAATTAAATGAAAATATGCATAAAATACTAAAAATTTAGAAACATTTTTTATTTTATAACCTAAAAATAATAAAATAAATTATTATTTATTATCCATTTTCCAAGGCATTTTTGCTTTGGAATTTCCTGGTTGGTCCACGTGGACCAACAAGGCATCTCCATTTGTTGACCTCACCTCATCACCTCCGACTTCTGTCAGAAGTCACGAGCAAGCCCATTTCTCCATTTTCTCCACGCCTCCATCTTCATGCTCTTCCATTGAGACATCCACCTTCTTGTAGCCATCTCATTCCTCATCCACACCCATCTTCGAATCTTCAGCTACCACTAACGATCTCTACGCAATCGATCCTCGAAACTTGCTCAAATCTTGTATATAAATAAAACCCCCAAATCCTCCTTGGTTTTTGATCGTCCTTTGGCTGGTTTTAGCCCCTCAAACCCCTTCTTACACCTCCAGCGTGGTAATAGAAAGCCCCAGGTGAGGGTTTGCAGCAAAGAGGACGGCCCGAACGACGTATCCAACCATCATCGAAGCTCCTCCAACCGGTTCTGCTCCAGAGCCCCCAGGCTCTGTCGAGCCCCTTTTCCTGCTATCATAGGTAATATTCCTGGCCTAAATTTCGATTTCGTAATTAGTTTTAAGTTTCATGTAGTATGATTAGGTTAATAGCCAGATCTTCGCCGACCTTGAGCTTGAGCTCCAAGACCCAATCACTGTAATTCAGTCCGTGTTTTGACCCGTATTCACCTCGCCCTACTTTCCTCATGCTTTCTCCATAATCCGTCCACAAAAGCCCTCTCGATTCTACCCTAATTGAAGGACTTCGGAGCTCCCTCTGTCGCCTAACGTCGTAGCTCCCCCTCCATTCCACTACACCCTTCATTTCGATCAATCCCTAGGTGAGGAGATAGTCCTCACACCCAGGAATGTTTTGGTGACAACTTGCAGGCATGAGAACACGTCTGGGACCTTGACGACGACCTGGAGATGATGAATCTATGATTCATCGTCTTTATTCTTTCATTTTGGCTAAAATCCTTGGTAAAATACATGTAAATATCCACCAATTCCCATTAATTACATTCTAAAAATATTTATTAATATTATATATTTAACACTTATTTTATCCAAAATAAAATAATAAAGAGAAAAAGAAAACAAAAAAAGGATGTATATAATATATACATACTGATCCTAACCCCAAGACCGGGTCAATATTGACTTGGTTGATAAAATAAATAAGTAGGGGGAGATAAGGGTCATAATTTATAAAAAAAATGCTAGAAAATAGAGATCGTAAAAATATATTTGCACATTTTTCACATTATATATATTTCACCTAATCTATTTATCACTTAGAAAATTTCAAACCAAAATAATTTCTATATAAAAGTTGTTCATAAAAATATATGTTATTTTATAAAAATATATAAGAGAAATTATTTAATATAAAATAAAATATTACAATGAACCGAAAAAGTCATAAAAGTCGACTTTCGAGGTTCATAAATATTTATAGAAAATCCAAATCAACCAAACTCACTTTTAAACTTCATTTTATAACTAATACTATTTACTAAAAATATCAAAAAATATTACAATAAAACAGGTAAGCTTTGGTGTATGGGCCCATTGTCTCTATGTACAATATGTAGAAACTTCCCGATTTTCTAATTAATTACCCGTAACTCTGTTTAACTTAATTTCTTTTCCAAAATATTTATAAAAATCAATAGAAAAATATAAAAATATAACTTTATCAAAATGCCAATAAATCTCGAAGTTGTTCCCTAAACTTTCCAGACCTCATAACTCGACCATATGTAATCCGAATTGGGAAAACTCAATTTTAAATTTTGTTTCATTTAATTATCTTCCAAATGGCATCGATTTCGCTAAAATCGGAATTAATGTGCAAAATGTGGGTTTTGAGATCTTATTGGTATAAAATGTATAATGTACCTTAGGTTATATTATTTAATATATAATTTATTATATTTATATTCATCATTAATTATTATTTATTTATTAATTATTAAATTATTAAATTAGTCATTAAGTTATTTGATTATTTCATTAATTATATATAACAAATTATTTAATTAGTAATTACTTATTTAATTACGTAATTAACCCTTCAATTATTTCTTAATTAATATATGTATTAAATTATTTAATTATCTAATTATATCATTTTATTTTTATTTCTCATTTTCTCTCTCTCTTCCTCCTCTCCTTCCCCCGTCACGTGCCCTTCTTCTTCCCCCCATCGCCAGCACCTGCCCCTTCGCTTCCTATCTGCCAACCACCTCAACGGCCAGTCATTGGCCGACCATTCGTCCAAAAATTACGGTGCAGCCACTGCTATGCCAGTGACCGCACAAGATTTCTTGGCCTCTAAGGAACTTCGACTATATATAGGGCATCAACCCCCTCAGATTGTGGGGATCACCATTTAAGTCTCTACCTTCCAGAGTTCCGGTGAGATGAAGGTGACAGCTTCCTAGCCGTCAAGTGAACAAGAGTGGGAATGGAGTGATCATCGCTGGCGTGGAAGCTTCCGCTCCACCTATACCTAGCCTTCATGGAGCGCCATCACGTTGAGGTGACTACTCTTTGGAGTCCTCCAAGATCCATCCCCAGACGTCGACCAACAACTTCATCCATCTGATTTCCAGGTTAGATCTCTCCAATCTCTTCCTCCTTTCTCTTAATCTATTTAATTTCTTTCCTCTCCCTATTCACCCTCTCTTCTAATCCTTCTCTGTTCACCTATTTTGTTTCCTCTCATTTTTGATCAAATCTGAATCCGAGATTCTTGAGTTCACCTCGATCGAGGCCAAACTCCACCTGATTTTGTGCCTGATCAGATCGCCTACGCCTTCTAATCGATCCCCCATCTCCATTCCATCTCAAACCCCCATTGTTTACCTTCAAATTCATCATATATGAAGCCCAATCTCCAATCCTTACACCACCACCTGAAGATCCCCACTCTCCTTTTGGTTTTGTGATAATAACCCTTGGCCGAGGATGATGAGTCTTCGATCCTTCGAATAACACTTGCAGGAGCGAGGAGCGATACTTGGGATCTTCGATTTCACCTTCAGGTGCTGCGCAGAGAGGAGGAGCATCAGATATGTCCCCAATGAGATCTGGAACCTCTGATCACCTATATTCGACGTGGATCAGCATCACCGATCATCGGGGGGTATTGGAGAGTGAATCTGAGCTCGTTGTGATGAGACTCAGACTATTGAAGTTCGCTTGGAAGCCCATTCATATATGTTCTTCCAAATATCCTGAGCACTATCCGATCTCGAAGGAAGACGCTCCATATTTGATCTTAGTCGTCAGTCAACACCCAATTCAGAGCCCTCAGATCACATTGCATCGAACGTCCCTCATTCTAACGTGTGTTGTGCAAGGAGATCCCATCCATCGTCGATCAATCGCTTAAGTGCCTCACATGCATTGCACGTGAGGTCGGCCCATATTTTGGAGCTTTTGCAAATTAACCCTCCTATCTTCTTTACATTGTGAATACGTCTAAATAGTTGAAAGAACGTGCACGACCACGTGCAGTCTGGGATTTTTGCATAGAACCCCTCAGACACTTCCATATTCTCAAGCAGGTCCCTACACACGTGCAGATGAAGTGATCCCTAGGCATATTGCAACGACACCCCTATGGATTCCGATATTTCCAATCACCCTATAGTTTCATATTATTACAGTAATACCATTGTACAATTTATAAATACGATACAAAATATACATATTAAATAAAATACAAAATATAAAAATACAATAAAATACGTATAAGTTCTGTATATTTTACTATAGACAATATAAAACAAGTTTATAAAGTAAAAAGATTTTCTATTTTAATAAATCTTTTAAATATACAAAAATATAATAATCTTTAAAAATCATAAAAATATATAAAACAGCTTAAAAATCTATAAAAATTACCCTTAGTATATTTCTCCATATTTTTCACACAACCAAAAAAACAAAAAATAAATATTAAAATCAAAAAAATACAAATATATAAAACTTTGAAAAATCATAACTATTTCATAAAAAATCACAAAAATACGTACAATATGCCATTTTAAAGATAATTTCATCTACTTTTTTATAGAAATAAATAAAATAAAAAGATTTTGCTATTGATACTATTTTAAAAATCGAAAATACTTCATAGTTTTCCATGAAAACATTGTTTTCAACATAAAAATATAGCAAAAATCCATAAAATCTTAAAAACCTCTAACAATTCACAAAAATAGGGAATAAAATTAGAAATGTAAACATAACAAAATGAAAATCAAATAAAAATTACAAAACATTTAAAATATATAAAAATTTAAAATTAAAATCAAATATAAAATTACAAAATCTATACCTAGTTTTTACATAGGTATAGTAAAATCACAAAAATAATATAAAATTCATAAAAATAAAAAAATTCAGAAAATTACCAAAAATTAAATAAAAATTAGGAAACCCAATATTCCTTAGTTTTCTATAGTTTTCCCCTACTTTTCAAAAGTTTGCCTCCTTGAGTTCAACAGTCCCGTACTTTCATTATACATCAAAGTTTAAGAGTCTGAATAATAAAAAACAAATTTTCTGGTAAAATTCACCCGACAGACACAACGATACTATTCTTACTATAGAATAGGTGGTTGTGTGGTTTTTTAGATGGCGCCGTTGCCGGGGAGGTAGTGATAGGGTAGACCGAAGAGACTTTAGGTTTAGGGTTTTCTTTGTCTTCTCTTCGCCATTTTATCTGCTTACTTCACGGCTTGTTGTTTCTGATTTGTGCAGCACAGGTTGCCACACAACTGAGAATCAGAGAGTCAATTTTTTCAATCCCTTGTAAAGAAAATCAAGGGCACTTGCCGGTTTTTTTTGTAGAAGGGGCCCCGTAAGGGCATCCCGACTTGTAACTCCCTCTCTTCTTCTCGGGGTCTGTTTCACCGAGTGCCATGCACTTGGGGGAGCAGGGCACCCACCGCGGTTTTTGCGCATCGTGATTTTCTTGATGTTTTTCGTAGCTTTTCCAAGGATAGGTGCTTGTCTAGGTTTTTCAGGTATATTTTATCTGTGCCTCCGTAGGTAGATTTAGGACACACAACCTAGTTGTATGCTTGTCACCTAGGTTAAAAAGAAAAAAAATTGTTAGACGTTTTACTGAAAAGATTCAAAAACAGTGATAACCCAAAAATAAAACAGGGACTGCTAATGCTATCTGTCTCTAAAAATAAATGTAACGGACTCCACTTGTTTTGGGAGAGAAATCCCTAGCGAATGTCTGATAGGTACTCTCCATATTTATGAGTGAGAGACGACCCATAAGGCTAGAGCTAGAGCTCGAATTTCTTTTGGAATATTACTGATTCCATACAGTTAATCAATCTACTCTTCAGTAAGGATGCTCGGATGGCCAGAAATGGTTTCGGTCTCCTTAGCATAGTATGAGGTTTAGAGGACATTGTGTAAGGCTCCGTCCTCAAGTAACACGGGTAGCCGGAAACGGTCCGTACTTACTCCCATACTAGTTGAGAATAGGTGATTCTCTGTAAGAACTCAGAACAGCCTTCCGGAATGTTCAGGCACCTATCATCTCACGTAATCTATGAGAAGACTTACTTTGGCAACTAACCCTAAAACTGAAAAGACTAACAACCGAGCTTTTAGGTCATCACCAAGTTGAGTTGGTGAATCCGGGGTTTGCATTGCATTAGATTGCATGGTATGAGTCTGATCTCTAAGATCTTTCGCAATCACTCGTCGTCCATATCTTGTCTTGTCTAGAGTCAACTTTCCTTTTTCTTGAATCACGATAATGGGTAGACGATCTCTTAGGCCGACTCTTATGGCAGCACTTCCAAGCGCATCTACTCGTTCATCTAGGTCGGTTCAAGACATTTCATGTTTCAAACCTGAGTT
This sequence comes from Ottelia alismoides, assembly GCA_037367405.1. Taxonomy (NCBI): domain Eukaryota; kingdom Viridiplantae; phylum Streptophyta; class Magnoliopsida; order Alismatales; family Hydrocharitaceae; genus Ottelia; species Ottelia alismoides. Next base: position 129,125 of record JAZKJV010009209.1, read on the forward strand.
GAATCCTTTGTCCTTCTCCGAGTGTAACTTTGACCTCAGAGAGTATTTTCCTTTTGTTTCTTTGTCTTCTTTGTATCCTTCTATCACTCTCTATTCAGTACCATGATACCATCTAGTCAGCCTTCGATTACACCAGTGATAGCTGAGCAGATAGTCAAGACCCGTGAGCTAGTTTCATATCAGATGAGATAATCGGGTCCACTAATCACTGAAACGAGTGTGCGGATTGAGCAGCCTGCATCTTATTCGGAAGCTGAGTAAGTTTCTACATCGAGATTACTGCTTTTCCTGATTGATTCAGACTTCATTTCGTTGCTGCCAAAGTTCTATGGAAAGTCGCACGAGGAAGAGCACCTCTTTGAGTTTGAGGAGATCTACGGTATGAGATTCTATTCAGATATTACACCTGAGGAGGTGATGAATCTCCATTTCATCACCTTTATTCTATCATTTTGGCCTTAAAAACCCTACCTAATGCATGTAAAAAACATTAGTTTGTTCATAATAGCATTTCTTATTTATTGTATTGTTTGTTACAACATAAGGTTTTTAATGCTAAAACTATATAATAAAGAGAAGAAAAGAAAATGGAATAAAATATCAAAGATATTTTATGACCTTGAATCCCGAGATCAAGTCAAGAATTGAGTTGGTCGACAAGGAATAAAGTAGGAGAGATAAGGGTCAGGAATACCATAAAAATCTATTTTATTTATTTATTTATTTATGCATTTTTAACACCTCTTTTATTCTTTGTTATGTATTCATCAAATGAAGAAACTTTATACATGAAAGTTGTAGATAATAATGTAAATAAAAATACAAAATTGAGTTTGTACAAAAATAATATACAGTGTTCATCTTATACACAAAATAAAAAGCCAAAAACTCAACTTCCCAGATCCATATCTTTTAAATAAAAACTCAAAACTTAGCAAAATCCCTCTAATTGCATATAACTTCTCACATGCTATTTAATGGTGGTGGTTTTATATTTCTTGGAGTTAGTGTGTGAAAGTTAGGTTTTTGACCCTCATAGTATATTATACCGATTAAAATATTCATTTTAATCACCCTTCATTATTTCTACAAATCTATATTTTCATAATTTGGTAATTATTATTTACAACAGATGTGCATAAGAAGACCAAAGTAAAACTAAAAAGAAAATGTAAAATAAAATAAGTCTATATACATGCATAGACAAAATACATATCGTATATACGTATATAACTAAAGGTGGATTTCATTCTTTATTATTTATATTTTTGTAATATTGTAAATATAACTAATATTCTATTAAAAATACCAAACCAAAATAAAACCCATTAAAATTCATTAAAAAAAGATGTATGTAAAATATAGGTAAAATACCTATACAATATACATATTTATTAATTTAGTATGCAAATTACACCATAAAAATATAATAAAAATATATTTATACTCACAAAATAAGTTATAAATACACGAAATAAAATAATAAAGTAATAAAATAAAATATACAAAATAAAAATAAAAATGTACAAAATATAGGAAAATATACCTATAAATACATTAATAAAAATTAACTTCTAATAAAATACACCAAAAAATAAATAAAAATGATATTAAAATATTACATTAAAAACTAAACATTTTTATTTTATATTAAAAAATAATAAAATTATTTACTATTTTAAAATAATTATTTTTTATTAAAATTTGTTGTTTTGTCGCGTAGCGGTTGATGTGGACCAATAAGGTCACTTCAAAAGTTGATCGTCGGTCAACTCCCCCCTCTACTCCAGATTTGACACAGATCTGTTTTTTCTGTGGTTTTTGCCATTTTTTCCGGCCACCACATCCTTTAATCGGCATCGCTACCTTCACAACAAATGATCATTGATCATTGTATATACACGCCATGCTCTATAATCACGTGTATATACGCCCAAATCCTCATTTTTAGCCGGTCAATAAGGGTAGTCAGCATGTTCTATAAATAAAAGCCCCCAAGTTTTCTTGCAATTTCGGTCACCATTGAGCATCTAGAAGTCTGGGTTTAGAGTCTAGGAGGATTCCTTGTGACAGGGGGAGTGTCTCCAAGCCCAGCCCGAGCTTCAGGAGCAAGGGGTGCATCCACGGCCACCTGTCGCCGGTGGCCCTGCTCCCTGGGTTACTCCAGGTATAAGCGCTGCTCATTTATCATTATTTTGCTTATTTTAGTCGAAGGTTTAATTTCCTGCTGTTAGATTAGGATTTAGTTAATTAAAGTAGTAGTAATCAATCCTCTCGTAGTTCGCCGGAATCGAGCTCCGGCAAGCTCCTCCGTGTGTTTTCATCCATTCTCCGACGTGCCTTCCGCCCTCGTCTCGTTTCCCTTCACCTTCTGATCATCACACGCGCCTTCGTTCAATCATATCCTCCTTGGATCTGGATTTGGAGGTCCAACTCCATCGCCCTCGCCAGACCTCTCCTCCACCGTCCATCTTTCACCCCGTTCCACGCTTAACTGGGTCGAGGCACTTTTCCCTCGACCCTTGAGTTCACCTGTGCAGGTCCCACACGCCAGAGCGACCCTTTGAGGGGAGTTTGAGCTTCACTAGAGGTACCTAGGGCACCTCACCTTCTCGTGGGGCTGCTCCAGGTACCCTCCAACCTTCCTGAGGCCTCCATCCTATAGAGGACTATGCAGTGGATCTAGTTGGCCATTCAGGAGCTTCAAAGACCAGAGATGCACGGGAGGGGGATGGAAGCTCGTCTCCCTCGATGTTCTTCCCTGTTCCTCCTCCGGTGCTCCCCGTCGTTGGATCAGCAGCAGCTGCCAGTTGGTTCCCTAGTTGTTGGATGCCGCCACGCCAGCACCGTAGGATCAGCCCAGCTGATTTAATCAAGACCGTCCAAGGGAGAAGCGTTATCGCGCAACGTGGATGCACTATGTGTCCAAGTGAAGAGATCCCAACCGTCCATCAGGGCGCATGTGTGGGGTAAATTGCAAACTTAGCCCCACCTTTTTTATATTTTATTATTTAGCCCTGTAAATAAAAGTTAGCATTTAAAAATAAATGGACATTTTGCAAATAGGCCCATGTATTTCTGTAAATTACGTTCGGATCCAGTCCACATCACCTCGCGTGTCGTCCCACGTGAGGTGGAGAAATTGCAGGGACACCCTACGAGTTTTTGCATTTAGATTTAGTCCAATAAAATGAAATTAACGTTGTATATTTTTGTAGAAGTTGCTGGGAGGCCCCTGGATTTTATTGTATTTGCATTTTGGTCCCTCTCAGGTCGCGTCACTTGTAGTCACATGTGATGGGTATTTTGCATGTATACCCCTGATGGGTTTTGTAATTGTAAATCATAACATAAAAATTAAATAAATGTTGTTTTATGGTGGTAAAATTGCACAGAGCCCCTGAACTTTATTTTTATTGCATTTATGCCCCTACCAGGATACTTAAATTTTGTGCATTTTCCCTAATTTTTATATATAGCTAATGTGCTCTTAAAAATTCATAAAAATAGGATTAGATGCTTCATGCCTTGTATTTTGACTCCATTATTTTTAATTGTCATTTTTTTCATTTAATCTATTTATCAAAAATTAAAAGGAATCTCATTTATCCCTATTTGCATTATAAAATACCAAAAAAATATCAAAGCATCTCTAAAAATTCCAAAATATATACAGTATATTCTGACCTATTTTATTTAAAGATCAAAAATAATTAAAATGGAAAAATAAAAACCCTAAAAATAAAAAAAACACTAAAAACTTTAATAAAAATCTTAAAAATTTTAAAAAATCCAAAAATATCTTCTCTTATTTTATAATTGTATCTATGTAAATACTTATATATTAAAATTGATTTGGGCAATTTGGGTGCTTATTGACTATTTTTAAAATTCAATTCAATTTCGGGTATATATTTAATCCCTTATTTAGGGATATTTTTATTTTAAAAATACATGAAAATTTGTGAAAATTCTTTAAAAAATCACAAAACAGTAAAAATATATTAAAAACTCAAAAGTTTTTTTATTTTTCTTATTTTTGAACATTTTTATTAATTTTATATTAACCCTTGCTTACAATGTATATATAAACTATATATAGCCTATTTCATATTAAAAGAAAAAGGAAATGTAAAAAATATATATAATATAGAAAATAAAATACAAAAATAGAAAATTAAAAATCAAAACATAAAATTATAAAATTAAAAATAAAAAATAACAATTAAAAACCCACAAAATGATCTATATAAATGAGTGACTGGTTGGGCGTAAATAACCTTAGGCTACCTTTATTGCTCTTTGTGGTTCAACCTCTACATACTTGCCTGCTATGCATCTTATGGTAGAGAAAATATATTTTTATTCCACATTTTTGCTATTAATTGAATTATGTATATTGTGGGTTAATTTCTAATTAATTAAGGTTTAGTGTGAGGTCATCCCAACAACCGTTGATCTGCCTTGTGGATTAACACGACATCCGCAAAACCCCGATTATCAGGAGGTCATGACCAAGACCTTTCCCTTAACACTCAAGGATGGAGCCGCGAGATGGCTCTGACATTTGGGAAAGGAGCGAGCTAGTTGGGTTACGCTTTAAGCAGCTTTTCTGAGGAAATTTTACCCCATTAGCCGAGCCAACTTCATGTGGTCGGTTATCAGAGAGTTTTCACATGATCCCCACAATCCAATTCAGGATATATGGCTCAGATTTCATATTCTCTTGAGGAGATTCCTGGATCACGGGATCTCCAAAGCTGATTTAGTTCGGATTATTTATTTGGGGACGACCACAAAGCATCAAGCAGTGGTCGATGCTTCGTGTGGCGGTTCACATCGCAACCTTGATGAGTATTCACTTTGGATTCTCTTTGGAGAGATATCTGATGTCAAGACGACACGCGAGGGAGATACCAAACCCTTTAGATACGATCCAACTCATGTTGATTCAAGGATCGCACATCAAACAGTTGATGTGGATATTGAGGCAGTACCGAGGATAGTTGTTGAGATAGATATAGAGAGTTCTTGTCCTCAGAAACCGACACTTATTTCATTGAGTTTTCAGCCGGAGTATGAGTCGGTTCCGTATTTCACACTTCAGGAGTCTTGGATACCTATTCCTCAGGTATTCCCAGATACTGAGCGAGAACCAATGTTGTTTCATCCAACTAATCAGTCGATTTAGTTTCCATATCACGATCGATGCTACGAGCGGCCACCTCAGGAGCAATTCACCTTAGAATCATTTGTTTATTCTGAGAGTCTGCAGCAACTCGAGATGGATGTGGGACATTACTTCGAGAGTCTTGATATAGATGGTCCCTGACGGGTCCAAACGCGCGATGTTAAGGAGTTGTTTTTATCTTCGTGTGTGAAAATAATAAATGAGTCGTTCATTGTAGGCAGCGATCGGAAACGGTCAAGAAATAACCACAAATTTTTAATCAATTATAATCAAGTGGTTTTATGTTTATTTTACTTGGGCAAGTCCCAAGGTCGATCACAAGGAGGCAAAGGAACAACCTAGAATTATGTCTATCCAGTTTCGTGTTCGGTTTTTGAGGTGGTCTTTTTTTTGGAATTTTTAATGCAAATAAGGGATGCGCAATGCACTTTTGGCCTATTTTAGGGACTAAAATGTAAATTTCGATCAAACAATGTCCTAAAAATATGAAACTTGGCCACAATACAAAATACGATTAAATGAATGCACTGTAAGTTTTTTGCAATTTTTGGATGCAATATGAATTTTTTATGAATTTTTAAATGCAAACAGAATGAATTTCAATATTTAATTATAATAAATATTAAACCTAGTTGTTTTTGAGAGATAAAATTATCTAAGATCTATCACGAGGTGATGGATCTCAGAAAATCCTAAACCTTGAAATGTGGGGTCTAATACCTATTAAAAATTAAATACTAAAATATGCAAAATGATTTTTACAGAGCAATTTATACAAGCAAATGCAATTCTTTTTAGGCATAATGTCAAGCATAATAAACTCTACCATAAGTGATTTTTCAGGAATTTTTAGAGCAACGGTTAATCAAATATGAATTTTAGAGCGCAAATTGGGCAAAATATGCTATTTTCCACCTAACAATTAATTATTAATTAACTGTCAATCACAAAAATATCCGCAATATCTCAGAATGTAGAGAATTAAGTAACAAACATCATGTTATTTTCTGATGATAAAATAATGTAGAGAAGAGGTTCTAAACAGAGGGAGAAGACAGGGGTATCACTGCAGTTACAATAAATAGAATAAATATAAAAATGCAATGGGGGGGTATACGCGTAATTACCTAAACCTAGGGAGGTGTCTCTGCAAATTCTCCGGGTGTCACGTGCGGCGCATGTGACCTTCTAGACTTGGACTGTAGTGCAATATGGCGGACTCCAAGGGGTTGGTTGCAATTTACCCCTTGGTCACGTGCGGCGCACGTGACATGGGGTGGTGTAAGGCTGACGTCCCCCGCCCTCACGCACGCTGCACGTGGCGGGGTCTCGGGCTTCTCGCCTGGTGGCTGGTGGCTGTCAGAGGTGAACGTCGTTGGCGACGGCGTTGAGCTCCTGGCGGTGATGGGTGTCGACCGTGCTGTGGTGGGTTACGAAGGCGGCGAGGGGGGCGATTGTCGATGAAGCTCGCGTGGAGGCGAAGATGGAGGAGCAGCCCAGGTGCAGCGGATGTGCTGCCCGAGGCGGGGCGTCGGGGGGCGGTGTTTGCTAGCGGTTGAAGGCGGTGAAGAAGTCAATGGCGTCACGGATGAAGTTGGTTGTCGAAGGTCGCGTAATTGACAAAGATAGTAACTGGCTCAACAGAGGAGGACCCGGAGCTTGGCAAGACAGCGGAGGAGAAGCTCGGTCGTGGGCCGCAACGAGGTCCCAGACCTCGGATCTCACCGTGCGAAGAGGTCGATGGGTCGCTGTCACCGCCGCGGTGACCCTTGCGATGAAATCGACGGATAATGGAGGTCGGCGTTGGCGAAGCTCTTAAATAGGACACGAGAGGGGTCGGTGACCGGTGGTTGCAAGATGGCGGGGTCAAAGGCGGTGGTTGCGGAGGTGATTGGCGGAGAACTCGGGGGGGGGGGGGGGAGTGGCACGGCGGAGAACTCGGGGGCAGTTAGCGCCCAGAGGTTGAGGATGACGAGTGTGGGCCATTCGATCAGCGACCGATCGAACAGTCGTGCTTTGGCCACGTGGCAGGGCAAGAGAGAGTGCGGTGAGGCACGTGCGACGCACGTGCGGGCGCTTTTATTTTTTATTTTTTATTATTTTTTTTAAAAAACGAATAAAACAAACCCCAAAAACTACTGACACATGGCGGCCTCTGGGACTGCCACGTGTCAGCTCCAGAAAAATCGAAAAAGAATTGTTTTGTAAAATCAAAAAAAATAGTAAACGACCTCGGATCGAAAAAGTTTCTTCACAAAAAATGCTAGTCTCGATGAGATGTACAACTTTCATGAACACATCAAAATTAAAATCGATCAAATGTGCAAAGTGAATTTTTGGGGTATCCCATGTACATAGAATACCTTGATTTTTGGGTTTTCTAAATTTTTTGTCATTTTTAAACAAGATAAAAATCCGAAAAAATATAGAGAAATCAAAGATAAATAAAAGACATCTAAATCTAATTTTTTTGGATTTTTCTTTAATAAAGAAAATATGTACATAAAATAAGGATCAAAAACCGCGAAAATACACAATGTACAAAAGAGGCCCAAAACCCAACTTTCACATACGAGCTCCGATTCACTTGAACTTGGTCTTGTTTTGAAGGTAATTGAATGTGCATTAGTTCAAAAGTGAGTAGGATCAAATCGGACACTGGATCGGGAAGATATGGGGCTTTTAGTCTGAAAATCCTGAAACTAGGGTTTGGGTTTTTGGTCCACTTAATAGGGTTAGTATTTTTTTGTATTTTTTATTTATTCTTGTTAGTGATATGTACACAATGCAGGTGGTTTTGCGTCATTCGGAGTTCGCATGGAGGAGTTAAAAATCCGGAAATTTAGGCTATTTACATGTCATTTCTGGCTTGGTTTTTTGGCTTCTTATTTTGTGCAAAAGTGATGGATAAAATGACATTCTTATGAAAACATGCATGAATGCTAATTATGCATAATAAATGCAGAAATGCTGTTGATTTTAAGGGACTTGAGCTTAATGAATGAGAGTTAGAGTGATGAATCTGAGATTCATCATCCCCCTATACTTAAACCATGCTCGTCCCTGAGCATCAAAAAGAAATGCCATGAGGTGAAATGAGATTGGGTTCCATACCAAGACCATGAGCTGAATGTGAAAATGAAACTTGACTCGACCTTTGGATTATTAGTGTGTCGGAACTTCTGTGAGACTTAGAATTTTAAAATCAACAGCCCTCAAGTTCTACACATCATTGTCACAGTTTCGGCTCAGAAGTCATCTTAGATCAATCCTCTTCCCAAAGTATACCCTATGAACATTGAATAACCGACTCATGTGTGTGAAGGGTTTTAGCTCTTCCCATCCAGAATGTCGGACTACCATGCTCCTCTCCTCTCCAGTAACTCGTCCTCGGGGAGTCAGGTATTTCCTTCTAAGGTCTGTTGCACTGTGTTCACAATCGAATGAGGGAGAAGTTAAAAGAAGGGGAAAAGAACTGGAGGGTGGCCAGTGTAGTCACCTCTCCTTGTGAAGATGGCCAGTGTAGCCGAGTCTCCACCAAGATTTGCAGGTTTCTTGAAGCTTGGACCTTTTTGGTCGGATTTTATTTGGTAGTTGCTTCTTTGTATTTGAAATTTTTGGTGGTTCTGTTTGGATCTTGTTGTGCCCCTACGGATATAGAATCTTTTTGTTCCGTACATTTTTTGGGGTCTTAGAAAAAATTGTGCCCAGCCGTCCATCCCTTTTCCGAAGCTTTATTTCAACCCGTATTCCGGTCTTTAGATTTCCACGCTACCAGAAAAGAGACTCACACGGTCTTCCAACATCCCGACTGAGTTGAGGTAAGTGCATAGTGCGAGAGTACAAATTAATTCCCAATTCCAGAGTTGTACCCAGAATGAAGAGACCAGGTTAGACACTAAGAGTCAAACGCTGCACATTGTCATGTGGAACTTAAAGAATTAAGTCAAAAAACCTGAAGCTCTTGAAATCCTATTTCTCGGTGAAGTTCCTCTGAAAATTAGGTGGATTAAGGTCAAGTCCAGATCACTCTCGGTTTCTGCTCACAACTTGGTTCAGAACCAAATGACTTTTCACAGATGCAAATGAATGCGATGCTGGATGAAGTGCAGGTGTGTGAAATGCAGACACATTTTTTATGCAAGGGTTTTTTTTGGTTTTTTTAATGAAATAAGAAGCCATTTTTTATGCACAGTTAGTGTTAGTAGCAAAACTCTTTTTTTTTGTGTGTTTTTTTCAAGTTAGTACCCATCCCGTAAATACATATAGACTTACGCGAAAGTATGAGATATGGATAAAATATATACAAAGTATATACACAGACCCCCCTATACTTTGTGAGTGTTGTGTCCTCAGAGCACAAGAAGCGGAAGGAAGACATAGCTCGGGCTAAGCATAAGGGAGTGAAAAAAATGAAAAGAAAAAATGAAGCGGTCGGGATATGATGAGAGTATATATAGGTGGGTGTCAGTTCCCCCTATACTTAGGCTCTGATCCGCCTAAGTATGGAAGAAGGGTCAAAATGGAGCGATCGGGAGAAGGAGAAGGATTGTATATACAGATGGCATCGGTACCCCCTATACTTAAGCCTTGGCCTAAGTAGAGGAAGAAGCTGTACAAGGAGACCGATGTGGTCGGGAGGGAGGGTGGGTAGCCGATGATTAAGGCAGTTTTTGGCTGATCTGCTTGTGAGCCTGCGGTGGGAGATCGTAATGATGAGTCGGAGATGAGGCATATGATTCCCAACTATGATCAGTGTCATCTTCAGAAAAATCATGATGGATAATAGATGAAGTGTTTGAGTCAGATGAAAGATATCCATCATCAGAGTTATCATCAGAGGAATAGTATTTGAAAGTGGACATACTCCAAGTATTCTGGTCTTTTTGTTTCTTCAGTTGTTTCCTCAGAATTCGTTCCTTCTTGGGGGAAATCGGTTTGTCCTCGGATGAATATTCAGAAGCACCGGTCTCAGTCAACTCATACGAAATAATTCCAGTGTACTTGAAGAGGGCAGGAGCATCAGCTTTGGATGAGTAGTAGTTCGGAACTGGAGTTGTCCAACGAGAATTGAATTTTGGATCCTTGCGAAGATATGGCTTTAGGGATGTCGAACAGACTTCACTCATGTAGACCACCTTTTCTGGACCTGATGAGGGATCACAAGCTGATTCCTCTTCCGAAAGGTCAAAGGTGACTCTCTTTTTATTTCGTCGTGAAGGTGTCGGTTCACTTGAGTATCCAGATGAATAGCCATTGGAATTCTCCTTGTTCGGTCATCGGTCTACGTGCTTGTTCTTAGTCTCCCGAATGTTTGAGCACTCTCGATTTGGGATGATTTGGTCAAGATATTCAGGAAATGTTGCTCCAGGGTGTGACCATGCATATGTTTCAGGATCGTAGTAGAAGGATTTGTCTATTTTGAGATCTGTGGGAATTGAAATATACTGGGGAAAGTCTCTAAACCGATAGTCTCATCAACAACCGCTATTTCAGGTGTCGTTGCAGGGTAGGGCTCTTCTACCGTTTCATGGTTGCAGTTGTCGGGGACTTCGTGAGTTGTCTCAGAAAGTCGTGGTTCCTCAAAGACAGGGTCAGATCTAAGTGTTTCCAATGCTGTGAAATTGATTTCCCGAGTCTCACAATCAATAATTGCCTTGGCCAATGCCAAGAATGACTTTCTGAGAATGATTGGAGACTGGGTGAATTCTCCTTGATGCTCAATATCAATGATCGTGAATTCTACTTTGAGCCGGGCACCTTGGACTTTCATGATGACAGAAATGGTTCCTCTCGGTCGCTTTATCGATCGGTCCGCCAATTGAACAATCTCTCGTATCTTCCGAATCTGTCCGAGTTTGAGTTCATAGAATACAGAGGTCGGGAGGATATTAATCGGTGAATAATCATCAATCCGAGCATGGGTGAAAATTGTGTTTTTGATTACACAGTCAAATCTAGGCAACCGCTTCACTATGAGGCTCTTGGTTTTTCTCCTCAACACCAAGGAGGAGGCCATTGACAAGATATGTCTTTCAGTCTTTGTTCGTATCCTACCCAACTTTCTGTTCATTAATTAATCTGTTATAAATATTTTAAGGTCAGGGAAGTGTTCAATGGCTTTTATAAAGGGAAGTTCAAACATCAAGCATTTTTCCAGTGCTTCCTGTACAGTCGGATCCAAATTCTGCAGATCGTCTTCAGTTTTAATTTTTATGAAATTTTCTGAATTATCAATTTTTTATGGTTTTCAAATATTTCCATTTTTTGGTATTTTCTATGCGGTGTGGGTTGTGGTGTGTTATTTAGATGAGCAGGGGTTCTGGTGTTCAGGGTGATGGTCAGCGGCATAGTCATTTCTAGGGAAATAATATGTAGAAGTGATAGTCAGAATCGTCCCTCGGTCCTGTTAAACCGCAAAATCGGCCCTTTAAAAGTGTATAATTAGCACTTCAATGTCGTAGCAGTAGGGCCAATTCGGGTCATCAAAAGACCATCTTATTTAAATATAACAATAAAAATGAGATGGTCGTAAATTTTTTACTTGGCAAGAAACCAAGGTCGAACTCAGGGACAGGATCCTTTCTCTAATTATCCAGATTTTTATCTATTAGACTAAGTATTGAGTTGAAAGATTATATAGGTCAAATTATGCATGAAGGACACAAAGCAATGTATTAAAACAAAACATGCATTTTTTTGTTATTTTTTTATCATGCGAATAAATGCGATGAGATGCAATGAAATTATGCCCTAAATGATAATACTTGAGCCACAAAAAAATACGAGTCAAACAGAATCAAATAATGAAGCACTTTTCATTTATAAAGCAATTAGGCATGAGAAGCATAGAATTCTGGACACTTAGTTAATCAAATAGTGCATTACATATCATAATGTCAAAACTAAAATTTAAGCATGCCATAAGAAAGATGATGAGAAGAGCTTCAAAATGAAACTGAAATCACCTGAAACGGAGTTATGGTGCTCAAGATATGCAGGAACAAAGACAAGGGCATAAATGAAAGAAAACATGCAAACAAAATTATAAACTGGCCCCTGGGAGGGACTAAAATGAAAATATGAAAAGTGCGAGACCTTCCTTGTAAATTACCCTCACGCACAGGGGTATTTTTACCATTTTCAAAACCCGCGAGGGTTTTGATGCAAATTACCCCCATGTGCACGAGGTCTGCACGTGTTCTGGACCTGGATGTAATATGGAGAAGTCGGCAGGGCGTCTCTGCAATTTTCCCAGATACGCACGTGCCAGGCACGTGCTATCCAGGCTCGGAGGGCGGAAGAGGCTCGGTAGAGGCTCAGTGTTGGTTCGGCTAGGCTCGGGCGTGGTCGAAGCTCCAGGAGGTTCGGTGTAGGCTTGGTGCAGAGGCTCAGTGTAGAGGTTCGGTGTAGCATTGGTGCTGACGCGTGGTCGGTTGGAGACCATCCGATCATGGAGATCCAACGGCACCTGTGGATGACGATCCGGGGCTACGTGGCTGCTCGTACACCGTTGGATCTTCGAAGATCCAACGGCTGCTGAAATTGATGGCGTGGCCTCATCTGGGCCGTTGGATGGTCGCTGAGAGAGGACCATCCAACGGCCGCTGCACCTCCGTCTTCTTCTGTGGCTGGCGGTAGAAACTGAGCTCCAGCGAAGGAGCTCCAGCTCCGCCACCTCCTCTAGAGTTCGGCGAAGATCCGCGGTCGCTCCTAAATTATCGGAGATGGACTTTGAAGCACGACGAAGACGTTGAGCTCCTTAGAGAAGAATGGTTCTGCCTGGACACAAGAGGCCGCGCTCGAGAAATGATCTCCGGTGATAGCTCCGGCCAGTGAGCATTTAGGTACCTGCAATGTTAGAAACATAGCCAAAGCAAGCGAACGTCGTGTACGTGCGAGGTGGAGTGAATGGGGAGCTAAGCGAGCGGAGACGGTGGTAGCTCAGAACTCCTCCGTCGTGAATGGCGGAGGAGATGGGTCGGAAGGTGAAAGGGGTTGTGGAAGACAGGGAGGATGATCGACGGGGAGCGCGTAAATGGGAGAAGTGAGGTGGAGCTCGAGGAGCTATTAATGGAAGTCGGAGATGGGTGATTCGACCTACGAAATTATGAGAAAATAAAAGAAAAATACAAAAGGGATCGGAGGAGCTTACCTGACGTCGGGGATGGAGCGGAGGCTTGGGCTGGGGCTCGATTTGAGCCCCGGGTCTTCGTTGGACTCTGGCAGCGACTCGGAGCATCTCGGGCGGACGCGAGGCGCCACAGCTCCGCCGTGGAGGTCGGAGGGTCATCACCGGGGGAGAGGGTCGTCTTCGCTCGATCCTTCCGCCTCCCCCTATCACAGGGAGGCGGAGGAGGGCTGGGCCCCTAAACAGTATACTATTAGTGGGGAAGAATTGATTGAATTTGAGCTAAGTAGTACGTGTCTATGTGCATCTCATTATGAATCTTATAAGATGTGTGAATCTTCTAAGATATGTGTGGCCTAATTTACGATGGGCACAAACAAATTTGATTCTATACTACCGTGTGCCTAATCCTTAAATCGCCACTCAAGACGATCTCCACCCTCACCGGAGAGTGAAACAGGCTCGACACACCACAAATAATGTCCAGGTTTTTCTTACATGCACGAACTCTCAAACAAGAGCCGCTGTAAATGAGCAAACTAACTAAATATATACAACAATTTACAAAAGCTCCCTCGAAATAAAAAAATTCTCCTAGCTCTTCAGCAGTCGGCACGTGTCGCGTCCGTCGACCTCCGATGCACTCCAAGTACACCGGGCCCTTGCAAGGAAAATGAGATTTATATTAGAGAGATAAACAACAAGATATATACAAAAATATGAAGAACAATAATTGCAAAAAATGGAATAAATACAAGTGGATCGGGGGTCAGACTACCCGATTAGAGAAAATCTAATTCCAAATTTTTAAATTAGTCCCTAAGCCGTTTGCATCCCCGGCAACGACGCCATCTAACGAGTCGCTAAATACGATAAATAATTCGGTCACGTTGTAGCACGTGTACTTAGCGATTCAGTCAGAACCGAGAGAAGATCTCCGTGAAGAGTGTCTCGGCTTAATTTATATCCCGGGCAAGTTTGGGGTCGAACACAAGGAGGCAAAGGAACAACTTCGGATTTAATTCGAAAGTTTAGATCTAGATTTCCGATGCGGTATTTTTTTTAGATTTTTTTTAATGCAAAATGAATGTCAAATACAAAATGTGGGTGAATTAAGTACTAAGAAATCACACAACTTAGCCAAATTAATTTTAATGTCAAATCAATCCAATTCAGCCAAATTATATTTTTCCTAGAATCCTAATCCAGTGCTGAACACAAAACACATTTTTTTAGAATTTAAGGGGTTAAAATGCAACAACTGAAAATGCACACTTTTTATGGGTTTTTTCGCAATTTTTCACACAAACAGTAAGCAAAAATTATGAAAAATTTACTGGAATGAAAACATGATGAAATGAGACTATAGTAATTTTCACACAAACAGTAAGCAAAAATTATGAAAAAATTACTGGAATGAAAACATGATGAAATGAGACTTAGTAACTTTTTTGGAATTTTTTGACAATGTATGATTTTTTTATGGATTTTTTAGTAAAAATAGAGTGACAGTGAGTAAATAATTTCTAATAAATCCACAATGTCAAATTAATCAGAATGTGAATTATCCCAAAAAGATATTTTCATGTAGAATCCAGGAGATTTTAAATTTCGTAAAAAGGATATACGTGGATTTATCTAAAAATCAAATACTAAATTCACTCTACAAATTATTTCAGGCACAAGACATCTCCACTTTAGATGAAATTTGGACAGTAAGTTAATCACTTATCAAGGCATCATTTCTAATTTTTGAGGAATTTTTAGAGCAACCGAGTGTGAGATATAAATTTAATATCACTGATTGGGTAAACTATGTAGAGTTTCAGTTAACCATTTTTAATTAATTACCCATGACTCACAAAAATACAAATAAATATTCAAAATGTAGACAAGAAGTTGCTCAATACAAAGACATTTTTCATTGGATAAAAAGATGCAATATTGATGTCCAACTTAATCCACAAAGACAGGGGTGTTCGTGCAAAGTAGAAAATGAAATTGATAATATAAAACATGCACAAGGACTGAACTGTAATTACAGAAACATGAAATATAAAATACGCAATTTTTACATGAAATAAAAAAATGGGAAAAAAAACCTTTCTTCTTCCTTTGTTCCTTCGGCTACACGATGGGAGATGAACCCAAGGTCGGTGATGGCGGTGGCGGCCCGACGGTGCGCGGCCACGAGGTCAGAGACGGCGGAGGCACGCGCAACAGCGACGGGAGGCGGGCGGCGCGCTGGAGGAGAGGACAGGGGGCGTGGGCGCTGGTCGCGACGGCGCCGCGAGGTCGGGCAGAGGGACGAGGGGCGGCGACGTCGCCGTTGGGCGGTGTGGCAGGTCGCCGCCGGTCGACCGTCTGCTGGAGCAGGCGCACGGCAGCCGCGCTGGCTGGCGGGCGGCCGGCGGTGGCATGGAAGGAGGAAGGGGGGATGGGGCGGCGGCGTAGCCGCTGCTGCTCCTCCCTTAATTTTTTTTGAATTTTTTTTATTTTTTTTTCTTTTTTTCTGCTATAATGTAATAAAAGGTTTTTTTTGTTTTAATTTTTTATATTTTTTTAATTTTGTTAAAACAGGGAATGAACATGATGGAAAAAATGTGATGATGGTGATGAAGATGAAGATATAAACAAATGATGGATTTTTGGGAGGTGAAATGATGTGCTAAAAAATTATAAAAATGATAAGATAATAAAATGAGAAGAAAAATTACCTAAGATGGACAGTCGCCTATGATATGCTCACAAGAGCACGGTCTTCGCTCGAATCGCCGGTGTACAATGAGCTCGAGCAGCACGCGGTTGCGGCTGCGATGTTGGCCAAAAAACCAACGGATCTCACCGGAGAGGGCCGTCGTCGCTCGACTGCGGTTGCGTCGCTGTCACCGATTCAACTCTGGGAACTAGGCTCTCCTCACATAAAGATGGATCAAGGACAAATTGAAGAGGATGGGATGTATATAAAGATGATGGAATGAGAGGTAATTAAAATGGTGGGAGGTTATTTTATTAATGGAGTTGAATAGGAGGTTTATAAAATGGTGGGGTTGAATGGAGGTTGGTGGTAGGATGAGTTGAATGGTGGATATTGTAGAGAATGTAAAATAAATTAATAAATGAAATAAAGTTGGATACTTTAATTACAATAGAATAAAAAAAGAAAATAAATAGTGGAGAATTTTCAAGGGAAGACAAACAACATGTACATTTTTTTACTTTTCTAATATGTAATTTTTTTGTCTTTTTAATAAGAGATATTTACAACGGAAAAATACAATAAAATACTACAATTAAAATACAATACAAGTATGATTTTTTTGTATTTTTAGTAATTAAGAAAGATATAATAAAAATTGAAGAAAGAATGAATATATACAGGACATACAATGTACATCTAGGTCCCAAAACCCAACTTTTGCAAATGAGCTCCGATTTTAATGAAACCACTTCTGTTGGATAGATAATTTTCTAACTTGAACTTAAAAGTGAGTTTGGTGAATTTGGAGTTCATACGGAGCGGGAATTTGACTTGGAAGTTGGACTTTACAGTTTTTTCTCTTTGGGATCTAGGAGCATTTATTTGAGTTAAAAAATGTTTTGTATTTTTGTATTTTTATATACATTTTTATAAACAAGTAGAGAAAGAATTAGGCAAAAAGGAGTTGAAATGAAATTATTAAAAATACATGAAGTTTTGGGCTATTTACATGTATAAAACTCCTTTATTTTTGCGGTTTTTTATGTGTAATTTATTTTGTACAATCTAATATACAATAATTAGTGTGTTTTATTTACAAGAGTCATTTTGTTAATTTATTGATTTTATGGACATTTATTAGAGACTTTACTCAGGGATTTTTCTAAGATCAAGATATTGCGATAATGAATCGTGGATTCATCAGGTCCCTAAATATCCTCAGAATTTTCAATCTCAGATCCAGTCATTTCCTCATTCATTTTACTGTCCGAGCCACCATAGAATGTGTTTAATCGGTCGGTAAATTTTTGAAATCTATCCTCTATTGAATTGAATCTCTTATTTATCCTCGAAATCTCATCCTCAAAATTTTGTTCATGATCAATTATGGGAGCAGTCGGTGTGTGTTCGATAATTTCATCTTCCATTTTCTCATTTGTGATGAGAGGAGAATTTCTTGGAATATCCGATATATTATTTTCTGAAAATTTCTCCTCAAAAATTATGGAAGGAAGCTGCTCATATGGTCCAGGCATGTGTATTTGATCTGAGTGGAGTTCAATTCTTTGATCATGATTGGTCAGACCTTGATATTGTGGAGTCAGCATACAGGGTTTATGTGTTTCTAAGAGGTCAGTCCAATCCTCTGTATGAGTATCATGTCTGACGAGGGGTCTATCATGGTCAATCCAATGCCGATGATCATTTAATGCGTGTATTTCCATCTGGGTTTGGTCTCTCTGCCAGTCATGAGACTCAAAAAGATTTTGATTTTGAAATGTTTCATTGGCGAGAAACTGAGAATAAGACGGTTCAGTCCAAGATGGTAGGTGGTTATGTGTGGTTGGATGATTTGAGTAAAAATTCAATGAGGAGGTTGAATTCATCCGTGGATGAAAGTCTTCCGCGAATGTTGGAGGATTATTGAAAGAAGAGGATTTGATTGATTTGGGCCTCACCGAGACAAATTCATTTTCATAGTATAGCTCTGATGGGTGTTCGGTCATTTTTGAAAGGATTGGGGGGTTGGATCTGCGGGAGCTTTTGGACAAGAGCTCCATTATCAAGAAAGAGGAGAGATGATTGCACGGGATAGTCAAGAAAAATCAATTGTGCGGCTATTGATCTTGAAATCGGTTCACGCACACCTAATGCAAACACAATTCAAACCCCGGGTTCACCAACTCACACAATGAAGCCGTATGAGTTCAGCTATTATCTTTTCAATTTTAGTTGGTGATAAATCAATCTTGGTAAATAAATTAGCAAGATGTTAGGTGCCGAAATTTCGGATTTGTTCTCTAGCCTTAAGTGTCGTCTCTCACTCACTTAGAAAAATATAAACATCCAAGGTCAGGGTTGCTCTCCCAAAAAAATTCTTGATTTTATGGGTTCTTTTGAAATCGGCTATATTTAGCAGTCCCAATTTTTATTAGGTGATCACTGAAGGATTTAAATGAGCACAAATACACGTCTACCGTCCAGTCCCAATTTCCTTCAGAATTATGTGATAAAACAAGAGGGAGAAATTCGAGAAAAGCTGATGCACGCGAAAACAATGATGTATGCTCAGTTAGAAGACTTACAGTGCTTCCTCGTAATATCTCCATGTGGGATGCAATACAGAATTGAAAATTATTCTATATGGAATGCAAGAAGATGAAAAACTGCACCTAAGCAGAAAGTTCTATTAGCGGGGAAGAATTGAGTTTAAATTTGGCTAAGTTGAACGATCTATGTGTGTCTCGATTAACGTGCAGTATGGCTTAAGATCCTACGAGCACAATCACAAAAATAAAGATGCTCTGAGAGCTGTATGTGCAGGTCTATCCTAATCGCCACTCAAGTCGGGCCCCACCCTCACCGGAGAGTGAAACAGGCCACGACACACCACAAATAGAGTTCAAAGTCTTTTTTACACACGCGAGAGTCCAAACGGACACCACTATAAATGAGCAGAAATGGAAATTTGCAAAAATTAAAAACCTAGACTCTACGCTCTCTCATGACTCGACTCGATCTTAAATTTATTGCGGCTATTCGGAAGTCGGTGAAGATGCGTCGATTTCTTAAAAAATCGCTCGACGTACGCCGGGTACCTCACAAAAAAAATAAGAGAGAAGATGTAAGAGAGTGACTTAAAAAATAATCAAAAATAAAATAAAAGAAATAAATGGTTAAAATAAATGCAAGAAATAAAATGGGATTTAAAGTGAAAAATTCGGGGTTCAAACTACCCGAATGCGGAAGACCGGACAAAAAAATTTCAAAACACAAAACTAAGTCGTTTGCCTCCCCGGCAATGGCGCCATCTGACGGTTCCGCAATCGCCGAGTTTAAGGAGTTATTTTTATCTTCGTGTGTGAAAATAATAAATGAGTCGCTCGTTGTAGGCGGCGATCGGAAACGGTCAAGAAATAACCACAAATTTTTAATCAATTTTAATCAAGTGGTTTTATGTTTATTTTACTTGGGCAAGTCCTAAGGTCGATCACAAGGAGGCAAAGGAACAACCAAGAATTATGTCTATCCAATTTTGTGTTCGGTTTTCGAGGCGGTCTTTTTTTGGAATTTTTAATGCAAATAAGGGATGCACAATGCACTTTTGGCCTATTTTAGGGACTAAAATGTAAATTTAGATCAAACAATGTCCGAAAAATATGAAACTTGGCCACAATGCAAAATACGATGAAAGTTAGCACTGTAATTTTTTTTGGAATTTTTGGATGCAATATGAATTTTTTATGAATTTTTAAATGTAAACAGAATGAATTTCAATATTTAATTATAATAAATATTAAACCTACTTGTTTTCGAGAGATAAAATTATCTAAGATCTATCACGAGGTGATGGATCTCAGAAAAATCCTAAACTTTGAAAATATGGGGTCTAATACCTATTAAAAATTAAATACGAAAATGTGCAAAATAATTTTTAAAGAGAAATTTATGCATGCAAATGCAATTCTTTTTTAGCATAATGTCAAGCATAATAAACTCTACCACAAATGATTTTTCGGGAATTTTTAGAGCAACGGTTAATCAAATATGAATTTTAGAGCACAAATTGGGCAAAATATGCTAATTTCCACCAAACAATTAATTATTAATTAAATGTCAATCACAAAAATATCCGCAATATCTCAGAATGTAGAGAATTAAGTAACAAACATCATGTTATTTTCTGATGATAAAATAATGTAGAGAAGAGGTTCTAAACAGAGGGAGAAGACAGGGGTATCACTGCAATTACAATAAATAGAATAAATATAAAAATGCAATGGGGGGTATACACGTAATTACCTAAACCCAGGGGGTGTCTCTACAAATTCTCCGGGTGTCACGTGCGGCGCACGTGACCTTCTGGACTTGGACTGTAGTGCTATATGGCGGACTCCAAGGGGCTGGTTGCAATTTACCCCTTGGTCACGTGCGGAGGAGAAGCTCGGTCGTGGGCTGCAACAAGGTCCCAGACCTCGGATCTCACCGCGCGAAGAGGTCGATGGGGCGTTGTCACCGCCGCGGTGACCCTTGCGATGAAATCAACGGATAATGGAGGTCGGGGTCGGCAAAGCTCTTAAATAGGGCACGAGAGGGGTCGGTGGCCGGCGGTTGTGAGATGGCGGGGTCAAAGGCAGCGGTTGCGGAGGTGGTTGGTGGAGAACTCGGGGGGGGAGCAGCGCGGCACGGCGGAGAACTCGGGGGCAGTTAGCGCCCAGAGGTTGAGGATGACGAGCGTGGGTCGTTCGATCAGCGGTCGATCGAACGGCCATGCTTTGGCCACGTGGCGCGGCAAGAGAGAGAGCGCGGCGAGGCACGTGCGGAGCACGTGCCTGGGAGGTACGTGCGACGCACGTGCGGGCACTTTTATTTTTATTTTATTTTTTTATAAAAACGAATAAAACAAACCCCAGAAACCGCTGACATGTAGCGGCCTCTGGGGCTGCCACGTGTCAGCTCCAGAAAAATCGAAAAAGAATTGTTTTGTAAAATCAAAAAGAAATAGTAAACGACCTCTGATCGAAAAAGTTTCTTCACGAAAAATGCTCGTCTTGATGAGATCTACAACTTTCATGAAGACCTCAAAATCAAAATCGATCAAATGTGCAAAGTGAATTTTTGGGGTATCCATGTACATAGAATACCTTGATTTTTAGGTTTTCTAATTTTTTTGTCATTTTTAAACAAGATAAAAATCCAAAAAAATATAGAGAAATCAAAGATAAATAAAAGACATCTAAATATATTTTTTTGGATTTTTATTAATAAAGAAAATATGTACATAAAATAAGGATCAAAACCGCAAAAATACACAATGTACAAAAGAGGCCCAAAACCCAACTTTCACATACGAGCTCCGATTCACTTGAACTTGGTCTTGTTTTGAAGGTAATTGAATGTGCATTAGTTCAAAAGTGAGTAGGATCAAATCGGACACTGGATGGGGAAGATATGGAGCTTTTAGTCTGAAAATCCTGAAACTAGGGTTTGGGTTTTTGGTCCACTTAACAGGGTTAGTAATTTTTTTGTATTGTTTATTTATTCTTGTTAGTGATATGTACACAATGCAGGTGGTTTTGCGTTCGGAGTTAGCATGAAGGAGTTAAAAATCCAGAAAATTAGGCTATTTACAGGTCATTTCTGGCTTGGATTTTTGGCTTCTTATTTTGTGCAAAAGTGATGGATAAAATGACATTCTTATGAAAACATGCATGAATGCTAATTATGCATAATAAATGCAGAAATGTTGTTGATTTTAAGGGACTTGAGCTTAATGAATGAGAGTTAGAGTGATGAATCTGAGATTCATCAGTCCCACATTCGATCATTTCGTCCATTTGATTCATGAGCAGACCGCTTATAGTAGAGAGCAGATGGACACCTTCAGAGATTTTATCGCCATCATTGTCACAGAGCAGAGGTCAGTTTCAGATATTCCTGTTTCACCTAAGTCATTGAATTCTATTCCTTCTGATTCCTATGATGATCAGAGACAGCTTACAGTTGCTGAGACATTTAGGAGCAAGGAGCATACAACCAGCAAGGGCACAAGTGCACATTCAGATTCTGATTCTCTTCATAGCGAAGGTGAAAAATCACAAAAATGGAAAAAAGAGAAAATCCAAACCAGAAATAAAGACAGAACTTTGATCTCTCCTGCTAGATCGTAATTTTCTGTTTTTCATGGAGCTAGTCCCCGTTTCACAGAAATATTCTCGTCTTCTTCTTTTTATCTTCTTATTGTACAGACTAACAAGGAGGATATACATATACCCTTCCCATATGCTCTGAATCTAGGAAAGGGAGAAAATCAGAAAATCTTAAAAAGAATAAAGATTCAGAGTTCACGAAAGAGATGTTGGACATAATTCAGATCAATATCACTCTTTCGGAGGCATTGGTCCACGTTCCTCTTCTTCAGAAATGCCTGAAGCAGCACCCCACCCCGAGAAGGAAGAAGAGGCATAATCATTGCTTAGAGAAATAAGTGTTGACCATTATGACATGTTATGCCCTCCAGCACACATCTTACAAAAAGAAAAAGAAAGACACGGGAGCACCATTTGTCAGTTGTCAGATTTCAGATCACAAGTTCGAGCGTACCTTGTTAGACAACGGATCATCAGTGAATATTTTACCCTTCCAACTTCTTGAAACTTTTCATTTAGGGTCTCTCAAGCGAGCTCGAATGATTCTTCAGTTTCCAGACTGATCGGTCAAGAGGTCGAAGGGTATACTTCATGACATTGTCGTAGTGGTGCAAGGCACAAAATTCACTATGGATTTTGTTGTCTTAGACTCTGATTCATCAGTACCATCACAGGATGCTGCCATTATTCTTGGTCAGCCTTTTCGGCATTCAGCCAAGGTTGTAATTGATTATGGAACAAACATTGTTACTTTTCTTCCCAACAGCATAGTGTCGAACCCCGAGCCCATAGTGACTCTACCAGCAGAAGAGTGTGCTTCCGGACCATCAGATACAGCAACATATGGGAATATGGCTGAAATTAAACACGATCATATCCCATCTGATTCTACTAAGACCCGAGATTTCTTTTCTAGAGAGGAAAACTTAAAGAGCGGAGCCTTTGGTGATCCAAGTACACATGTTTGGAGATGTGTTGACGAGATCTGTAATATCTATGTCATTGAGACGAAACTGCTGGTGGCATGTACTCTGAAGTCCGTACCCGTTTTAGTTGCAGATACTTTGGTCGAGCCTTCTAGCAGCAAGATTATTAAGCCCTCTTTTCACATAGACTTCGATAAGGGCTTTGTTGATGAGGAGAAAGATCAGATTGCATCATAGTTTGACCTTTTTCTCGCATCTAATTTATACACAACATCAATGCTTCTACAGTCACACAAAGATGAGGATACAGTGTTGGAAGATGAGTCTTCATCTTCTTATCTTAGTGCTCATGATGATAGTGATTCAGAAACCGTGGTGCATCTTTCAGAGGTAAGTTATATTCATCTCTTCGGCCATCTAGGTCGCTCCTCACCGGTTGACACAGTTCAGGGATCCTCCTATTCATATATGGATATCTCTGAGGATGACCCTGATGCCGACCTGACTCTTGTACATTCTATCATCCCTAGGTCGCGCAAGAAGGCCACTCCTCGGCTTTCTTGAGCTTGTACAGTTCGTTTTGATTAGTTCATTCTTTATCACTTTGTACATATTTTTGAGTTTATTCTTTCTTTCTTCTGTTTGTCTTACACCCCCAAATTTCGTGTAGAAGTTTTGATAGTCTTAGGATGTACATTATCCTAAGTATGGGAGGTGTAGACATTGTGTTGAACATATCGTTCTGTTTTATTACCCATGTACTTGCTTATACTTAGGGTATGCTTTACCCCAAGTATAGAGAGGTCAATATCGTCCATGTCTTCTTTTGATTGTTTTCAACTTTTGTAGCAGCCACTCTCTCGATTGTCCCTCATCTGTTGATATTCTTCTATATACGTATGGATAGTTTACCCTATGTATATGGGGGACAAATCGAGATGTTGATTGTGTACATTCTCTTGACCTCGATCATCTTCAATTTTGAGTCTGCTATCATTAAGATCATTTGATCCTAAGTATAGAGGGGATGTTTGACTTCTATTCGTTTATTTGTTATTCTTTTTGAGCCGTTGTAGTATAGAATTCTTTTCACCATTCTATACTTAGCCGGAGTTATGTCTTCCTTTGCCGCTTCTTTGGTCATTATAGCGACATAGTTCATGCTAAGTATAGGAGGTGTCATATATATATGCTATATATACTTTAGAAGTCATAACTCGTACTTTATCGTATTTTTAATAATATGGATCTATAAAAGTATGGGTGTATATTTTGGGTTTCTAAAAGTCGAAAGAAAACCTGAAATATGACTTATAAAAAATGGCTTAAAATTGTATATTAAATATGTTTCACAATTCTTGGATAAAATCCTTAATTATTTAAAACTTATCAAATCCTTGTAAATTCTTGTATAACATCAGTATAATCTTGTATATATAAAATCCTTTGTCAAATATACAAAATTCATACAAACTTCGTGTAAATTGAATTAATATACTAACTCTTTCAAAAATCTCCTAAAAATTGAAAAGTTCTAAAATTCAATAAAAATTTGCAAAAAATCTTTAAAAATCACATAAAAAGTTTAAGTCAAAAAATCTACTTCATAAAAAAAATGTTGCATTCATTCGCAGAACAAGTCTGATTCTTGAACCGAATGGATCTAAGTTTGAGAAATGGAGCTTGGTTTAGGTCTTAATCCACTTAATTCTAAAGGGACTTTATTAGGAACTAGAACTAAGACTCTTCAGATCTTTTAGACTTAATTCTTTGGGTTCCATGAGACCATGTTCGAAATTCAACTTAAATTTGCCTAAGTAGGACACCAGGTGTCATCCGTTTAACTATTCTTCATTTGAACAGATTTTGAACTCATGCACTCTACACTTAGCTTAATTACATGGGGCTGCGAAGGGAAATTCATTTCGGTTATGCGTTTCCATCCTTGTCTAGTGGCACCGATGTCTAAAGACGGGACAGATTGGGGTTGAAATAAAGCTTCAGATGAGGGAATGATCTGTTGGCACAATTTTTTCCAAGATCCAAAAAAAATGGACGGAAACAAAAGATACTATATCCATCGGGGCATAAAAGATATATGCAGTGCAACAATCATTTTATACTAAAAAGAAGCCAAATACACCAAATACCAATATGACTACAATGGTCCAAGCTTCAGAAAGCATGCATTGTCTTAGTGGAGACTTGGCTAAACTGGTCAGGCTTCACAAGGAGATGTGATTATACTGATTACACTCCAGTTCTCTTCCCATTCTTCTTCTTCTCTCTATACTCGATTGTGGACACAACACGACCTGACCTTAGAAGGAAATACCCCTCCTCGAGGATCGAGTAGCTGGATAAGGGCCCAATGGGAGTGTATAACTGGGATGGGTGGTTTTTTCGCTTCTCTAAGCAGGAAAGGCTAAAACCCTTCACACACAGTACAAATTGCTTTCAAAGAAGAAAAGATTGTGTGATGGATGGGTGGATCTGAGTTGGCTATTGAGGTGAACCTGGATAAGGATTTGTGGAACTTGAGGGTTGTCGAGGCTTATATCCTAATTCTAATAGAGTCCTGACACACTATTAATTCAAAGGTCTATTCTAAGTTCTAAAATTTTGATGAAGTGAGATTCGGTTTAAAGAAACAAGCATGTATTAGTCCTTTTATTTTCCTTTTTCTTTTTGCTTGCACTTATTTATAAAATAAGTGTTAGCTAAGGGACTAGCAAAGGTAAAGTATAGGGGAATGATGAATCTATGATTCATCGTCTTTATTCTTTCATTTTGGCTAAAATCCTTGGTAAAATACATATAAATATCCACTAATTCTCATTAATTAACATTCTAAAAACATTAATTAATATTATATATTTAACACTTATTTTATCCAAAATAAAACAATAAAGAGAAAAGGGAAAAAAGGATGTATATAATATATATACAGCCCGATCCTAACCTCAAAACCGGGTCAATATTGACTTGGTCGACAAAATAAATAAGTAGGGGGAGATAAGGATCATAATTTATAAAAATGTTAGAAAATATAGATTAAAAAAATATATTTACACATTTTTCACATTGTAAATATTTCACCTAATTTATTTATCACATAGAGAATTTCAAACCAAAATACTTTCTTTATAAAAGTTGTTCATAAAAATATATATTATTTTATAAAAATATCAGAAAAATATTTATTATAAAATAAAATATTACAATGAACCGAAAAAGTCAATTTCGAGGTTCATAACTATTTATAGAAAACTCTAAATCGATCAAACTTATTTTTAAACTTTGTTTTATAACTAATGCTATTTATTAAAAATATTAGAAGAAAACGGGTGAGTTTTGGCATTGGACCTTGTTGTCTATATGTACAATATGTAGAAACTTCTCGATTTTGTAATTAATTACCCATAAATCTATTTAACTTAATTTCTTTTCTAAAATATTGTAAAAATCAGTAGAAATATAAAAATATAACTTAAGCCAAAATACTAATAAATCCCTAAGCCACGAAGCAGTTACCTAAATTTTCCAGACCTCATAACTCAACCATATGGACTCCGAATTGGGCAAACTCGGTATTAAAGTTTGTTTTATTAAATTATCTACCAAATGGCACTGATTTCACTAAAATCGAAGTTAATATGCAAAATGTAGATTTTGGGACCTTATTGGTATAAAATGTATAATGTACCTTAAGTTATATTATTTAATATATAATTTATTATATTTATATACTTTACTAACATTTTATTATTTATTTATTTATCAATATATTATTTAATTATTAAATTATTATTTATTTAGTCATTAAGTTGTTTAATTATTTAATTATTTATATATATAATTAATTATTTCATTACTCATTACTTATTTAACTACATAATTAACCCTCTAACTATTTCTTAAATTAATATAATTATTAAATTATTTAACTATCTAATTATTTTTTTTCATTTCTCATTTTTTGTCTCTCTTCGTCTTCTCCTTACCCCGTCACGCGCCCTTCTTCTTCCCCCATCGCCAGCGCCCGCCACCTTCTCTTCCTCTACACCAACCGCCTCAATAGTCGGTCGTTGGCCGACCGTTTGCCCAACAAGTACGATGTTGCCACCGTAACGCTAGTGACCGTTGGCCTCCAAGGAACTTCGACTATATATATGGCATCAACCCCCTCAGATCGCGGGGATCTTCCATTTCACTCTCAGCCTTCCAGAGTTCCGGTGAGAGGAAGGTGACAGCTTCCTAGTCATCGAGCGAATGAGAGCAAGACCGGTGTGATCAACGCCTGCGTGGAAGCTTTCGCTCCGCTGCTACCTAGCCTCTGCGGAGCGCCGTCTCATCGAGGCGACTATTATCTAGAGTCCTCCGAGCTCCATCCCCAGGCATCGACCAATAACTCCATCCATCTGATTTTCAGATTAGATCTCTCTGATCTCTTCCTCCTTTCTCTCGAGTTATTTCATTTCTTTTCTCTTCTGATTCACCCTCTCTTCTGATCCTTCTCTGTTCACCTATTCCATTTTATCTTGTTTTTGATCAAATCTGAATCCGAAATTCTCGAGTTCACCTCGATCGAGGCCAAACTCCACCTGATTTCGTGCCTGATCAGATCGTCTACGCCTTCCGATCGATCCCCTTCTCCATTCCATCTCAAATCCTTTGTTTACCTTCATATTCATCAAATCTGAAGCCCAATCTCCCATCCTTACACCTCCGCCTGGATATCCCCACTCTCCTTTTGGTTTTTTGATAATAACCCTTGGCCGAGGATGATGAGTCTTCAAGCCTTCGAATAACACTTGCAGGAGCGAGGAGTGATACTTGGGAGCTTCGATTTCACCTTCATGTGCTGCATGGAGAGGAGGAGCATCAGATCTCTCCCCAACGAGATCTAGAACCTCGGATCGCCTCTATTCGACATGGTTCGGCATCATCGATCATCTAGGGGTACTGGAGAGTAAATCTGAGCTCGTTGTGATGAGATTCAGACTATTGAAATTCGCCTGGAAGCCCATTCATATCTGTTCTTCCAAATAGCCCGAGCACCATTAGATCTCGAAGGAATATGCTCCATATTTGATCCTAACCATCAGTCAACACCCAATTCAGAGCCCTCAGATCACATTGCATCGAACGGCCCTCATTCTGACGTGTCGTGCCAGGAGATCCCATCCATCATTAATCAAACGTTTAAGTGCCTCGCGTGCGCTGCACGTGAGGTTGGCCGATATTTTGGTGCTTTTGCGAATTAACCTTCGTATCTTCTTTACATTATGAATAGGTCTAAATAGTTGAAAGCATGTGCACGACCACGTGCAGTCTAGGATTTTTGCATAGAACCCCTCAGAAGCTTCTGTATTCGTAAGCAGGTCCTTGCACACGTGCAGATCACGTGATCGTTGGCATATTGCGTCAACACCCCTATGGATTCTGATATTTCCAGTCGCCCTTTAGTTTCATAATATTACAGTATTACCACTGTACAATTTATAAATGCAATACATAGTATATACATATTATATAAAATACAAAAATACAAAAATACAATAAAATACATATAAATTATGTATATTTTACTATAGACAATATAAAATCAGTTTTGAAAATTAAAAAGATTTTCTATTTTTAATAAATCTTTTAAAAATACAAAAATATAACAATCTTTAAAAATCATAAAAAATATACAAACAACTTAAAAAATCTATAAAAATTACCCTTAGTATATTCTGCCATATTTCTCACAGAAAATCAAAAAAATAAAAAATAAATATTAAATAAAAAATACAAAATATATAAAAACTTTGAAAAATCATAACTAATTCATAACAAATCACAAAAATATATATAATGTACCATTTTGAAGATAATTTCATCTACTTTTTGATAAAAATAAAAAGACTTTGCTATTGATTACTATTTTAAAAATCGAAAATACTTCACTATTTTCCATGAAAACATTGTTTTCAACACTAAAAATAATTCAATAATCCATAAAAATCTCAAAATCTTCTAAAAATTCTCAAAAATGGGGAATAAAATTAGAAACATAAACATTACAAGATGAAAATCAAATAAAAATTAAAAAACATTTAAAATATATAAAAACATCGAAATTAAAATCAAGATATAAAATTACAAAATATATACCTAGTTTTTACATATGTATATTAAAATCACAAAAATAATATAAAATTTATAAAAATCAAATAAAAATTCATAAAAAATTACCTTAAAATAAATAAAAATTAGAAAACCTAATAAACTTTAGTTTTCTATAGTTTTCCCCTAGTTTCCAACAGTTTGCCTTCTTGAGTTTGATACTCTTGTACTTTCACTATACATCAAAGTTTATGAGTCTAAATAATAAAAAAATTCTAGTAAAATTCACCCGACTGACACAGTGACAGTATTCTTATTGTAGAATAGGAGGTTGGGTGGTTTTCAAGAGCGGCTCCAGGTGCTTCGACTTCGTCAGAATACCGCGAGCCCCATCGCCTCCCTTGAACCATGTCGTTGCATGCGGAGTACGCTCAGCTCGCTGCTGAGGTTGTTGGAAACGCATTTCACCACTGGAGCACACAGGATCGAGTGATCAAAGTTCGTCGGTGGTGTATTCTTGGTTGTTCTTGCAACGCCCCTCAATGTCGTTCGATCAAGAACAATGGTCCATATCTAATCTAGACTATTGAATATTTGCGAAGGGGTACGTGAAGAAGACCATTGGATATGACACGTGGCAGCATCAGAGCGACTGGATCTGAGACATTAGTGGGTAAATTTTGTAGTCCCTCTTTGCCTTTTTGTATTTGCTAGAAAGTTCTGTAAATATTTTATATAGTTTAAAAAGTAGTGGATAAATTGCAAGTACCCCCGTAAACTTCTATAATATTGTAGTTTGGTCCCGGTTAGAGTCACGTGCATGCACACGTCTTATGTTGTAAATATTGCATGAACACCCTCGCATGTTGTTAAAATTGTCTTTCAATATAGTAAGTTTCAAGTTAAGTGTTAAATTTTAGGTTAAACTGCACTTTACTTCTCACATTTGATTTTATTTGCAATTACAGCCTGGCAGTTTAAATATTATTGTTTATGATTTACTAATTATTGAAAATAGTTGGTGTGCCCTAAAAATCACCAAAAAATAGGAGTAGGTATCTGGATGCATGCTTGTCCATGCTATATATTTACATTTGCATTTTATTCCCTTTTCCAATGTTTTAAAAATCAAAAAGTCCATAGTCAGCCCTTATTTGTCTGAAAAAACCCAAAAAAATATAAAAACATGTCTAAAAATTTCCAAAAAATAGAGTGTGTTCATATAGAAAATCCCAAAATATATATAAACTAAAAACACTTAAAAATTAAAAAGCCCCAAAATACTATAAAAATTGTAAAAACTAATCTAAAAATCCAAAAATATTTATTCATGTTCTATATTTTTACTTATATATATTAGCATATATTAAAAATAGTTTTGAGAAATTTTGGGCTTATTAAGTATTTTTAAATCTCAAAACTATTCAACCTAAGTAAAATTTCCCTGATTTTATGTATTTAGAACTTTGAAAATCCCTAAAAATTAGCAAAATTCACTAAAAATTACAAAAATAGTAAAAAAATTTAAAATCCAAAAATATTAAATTCTCTAATTTTTAGTTTTTTTGTTATATTTATTGCTCTATCGTGTATATATACTCTTATGTATTCCCTAATTATATATTAAAAAGAAAAAGAAAATACAAAATCTAAAGATACAAAAAGAAACTATAAAAATATAAAATATAAAAACCAAACCCAAAAATATAAAAAATATAAAATAAAAAGTACAAGTTAAAAACCCACCTTATTTGGCTAATATCGTGTATAGTTATATATATACATACATACTCATATTATTTATTCATTATTTATTTATAAATAATACTAAGTGTTGCATTGTGTGTTCCATGTGTTTGATACCCTACTCTAGTTGTCATTATACGACTATTTTTGTAGGGTTTATAATAAAGTTTGATTCACGCATGTTTTTCGATGATTAATATATTGTGTGCGTTGATTGTTGAATTAGTTAGAGGTTCTCGTCGGTCACTTCAACGATTGTGCTCCTGCCCTGTGTGGAACACACGACCGATAGAACCTCTTGTTATTTTAACTACCTTCATTAAATAGCTTATTAAAAGTTATATATAGTTAAAGGTGATTTTGAGGCATTTTGAGTTCATATATGTAGGTATGGGAAGTTTGGGTTTTGGCTTTTTATTTTGAGTGTAGAATGCACAATTTGTATTATTTTTGTATAAATAAATTTTGTATTTTTCTATGTGTTTTCATCTACAACTTTTATGTACAAAGTTTCTTTATTTGAGGTATAAATAAGAAAGAATAAAATGGTTCTCAAAAGTGAATAACTAATTAGAGTTTGATTGTCTTTGATGGCCCTCGTCTCCCCCTACTTTATCCCTTGTCGACCCAGTCATCATGATGACCGGGTCTTGGGGTTTAGGATCATAAAATACCTTTGATATTTTATTTCTTTTTCTTTTATTTTTCTTTATTTTTTTATTTTAGCTTTAGATAATGTATTGTACACAATATTTATACAGTAAATAATGAATTGTAATTTATGCAAAAATAATACTATATATATGCATTTAGCTAGGGTTTAAAAGTCAAAATGAAGGAATAAAGATGATGAGATGGAGATTCATAAACCACCTTCATTAAATAGATAATTTTATCTTGAACAATAAAGGTGAGTTTGGTGAATTTTGATTTCATATGGAGAAGATACAGGTTTGCGAAGTTTTCTTGGCAGATTTCTATTCTCAGTATCTAGGGCACACTGTGCACTATTTTTACGTGAAATAAATTTTGTATTTTTCTTTGTATTTTTATCTACAAGTTTTATGTTCAAAGTTTATTGATTTGAGGTATAAATAATAAAGAATAAAATATGTCTTAAAATGTATTATTGGAGAATAAAAATTAGGGTTTATTGTGTGATTTTTTGGCCATTATCTCACCCTACTTTATTTCTTGTTGGGCAAGTCAATTCTTGACTTAGTCTTGATATTTAGGGTCATTCAATACCTTGGGTATTTCATTCATTTTTTATTTCATTTCTTTATTCTTTAGTTTTGGCATTAATTATAATATTTTATGCAGTATTTATAGTATAAATAATGAATGTTATTTTGTATAAATTAATTCTATTTACACGTATTTATCTAGAGATTTAATGCCAAAATAAAAGAATAAAGTGATGAAATGGAGATCTATCACTCCCCTCCCATAACTCCCCCCTCTCTCCCATAAACTCTCGTTCTCTCTCTCTCTCTCTCGACTCTCTCTCAGTCTCCCTCCCTCTCTCTCTTATCGACTCTCTCTCTCTCAACAACTCTCTCTCCCTCTCCCTCTCTCTCGTCAACTGTCTCTCCCTCTCCCTCCCTCTCTCTCTCAACTGCTCTCTCTCTCTTTTCGACTCTACCCCCCCCCTATCAACTCTCTCTCTCTCAATTGCACTCTCTCTCTCTTGGACACGGTTTTGCAGTTATTAAGATTCAAATTCGAAGAAGAGGTAATTTCTATTAGATAATTTTTCCATTAACATTGAACTTCTTATTTTAATTATTTTTTGATATATTAAAAAATATCTAATGTTTAAAGCATTTTTTGATGGAACAAACTTGATTATTGTTTAGAATTATCACATATAAAAATAAAATTTTGGATTGATTACATATTTATTGATTAAATATGGAAATAACAAATATTGAGTCATTGTTTGATACTTTAGATACATTCATTTTTTTAATAACAAATTATCTAGAGCCTATGTTGATAGGCATTCAAAATATCTAGAGCCTATATTGATAGGACAACTCTAACATGGTAATTTTTTAAAGAGCATTATTATTTTTATAATTTCAAAAATATACAATAATACTTTCTATTCACATTGAAGATATTCAGTATGTTTGTTATTTTCATTGCATCGATGAATACATTTTTATGTCGCTAATTCACTATCTGTGCCCCCTCCTAAATACCATCCTAGCTCCGTTCATGCATTCAATGTATAAATTTTAAACATGACCTATCCTTTACATACATACACGTATTTATCGAATACATGTCCATTAACGACCTCTTTTGTTAGGATATATGCAAACATTGATGTCCCTAATTTCATTTGGGGATTTAAATATACTTGAAGGTATATTCTTATGCTTCTTAAACAATGTTTAATATGTTGATGGCATACCCTTACATGCATAGTTAAACCTCATATTAGAATTTTATTAGTTTGATAAGAGAACCCTAAGGCTCTTTATATAGTTGGAGGCATAGGGTTAGGGATACAGTAGAAGTCGTCTCTCATATATGAGACGGCTAGAATACCCTTAGGATTTGTAATATAAGTTCTCATGCATAAACACACATAAAATTATTTAAAAAATTATTGATATCTCTATATATTACTATATAAAATTTGCAACATGATCTCTTCATTTTCCAAAGAGACATACACATATTAATGTGAGTGTAAGATAGCTTGCATCTTTGTCGAGAAGATGAAGTATCCCGTGCATCTTCTCTCTCTTTTCTCGACAGCAGCTATCTCGCCCATACTCGACTGACAACGTCCATACCAAGCTCAAATTCTAAAAAAACACATCGTTATCCATATCCGCCTGCATCCCTTGTCCGCCCGTCCTCTTACGAGGCGGTGTTCGGACATATTATAAATGAGTTCAACAAGAGGTTTGAGTACTTGAATTGAAGACATGATGAGGATAACAATAAGAATGAGAATGTGGGCAAGTCGTGGGGCGATTAATAAAGATAAGAGATGTTGGAAATCTAGGGTTTCCCCTAGATATTAATTGGAATTAAATGTTGTAGCACGTTTGTCTTTATCAACGGCTTCAATATATGCTGACTTATGCCCAATTGATTTGAACATAAGACGTGTCGACACATTATTTGATGAGTTTGTGTTGATGTGATCAATTTGCACTTTGCTTTCATAGTGTAACTATTTGATCGTATCCAATGACAAGTGGGTGTTTCTTCTGACTATCTTTTTTATTATATATTTAGAGGTCCCACTCAGACCTTGATTTCATAAAAAAATCCATGGAAATTTAATTACATCTTTTGATCACATGAGGAGAAAACTTTAGATGTATGTATTCCATTTTTTAACAAGAAAATTCACTTTACCAATTTTTGGGTTGCCACTGTTGCCGACATTAAATATGTATGAATAATATGCATTCCAATGGATTGTTTTTTAATCCACAATTAATGTCATGTTTATTACTTAAGTTTCTTGTAATGATAACTATCATTGATTTTTTGTTAAAATTTATATTAATTGTAGTTATATTAACATCGATGGGAAGAAAAAGTCAGCAAATAGCCATTATCATATATATATATATATATGAGGGTAGGGAGCCTGCACCCAGTGGTGTAGAAAACTCCCTGCACCCACCCCTATTTTCGTATTATTTTTTTACTTATTTTGATTTAAAAGGTGGAGGGATTTACTTAATATGTTGAGGGAAATAAGTGTTTCAAATTTCATGTAAAATAAACATTCCTAACATGTTCATCTAAAAGAGGTCGATTTCAACAATTCTGAAACCGTTAAAATTTGGTAGTCTTGATGGAGATGATAGAAGTGTCATATTAAGTTGAATTTGGAATGACAACATGGTGATATATGGTGATCTAAATTCCCCAAGGTTTCATTTAAAAAAATCAAAAAAATAATGAAAAATTAGGCTGGGTGTAGGGAATTTCCTGCACCGCCGATGTAGGGTCCTTTTTCCCTATATATATATATATGATTATTTGCTAAATATGATATTCGTTGTAAAATCAAATAATCAACCGATGAGTAATATTTGTTATATGTCTAAATACCATGTAGCGTACAACTTGACTACTCCCATCCTTTTTATAATTTTTTCATACTATTTTCTAAAAACCCTTAAGGAGATTTAAATCACATATTCTCACGCTGCAATCCGAGATTCATATTTCATCCATCAAGTCTATCAAAATTTGATAGTATCAGAACTGCGGAAAGCGACCCCTTCTAGATGTGCACTTTAGTGCACGCATGCATGGATGCATGCATGAATATATAAGGAGTAGAGAAAGAAAGATGGAGCAAAAGGGGAGAAGGACTGGTAGCAACAATCAATCAGTTGATGGTGTCCTTGACTCGATGAGACACTGCTTACGAACCACAAGCAACTATATATCGTGATATGACGCACTTAGCAGCTCCTAATGCTAGGGGGGTGACTTCCTGCTAAATATTAATATGTAGACTTTAGACCTGGAAAAAAGGTGGGCAATGATGGATAACTGCTTTTATACTCTTCCTGAGCAGGGCCTCTGAGGCGAAGTAGTCCAGTCTTAGACATAGTTCGTCAATACAACAACCTCGTCAAGCAGTTCTCAATCAATTCTTGAATCTACTGTCAGACAGACTGATATCATACCGCAGAAAGACTTCCAGCCATCTTCTAGAGTTCGGGTAGTCTCTTCCCTCCCCCGAAGATATAAATATATAGTAGAAAATGAGGAAATTTGCCGTTTGTTGAGAAGCTTAGAAAGACTCAGCGAACAACTGGCTAACCTGCGAACTACTAGGGAATCTCTTTCTTCAGTCTTTCCCTACCGGGAAACCTAGGGCAGTCTAATGGAGAAATCCTTTTCCCAAGTTCTGGAATGTACTTGAGCAGACTCGATGTCATTTCATAGCTAACTTGGTCCGGGCTTGCTTTGTATTTAATGGGCTTGCCTAACAGTTGAAAGCTCTGAAATCTTTCTCTCCCTCCAGCTCGCCCGCTTCGCACCGCTCTGCTCTTTCACTTGCTGGCATCCCCCTCTCAGCTCGCAGCGACAACGACTAGAATATAATCAGGCTCCTTTCTCATCATCGAGCACGCCATCTACTACCTAAGTCGGCTTGCTCACTTTTGACCTTTGACCTCGCTTCTTGCACCCCTACGCGAATCATACATGTGCTTAGCCGCAGGTTCAGGACAGTTGACCAGATGTGGCTACGGCCTTATGGTTCGTGTGCATACCGTCTTTCTTCTCACTGAAACATCGCTTGTGGACTAATTGCCCACCCAGGTTCGTTACCTTATATATATATATATATATATATATATATATAGAGAGAGAGAGAGAGAGAGAGAGAGAGAGGGCTTATCCAATGGGCCCTGTGCCCATTTGAGATGAGATGAGCCCACTCATATTTTACCAATATTTTCCATCATTTTGAGTTCAATGCTTATTTATTTACTGTTGTTATATCATATTCTTACTATTAGTAACTATTTTCATATAAAGAAGATCTTAGATTCACAAGAAATGGTCATTAGTAAGAATAAAAATGAGACTAGTAATTCAAATAATAATACAATTATTTTGTATGAATTTAAGGTTTTTTTCCTGAAAATAGTTACTAGTAGTAAGAATATGATATAACACTTGTAAACAAATACTTATTAAGCTCAAAAAGATAGGAAATAATGGTAAAAAATGAGTGGGCTCATCTCATCTCAAATGAGCACAGGGCTCATTGGATAATTTCCCTATATATATATATATATATATATATATATATATATATATGAGGAAAATGGGGTTGCCTCCTAGGTGGAGCTAACTTAGCTACCCCACCCTATTTTCTCCAATTTTTTATTTTTTTTTTTGAATTTTTTTTCGTGAATATTCATCACTATATCTCTATATTATGTCAATCAAATTTTGTGTGAAACAGAGACTCCTATGGCCTCCATCCAGACAGTCATTTTTTAACGGTCTCAGGATTTTTTAAACCGACCATGTCTGGATGGAGGTCGTAGGAGTCTCTGTTTTGCATGAAATTTGAATGATATAATATAGGGATATAATAATGAATTTACATAATTTTTATTTTCAAAAAAATAAAAAAAAAGTAAAAAAAATAGGGCGGGGGGAGCTAAGTTAGCTCCCCTACGGGGCATACACATTTTACCCTATATGTGTTTGTGTGTGTGTGTGGGTCATTAAAGTTTGTATTGATCATTGCTAATTTAACAAACGATTAAAAGAAAATGTCAAAGGATAACTTCCCTATGCATGTAATCCATTGCATATGTAAAAAAATCAAAGGTAATTCTGCAAGTAATAGTGTATAGCAATGAATTTTTAATTCTACATTGTCATAGATCAATTTTGTTGTAGCATTGGAGATGGTGTGTATTGCTTGTTAGCCATCTCAGAATACAATTGAGATCGTGGGTCACGAGAGGTAGAATCTCGAGAAGAGACACGATAGAACATGGTTCAGAATTGATAAAAGAGAAACAAAGCAAAT
This sequence comes from Ottelia alismoides, assembly GCA_037367405.1. Taxonomy (NCBI): domain Eukaryota; kingdom Viridiplantae; phylum Streptophyta; class Magnoliopsida; order Alismatales; family Hydrocharitaceae; genus Ottelia; species Ottelia alismoides. The sequence goes on from JAZKJV010009209.1 coordinate 166,633, forward strand.
TGGGTTCTGCTTACTGGTATATCAATATACGATAGAGATGTACTAGTAGATGACGACCTCGAAACGAAATTAGAATTTGGGATTCAATAATTTTCAATCAAAAGTTGGTAAAATCGTAAAAGGCTTTCTCGAGTTTGTTTAGGAAGGATATTGGATCAATACTGCAAAGCAAACACAAACAAACCACACAAAACAAGTTCTAGTGATCAAAATCACCAAAAACATAAGAAAACTAGACTTTCAGTTTCTAATCAAAAGATGATCAATCTTTTCCTTTCTTCTATACCCGAAGAAAAGGAGAACAACTCAAGAGGTGCGAAAGAGATGTGAGTTTTGGGTTTTGGTTGAACCAACAACATATGATCACTTATTATAAAAATCAATCACACAAAATCAAATCTAAATACTAATATAGAAACAATTTTGATAATTACTATCTAAATCTTCAATTTTTTAACCAAAGCAGATGGACTATGCGGAGGAAAGTATTGAATTTCCCCTTTCTAGACACCCCGAAAAGTCAGATCATGTTCATCATTCCTTTAGAAATCGCAGTTCTTTAACCTCGTTCTGTTTAAGGCAATCTTTGGTTTATTTTTTATATTGAAAATTTATGAATCACTTAATTGTAAGATCAAGCTTTATTCTAGGAAAATTAAATCTTTCGTAATGTAAATACTTTCGTGAAAATATCAACAATTTGATTATTAGCATCAACAAAGTCTAGACTAACTTCTCATTTTATCACATTATCTTTTAAAAGTGATGGATAACATATATATGTTTAATCGAGACCGATTTACCCTGCTCTAAGATAAATTAATAATGCACATATTATCATAAAATATTTAACAATATCACAAAATATATCAAAATATAAACTAATCTTTTTCACCTAATGATGAAGCAAAAAAAATACTCGGCTTCAATAGTAAACAAAGACAAAATTCAATTTCTTTGAGAATCATGATATTAGCGCAATACCGATAAAGGAAGAACTTTTGTTAGTATCTTGCAGAGATGCATTGTTGTAAAAATCCCCTGACTGGCATGACTAGTAGGTCCGACTAGTCTAGTCGGTGGGGTGGCCGACCGAGTACAGACTAATTCTGACTAAGGCCAACTAGTCGATCAATTTTTGTTTGGAGATACCATATATTTTTTATTTTTTAAAGCAAACTTATTATAATATGCTTAATTTTTATTTAAATTAAATTTCTTCTTTTCTTTTGTTATGATAATGAAAAAATATACAAATCTATGTAAATATATAAGAATATACGTACAAAAATGATTTATATGTTTAAATAATTAAAAAAATCAGAGTCGATTAAAGCCTGACTAAATCTGATTAGTCGTCCAACTGACAATTAATCCTTAATCATTGACCCAACCGAGCGAGTATCGACTACCGATTTTTGCAACCTTGCAGAGATGTGTAAATCAAACGAACTACCTTCATGATAAACCAATCCAAAATGTGCAGTATCATGCATTTAAAGATCTTTTTTACAAAAAAATAAACGGCATTCATTATGGTGAACTTAAAAACATGCATAGATGCAAGTTGCAAACAAAATGTTAGGTTTAGAAGCAGTTAAATAAAGCATGGAGTCAATCATACTACTATGTTCTTTGTGTTGATTGATTTACTTAATTCATCTGAGTCTACATGAGTTGTAACCCACATTAGAATATTTTTCCATTTACCTGCATTCAATCCGAGCTTTCTTGATAGATCTTGAGTGTACTTGTGTTGATTGAGAAAAATTCCATCCTCTAGTTGATAGATTTTAGGAGCTAAAAAGTACTTCAATTCTTCCATCATGCTTATTTCAAATATTTCATGTGTTTTCTTAAAAAAGTATCTGAGAGAGAGTTTCACTAGTAACACCAAAAATAATGTACGTAAATTTAACTACTAATAAATCCTTTTTGATTTTCTTAATATAAAGAGCAAGATCAACCAACCGAACTCGAAATCAGAAGCTAACAAAAAGATTTTGCAAGCTATCATACCAGATACAAGGTGCTTAAAGAAACAAACATACTCTTAACTCCTATTTATAAGAGCTTAAATCAACAAAAATTAAAATAAGTCAAAAGCAATCGAATTATTTCAAGTTTAGCAACAGAGTTTATCAATATTGATACAATCATATTAGTTATACCCTAGTGCAACTTGATGAATCTCCGTTTCATCACCTTTATTCTTTCATTTGTCCTTAAATCCCTAGCTAAATGCATGTATATAAAATTAATTAGTACAAAATAACACTCAACAATTACCACAAAAAATATAGTATGAATATGTTTATTTAATACAAAAATAAAAGAATAAAAGAGAGAAAAGAATAAGAATGAAGTATCAAAGACATTGAGTGACCCTAGACCCCGAGACCCAATCAACATGATGACTTGGTCGACAAGGAATAAAGTAGGAGAGATTGGGTGGCAAACTGTATAGAAAACACCTCGAAACCTTAATTATTTTACTCAATAAATAAGCTTTTGGGATCTTTTTTATTATTTATTATTTACACCTCAAATCAATAAATCCCCAACATTAATATTGTACATAAAAATGCAAAAAAAAATAAAATTGATTTCACAAAAAAAATAATACACAGAGCACCCGGGACACGTAGAGCAAAACACTGCAAAGAAAAATCCCCAGACCTTTATATCGTCCATATAGACTTAAAATTGGTGAAACTCACCTTTATTATTTATAAAATTAAATTATCTTCGTAATGAAGGCGGTTTCATCAAAATGGAGTTAAGATGCAAAAATTGTTTTTGGGTCCCTATTATATTGTATACTAGTATATAATATTCAAATTATTTATTCTTTATATTTGTAGCTTCTTTATATTTTTATATACTTATAAATGTTATTATAGAAATATTTAAATAATAAATATAGAGAAAACCATTGAAATTTATTAAAATAAATTAAGTAATATAATATATATGTAAACTAGACATATGTAATACATGTACATATTTATTTAAGTAAATAAATAAAATCAGAAAAATACCATAGAAATAAGTAAATATGTAATAAATAAGTTATAAATATATAAAATATACAATACAAAATAAAAATAAAATGCACTAAACACATGTATATTTACCTATGTATATACATGTAAATATTAACATGGAATAAATGTGCTTGTAAAAATAAATAAAAATAGCCATAAAATATTACATAAGATAATAAATAATTTTTATATTTTGATCTAAAAATAATAAAATTATTTATTATTTTAAAACTAATTAATAGGAGATTTTGAGGTCTTTATTTTCTTGTTGGACCACGTGGACCAATCATAGTCCAAAAAAAGTTGACCCAACGGCTCAGCTTTACCCCCTCTAGCAGAAGTCGTAACTTCTTACTTTCCCCATTTTCTTCCCACTCCTCTATGCCACCTTCTTCCCGGAGCCTCCCTCCATCTCCCCTACTCTACGCCCTACACCTCAGTTCCACCAACCCTCCATCTCCAACATGCAATCAGCATGCCCCTTTCACTCTTCAGCTTGTGCATAAATAAAGAGCACCGACTCCCTTCACTTTTTTAATCTTTCATTCTCCATGTAACCCCAAAGGGGCTCTCTGCATTGATGTTATAGTGACACGTGAACTCCCAGCCCTGTCGGCGAGGACAAGGAGGAGGGGCTTTGATCCACCATCGTCGAAGCTCCGGCGCCGACGTGAGCTGCTAGGAGTAGTGTAAGTTGTTGGTATTTTCGATTTGTATCTTAGATGTAACTTTAATTTAGTCCAATTTCCAATTGCTTAGCTTAACTTTTAGAATTTGTGTTTATTGGATCCTTAAGCTCCGGCTTGAATTCACATGTTCTCCGACTATAATCTGACCTCCCTCCACCCCATTTTTTATCCTTTACGCATTCTCCACCTTTCCCCCACATTTCCACCAATGATCCTACAACGATCAAGGTCCTTGAAGCTCTTCCACCATCAGCATTCAGAGTCGTACCACCCCGCTCATTCCCTTGCTTCCCAGCTTCAAATTGTGGTTGAGGCGAATCGCCTCGAGCTGTTGAATATTTTGTGAAGGATCTCAAGTTTGGAAGCTCTCTTTAAGCCCAATTCGACATCAACCAGAAGCTCCAGGCCGCTACTGAAACCAGAAGACCCCATGTCCTATTTTAGGGGACCTGGAACCTGTTGAGAGCTTCCTACATGCGCAAAGTGGCCCTAGGAAGCTTCTGAGCTCCTTAGCAGCAGCGGAGAAGGCCAGAACACCGTGCAGTCATCGATCGAAGCAACCCCACAGGATTGTTCTTGTAGTTAGTCCATAACCACTCCATGCCATCCGGTCATGAGTTGATTCTAGATCTAATCCGGGCCCTCTATTTCAATCAAAACGTCATGCTCACTAGGATGCATGATCGTCGATGTGGCGCAAACAGTACCATCTGATAAAGCACCTTAGGTAATTTAATTAGTAACCCCTCTCCTTTTTTGTATTTACCAAGTAGTCCTGTATATATTAATTGTAGTATATATATTTGTGGAAAATTGCATCGGACCCCTACACTTTATTGAATATTGTAAAGAGGTATGTGCCAGGTCACCTCACGTAGCGATCCACGTGAGGCAAGCAAATTGCAAGGAAGCCCTTACGTGTTTTGCTATTTCTTTTTTAGTCTTTAAATTTTGTAAATAAGTGTAATATTTTGGGGTATTTTACGCAAGACATCTCAAACTTTATTAATATCACAAAATTATCCCTACTAGTATTGTATTTTGTTTCTTGTCTTTTTTATAGATTAGCTCTTGCTTGCTATAAATTTTGAGAAAAAATATATGTAATGCATGATTTGTTGCTTAATCATGCCCACATTTTTATTTAGGCCTTCCTTGTATTTTTTATTTATTAAAAATAATTTAGGAGCTAAAAAGTCTGTGTTTGCATAGAAAAATAAAAAAATTATAAAACTAATCTTAAAAAGTCCAAAAAAATTAAAGTATATATTACTATATATTATAACTCCAGACCAAACATCACAAAAAAAGAATAAAAGAAAAACACTAAAAATTGAACAACCCTAACATACCCATAAAATATGTAAAAATTCTATAAAAATCCAAAAAAAGTTTTCCATTTATTATTTTTGTTTATATTACATAGCATATGTTAAAATATTTTAGGAATTTTTGGACTATTTATATATTTTTTAAAGCCCAAAACAAATCGACCTATTATTATATTCCATGTTTTGACTTGTTAAATATCTTAAAATACCAAAAAAAATAGCAAAATTATAATAAAAATCATAAACATAGAGAAAAAGTTAAAAAACACAAAAACAATTTATTTTATGAATTTTGACTATATATAGTTTTTAAAAATATAAAACCCTCTATATACTATATACATATTATATTACTTATATTCATATTATTATTATTAATCATAAATACTTAATATATATTTAAAACCCTTAAAAATATAAAAATGATTATTCTTATATATATTTCTTATATTTTTTATTTATTATATACATATCATATATACTATTTATAATATATTATTACTATATATAGAGATATATACATATATATATTATATCTTTAAAATAAAAAATATATAATTTACAAAATTAAAAATCAAAAATATAAATAAAATATAAACATAAAAATCTATAAAAATTAAATATAATTTAAACCCCACAAATCAAAAAGGGAGAAAAAGTATAAAAATAATTGTTATTTATTTTTATTAGTTGGCAATAATTATACCTATCCACATTGCTCTATGTGGTTCGACACTCTACATACTTATACACTATACACATATATTTTATAGAGTTAAAATAAAAATAAATTTTGACTCACACACTTGCATTGACTTATCATACATTATGGGTTGATTGTTTGTCTGAGTTTATTCATTGAAGTGTTGAGAGCTGGGAGAGGGTTGATACAACGATTGCTGGATCCGACTTGTCGGACACCACAAGCTCCTCCAAGATGGGACATTAGACATCGCTCATCGATCTACTCAACACAACTAATTTTGCTTTGTTCTATTGTAACATTACCTGACTTATTGAGTTTATTAGGGAATATGATGGTCTAATAATAGAATAGTCTATCAAATAAAGAACTAAATCCCAAAAGATCGTGTTGTTCAAAGTAATTAATTTCTTTCATTGCAACAAGTTAAGACTCATTGTTGTAAAAATTTTCAATAGTCTTCCGTTCACATTAAAAAACAAAAGCGTGGAAAGCAAATTGCAATTGAAAACTTGATCAAGTTTGCAACTTAAATAGACATCGCCTAAAACAAGTTTGTACAAGTTTTCATGCACAAATGCTCAATTCTTGGTAGATTCTGAATATATGTGGTCTTATGTGTCAGAATTATAAATATAAATGGGTGTTCGTCTTTATCATTAGTATTGGTAATCATATGATTAATTAGTTTTATAGATTCATCAAACTAGACATGAAGTGTATCTTCCATTATTTATGGTGTCTTGTTAAAGACTCAATAAGCTTTAGAACGCAAGGAATTACTGATAAAAAAAGTTTTAAATCATTTGGGCCAAACTTATTTTTAGTAGTTTTAGTATCTAAAATAAAACACTTGCAATCGAAAACTTTAAAATACAAAATCTTATGTTGTCACAGTAAAGTTCAAAAGGAATTTTCTTGAAAATAGTTCCCAAAATCATTGGTTCAAAATAGTGCAAGCTGTGTTAACAACAACAACTAGAAATATCTAGGCAAACTTGATTCAACAAGCCTCATCCCTAAACATTCTTGCGGTATATGGTTCTTTCATTCAACTATTCTATTTTGTTGTATAGTCTTCAAAATCAAATGCCGTAATGAATTGTAGGTCGAGGTACAAAACTCGTCACATCTTTCATTTCTCGAATTATCTACCATGATTACATGAAACCCAGTGATATGACATTCCTTTTCTGACTGATTTATTTATATAATTTCTTATATCTTTGAATGCTTAATCCTTCTATCATTAACTTTAGGTTTTGCTTCTTTTACTTTAAGTACATAATCTATACCATGATTGGTAGTCTTGGGAATCTGATTAGAGATAAGTTTCTCTAGTTTTTGGTTCCCTTAGTAAACTTAGTTAGATCATTTATTAATATATTAGCATTTTAACTTTAAAAAGAGTTTATCGCTTTTTCTAATTCACTAATGTTACTCTTAGTGTATTTGGTTTCAAGAACTAAAACTTTCTTATCAGAGAGCGGTTTCTCATTTTCCTTATTAGGGAATTGATGAATCCATGATTCTCATGTTTTAGTCTTTTATTTTAGATCTTTTTCTTGGCAAAACATCATGTGAATACCTGTAAATTCAATAACTTGGCAATTTGCATGCTTTTGTTAATATAATATATTTAACATGCATTTTTGGAAAAAAATAAAAGAATAAAGGAAAAGAAAAAAAATGATGTATATAGAATAAATACAGAGTGACCCAAACCCCAAGAGAAGGTCAAGACTTGACCTGATCGCAAAATAAAATAAGTAGAGAGAGATAGGGTCTATTATGTATTGTATATATCACCTATAAATGAATATATTTCTTATTTATTTATTTTTGATAAAACCAAATTTATTTGTTCTTTTACACCCTTTTATATAGTTTTAATAATATTATAAAAATAAAATAAAAATTCGGAAAACAAAAGGAAAATAAAAATAAAATCACCAAACCCTTGTACAAAATACACATGTATATATTACATTCACTATTTATTATATAACCATAATTAATTTATAAAAATAAAATAAAAATTGTGTTATGCACCTAAAATTATGTTGTAAATAAATAAAATATAAAATAAGGGTATTTATGTAAAAATAATAAAATAAAAATACTTGTATATAACACATAGGTATAGTATACTTGTATATAATACTATATATTGCATATACATTATTTTATTTTTCATAAAAATAATTAAAAACATAAAAATGGTTTAAAAAATAATAAACATTTTTTATTTTATAAACTTAAATTCATTTGCTATTTTTTACTGAATTTTCGATTATTTTGTATATTCCTGCTCTCTGATTGGTCCACATGGGATCGTTGACCTCGGTCAACCCTCCCTTCCAGCCAGGTCAGACTCGATTTTGGCTCGCTGGACCTTTTTCTCCTTATTTCCCCGTCCGACTCCGACCACCTCTTGCCTTGATTTTCGGACCAGAGATTCCTCGAACATCCGTGATGATCTTCGTGGATCCCTAAGACCATCCAGATCCACCTAGGGTTTTCTGCTCCGCATCGATCTTTCTGGACCCTTGGTATGCCTATAAAGTCTCTCGTCTGCCTCCATTGCCCAGTAGCCCGTGCCTCACCTCTTCTTGCACCCCTAAACACCTCTAGCCGAGTGACAGCAGCTTGGAGGAGCCCTGGGAGCAAAGGTTGGTGGCTTAAAGGCAGCAGTTCACCATCGTGGCCGGAGACCTCCGCCTCGTGCAGCCTCTCTCGTCTATCGCAGCAGATCAAGGCCAAGACTCGTCCGCCCCCTTCTCCTGGAGTTCGCGCATCAGCTGGTAGCTTCAGTTATCATCCTTCCCACTTGTATTAACCATTTCGATTCGATATACCTTTTCATCGCCACCGCAGTCATCTCTGCTCTGACTATCTAGTCGGAGCCTCGTTACGCACCCCCATCCGTCCCGATCGACACTCAAATCACCTCGCACCTTCTCGCACAATTCGATCACCCTAAGTCTCGACCATCGGGTCGAGATTAGGTCGGGGCTCCACCTCCCACGTTCGCTGATGACCCAAAGCTCCACGCCCATTCATTCTTCTTCTCCTCGTATGCAATAACGTGGACCGGAGCTCCGCCACGAGTCCTTCAATCCTTTGTAGGCACTCACACGTACCTGGAACCTTATTCAATCTCCTAGCTATTCAGGCGGAGCAGCTTCAGGAAAGCCACCACCACCAAGCTGCTCCGGCCGTCACTATCTTCATCGGAGTAGCCCACATGATGCGCAGAGCATCCCGGAGCTTACCGAACCCTTCAGATCCTTCATCGGGCTGATGGATTCCCTTCCTTGCCCAATTGAAGGTCTCCTGGGGGTTGTTCTTCCAGCACCCTCCTCCACCATCGGATGGGCCCCCTCTCTTCCAAACTTCAGCAGAGCCGCCCGACATTTCTAGTTTTTTGACCGTTGGATCAGGGTCTGACGCATCTGCCCTGCACATCCGCAACATCCTCTGCAGCCGTCAGATATGTCATCAACGGCAGATCAGAGCCGTACATCAACGTACGGTCCAGTGTGCGCCACATGCCCTACAGGGTATGTTTCCCACTTTACCTCGTCATTTTCTTTATTGCGCTTTAGTCCAGAAAATAAAAGTTGTAGTTTAAAGTATTTACAGTTTGGACCCCGTAATTTTGATATTTGCACTTTAGTCCTGACGAGCTGAAGTTACGTGTATGTTCACGTGCATTGCAGGTTAATTGCATGTTATATCCTGGAACTTTTATGGTGTTATTAAATGAATGAAAATTTTTAAAAATTTCAAATATACCCATGTACATGGATTAGTTAGCATGTGTGTGAATTGAAGTGGAATTTTTTGCATAAGTGGACCCTAGATTTTTATTGCATGTTATTGTTTAGGCCTAGGACTTAAAATTTTTGTGAATAGGCCCCTGTAACTGTGATAAATTGCATGCTTCCTTATTGGACTTAATAATTATCAAATTAATCTAAAAAATTACCTAAAAATAACCATTGACTCCTGTTAGTGTGTAGTATTTACTATAATTTCATTGGATAAATTTGTTTGCATTTATTATTATCTAAAATTCAAAAACCCATAAATATTGTCCTGTCTATCTTTGAAAATCCATAAATAAAATCGAAAAATGTATTAAAAATTCTATAAAAATTCCAGTGCTTGTATTTTGAGGTGTTTTCACTCCAATATCAATTTGGTTTGGAGATACCTCACAAAAACCCTGAAAATTGTAAAATAGTAAAAACCTTATAAAATTCATATAAAATCAAAGAGAAAACCAGGACTGTGGGGCATTTTAGATACTTCTAATTTGCAGTTTGGTCATGGTTGTGCATTGTTGTGTGTTTTGAGCACTATTTGATTTTTATATAATTACAAAAACATAGAAAAAATATTTTAAAAATAAATAAAACCCAAAATATTTTTATCTCAATTTTCTGAGAATTTTTGTTCTAAAAGAAAAATCCAAAAAAGACTTTTGTATTGCCTTATTTTATTTATTTATTGATTTTGCTTCCTAATTAAAAATTAAAAATTTGCAAAATTAAAAACCACTAAAAATGTTTTATTTTATTTCTGAATTTTGCCTACTTTGTATCACTTCCATGCTCCTTGTGTTCGACCCTGGTTGTTATACCTGGTAAATAAAATAGCGAACCGCTTACACATGTGTTGGTTGTTTTTTATCTATATTGAGTGGATTATTTTTCTTGTTGATTATGCTTGGTGATTCGGATCGCAACGACCCTTAATATTACTTAACCTAAGATGCCTGGTGTCGTCAGAATGGCGTCGTTGTCGGGGAGCACGACTTAGTAGTCATTTTTCACTTTTGTTCATTTTTTATCTCTATTTGATATAACTTTCTTCTGACACTCTTTTGTTTTCCTTTATGTGCGAGGGGAACTGCCCAAGGACGTCTCGGCTTTCTTTTGGAGGAGACTGCACCTAAGAAGGAGCAGAGGAGCGGAAGAAACTAGTTATATTCCATAGAGTAGTTTATTTTTGGAGAACTATTATTGTTGTAATCATTGTGAACTTTGAGACTCTCTTGTGGACTTAGAAACTTCAGGGTCTGTTTCGTCGAGTACCTATGTACTCGGGGGGACCTCACAGGATTTTTTTACAGTTTTGTTTTTATCTCCTTTTATTTTCTTTTGATTCACAAAGTTTTAGCCCTTAGACTTAGGACTTTTGTTGATTGTGACGTAATTAGCTAAGGCCCCACACCTAATTGCTTATCTGTTCTCATAGATCGAAATTGGACCTACCTAATGATGAACGTCGAATTTGCCTCTACAATAATGTGAAATTGTCGTAGTATAGGAGGCAAATTCGGTTCAGCAAAAACCACAGTCCTTTGAATGTTGTGGAATAATTTTACTTGGCAAGTATACCAAGGTCGAACTCAGGAACGGTGATTTTTAGTTTTGTGGTCTTAAATTAAATTAAATAATTAATTTCAGTTGATTAATTGATGTGTTGAGAAAATATCTAATGTAATGATGGAGATGCTATGCAAAGAAATTAAGCAAGAGGATTAAGACCAGGATCTGTGAAGTATACAATTCAATCCTCAATAAAATTTAGTAATTAATTCTCTAGATATAATCACAGATGAAAAGATATTAACGCCCAGAAAATTTATCAACTCCAAGTTACAGGACAATAGATTTAATCAATGAATAATCCTATCAAAAATTCCATGTAAAATGATCCTCAAAATTAATCATCGATCAGACAAATAGAAAGTTAAATAATTTGATCCTCGATTTGACCCCTATAAATATTAAACTTTTGGGAATAATAAACAATGAGCACAAGGGGTTAATCAAATTAAAATCCTCAACTGAACTCCTGCAAAAGATATCATTAATTCCTCAAGCATGAACATGTCAAAAGTGGCCTGCAAAAGTCGACAAAGATCCTCAAATAATCAGTATCAATAAACAACCCCAGATCTGTCCACAAATTATGCTAAGTGATAGAGCATGAAAATAGCTTCAAAATGGCATATTATATGCTCAAAACGGAGTTCGTATGAAAAAGATATGCTAGAATGAAATTCTAGGGACTAAAATGTAAATAAAATAAAGTTTTTCTTGCAAAGAGATCCCTGGAGGGGCTTATCTGTAATTTATAAAAGATGGAGGGGTCGGATGTAATTTACCCCTGGCGGGGGTATTTTTGTAATATCAGAAACTTCCAGGGGTTTCTTGCAATTTTCACCAAGCGCACGTGCGCAGCACGTGCGCCAGGAGGCTCGGGCGGTGGAGTTGAGGGTCGGGAGGTGGAGCTGAGGTTCGAGCGGTCGATGCTGAGGCTCGTACGTGAAGCGGAGGCTCGGTCGATGAAGCAGAGGGTTGGAGTATCCGAGCCTAAGTGGCCGCAAGTGGAGGCTCAGAAGTTCCGAGCCTAGGTTCGGATAGCCCGAGCCTCTAGGCTGGGGCCTAGGCTCGGTCTTGATGATGTGGGGGCTGGAGGACCATCAGATCGAGGGTTACCCGCCTGATCCGATGGTATCTGTACTTGCGAGGGCGGGGTGTTTCCGCGGCGGGCGGAGGCGGTGAAGGCCGAGGCTGGGTGCGGGCGGAGCTGATCTGCGGAGAGGGAGGAGCGGGGCAGCGTTCGAGCGCTCGGCCGACACACGGCCGAGCAGTGGCGGAGGGCAGGTGGCTGCCAGGGTGGTGCGTTGTGCGAAGGCACTGAGGTGGAGGCGGAGCAGCTGGGGCACCTGCAAGGGTTAGAAAACAAAACGGGAATGGTGGGCGACCAGTGGTGCCGCCGCACAGGCGGAGGCGATGAGGCGGAGGCGGAGTTGGCTCGGTGGAGGCAGTTGAAGCTAGTGGGTCAGATGCGGAGGGAACAAGGTTCCCAACCTTTGAGAGGCCTACGAAGGAGGTTCGAGGAGAGGTGTAGGCAGACGGCGGTAGGGGGAAGGTACCTGGAAGGTCCTTGCTCAAAGCTGATGAGCCCGAGCTTACGCGAGCTTGGAGGCTCAAGACAACACGCCAGAGGCGGCTGGATCTCGTCGGAGGGCCTTCGAATCTTGTTGTCACCAAGGAGGTTAAGGTTTCTCCTGAAATGGCGGATCGTCGAGAAGGTGGGGGTCGGCGAGCCTTTATAGGGAGCCGTGGCGTTACCAGGGAGACGCAACTGCCGTGAGGTGGTGGGGCGTCGGCCGTTATGCGTGCATGGTGAGGAGGCCGGCGGTTATGGAAGGGGAAGGGAGGTAACGGCGGGGGGGCATGAACGGCTGGAGGAAGAAGAGGGTCACGTGCGCATCACGTGACCCGGGGGAGGGGTGGAGAGAGACAAGGTGGGGTGCCGCGTAGCACGCCCAGGGGTTGCCACGTGGCGCCCTAAAAAATTTTCAAAATTTAAGGATAAAGAAAACTAGAAAAGAAATAGAAGGAGACCTCGGATCGAAAAATTTCCTCCACAAAAGTTGTTTGTCTCGACGAGATCTACAACTTTCATGAAGGATCCGGGAGCAAAAGAGGTCACATGTGCGAAGTGGTATTTTTGGTGGCTCTCATGTGTATAGAAAACTGGGTTTTTGGGATTTTGTATTTTTTAGTGGTTTTAGAGCAGATAAAAATTATAAAAAAATACGATAAAATACAAGAAAATTAATTACACATAAAAATATTTTTTTTGGATTTTTTAGTAAATAAGGAGATAGGAAAATAAAATAAAAGTAAGAAACGCACAATTTTTGCATAGACCGACAACGGACACTTAGACTCAGTCAGTTTCTTTGATTTCAGTTTTAATATGGATTTGGATTTTTGCGTCGCTTAATAAAACTTTCATAAAAGAACATAAATGAAAAAGAAATAAAATTAAAAGGATTAATTAAGAACATAAGAACTCAGGTCAAAATAGCAAAAAGTCAAAATGCGCAAAAGAGGCCCAAAACCCAACTTTCACATATGAGCTCCGAATTTTATGAAATTAGTCTTGATTTGAAGGTATTTGAAAATGGAGTACTTTAAAAGTGAGTAGACCAAAATCGGACACTGTATGTGGGAGATATGCTCATTTTAGTCTGTCAGATGTGAAATTAGACTTTGGGATTATTTGACACTTATTGGGGTTAGTGTTTTTTTGTATTTTTTATTTAATAAGGTTAGTAATATCTACACAATGGAGTGGTTTGGGGTTAATCGGAGTTAGGATGAATTAACTAAAAATAGGAGAAGTTAGCGGCTTTTTGGGCTAATTTACACTTGAGATTTTTAATGCAATTTATGCATGATGAAATGCAAATATTATTCACACATGTATGAATGCTAATAATGCTCTATTAATTATTAAATGCATATGAATGTTGGGGAAGATAGCCTAAATGACCAATTTTAGCATGATGAATACGGGATTCATCATACCCCTATACTTAGACCATGCTCGTCCCCGAACATGAATGAATGACTTAGTTGAATACATCCCTGACTGTGCATGTGACTTTTCAAGGCTTAATTCATAGAGGACTCTTAATTTGAGTGATCCTAAAATTATGGGCTCAACCATGCTTTAATCAGAAGGAATCCAACTTTTCTAATTTTCAGACTCTCTGATTGTACATATAGTATAAGGATATGATTTTTAGTGTACTGCATTCATGAGAGTCAAGTCGAGACATCACCCAAAGTTCTAATCCAAGAGACTCTCCTCTAGACCTAATCCTCAACACTAGGGAATAAGTCTATTCTTGCTTCAGTCAACCTTCTCATTAGTTTGTCAGACTTGAAAGTGTAGATGGACGGCCAGATGATGGAGGGCATAGGATTGTGTCTGATTTTCTCCACCTTTCATTGGAACAAGGGGCCTCTCGAGTGCCTTTTTACTCAACACATGTAAATTTTTATATTGTTGATCAATGTGTCCGTCAAGAAAGTTGGAGTCGTCTACACTTTTTTTCTGGGAGTACACCGGGGTGTGTCTTTTTTGAGTATCTAAGATACATTCGACACCCAGACTTGTATCGCTTACGATGCAGAGCCCTTTTTATGGTGTCAGCCCGACTCCTTGGTCCTAATTAGCGCTTGGTCCAAGTGGACACTATGAAAATATTTGGGAGCGCTCTCCATTGGTGGAAGCTCTTTTGTAATTTGACTTGGGTATTTAGAGCTTTTTCTTTGACATTTCTTTTCTTTTGTTGGCTAGCTCCACTGCTTTTACCAAAAGTTGGCGCACACTGATCAACAATTTTTATTGAGTTTCAACATACCCTGGCACTTAGGTCAATATCAAAAAGATAGCATATGAACTTGTTCACATACTGGCTAGGTTTTTGTTGACACTCAGGTTTTCTGAAGCCTTTATTAATTTTATCCCATCCTCGAATATTATCAGATCGGGTCTAAACTCAAATCTCTAGTCCTAGTTCCTCAAGTGATATCTCAACTCATCTCATCAATCATGCAGTTGTGAAAGTGATTGTGTTGATCATATTCTTTTTGAAGGCAGAGATGAAGAGTGCAATATAGCGCTCAAATCTTTTAAACTAGGGAAGTGTGGATTATTAAGTTCTAAAATCTTAATGACTAAGGCAGGCTAACTCAGATCTCAAGATCTCAGAAATCAAGTGTCCTAAAAAATCCTCAAGCCTTGAGTGATAGTGAATATGTCAGGAATATATCAACCAAGGAATGCATGAAATGCTTGATGAAATGCAAGACCATGAGTGATGCTTTTTTTAATGCAAAAAGTTTTTTTTTTGTTTTTTTGGGTGTTTTTTTGTTTTTTTTGAAAGACAGGTATTATACATACTACTTGTATCCATCCCCGATGTTAGATAAAAATGATTAAGGTACGAGCTATGGATAAAGTAGATAAAATATATACAAACACCCCCCCCATACTTAGCTTGTGCTATGTCCTCATGACACAAAGTGAAATGTAGACATAGCTCGTATGAAGTATAGATGGGTCAAAAATAAAAGAAGAGAAGCGATGTACAAACTATGGTAGCGGTCCCCCTATACTTAGGCTCAGGTCAGCCTAAGTATAATCGGATAATTATAGATGGGGAACCGGGTAGATTTGCGGATGTACAAGATCAAGGAGGTTTGTGACGGACCTTCTTGCGGGAGTGTGGAGGAAGATAGTATGGAGATGTGGAGTGTGATGAAGAGGGGGACGATGAAGAAGAACAGCCATCGTCGGAGTCATCCTCAGGAGAATAGTAGTCGTCTGCAGAGGATCTCCAACTTTTGTCGATCAGAGGTAAGTGCCCTTGGATCAGAGCTGTACCTATTGCACTTATCTGATGAACCACATCAGGACCGGACGAGGACTCTTCAGAAATCACATGATGTCTAAGGCCAAAGGTGACTTTCTTGGTCGGTTTGTTTCCTTCAGAAGTATTGGGAGGAAGTTGGACAGTCTTCATCTCCCTGTCTTGAGTAATCGATGTGGCATTCGTGAGTTCCTCATCAGATGAATCCCTGTAAAAGTCGACCAATTCTTTAAGGGTCATGCGCTGCTTCGGTCGAGGGAGATTGTTCCTAGTGATTTTGTGGTTTATGGTTGGGGTTTTTGATGTCACCACCGGATGGTCGTGAATTTTGGTGACATCGGATGTTTCCAGAGTCGGTTCCTTATATGGTTCAAGTATCTCATGAATTACTGCCGACTCAAAGATTGGACCACTGAAATAATCGTGGTGATCTTCAATAATATGGTCCATCATAAGCTTCAAAATCTTGATTTTTCCTATGAGCAATGACAGGGTGGTGAGAATCCGAAGTTTGTCCAATAGTCAGTCTTTTAGGTGACTCTCCTAGGGTTTGTATTAGTGTGTCATGCGGAGATGTCTGATAATGTGAAATTTTTATTTCCTGATCATAATTATCGGTTTCAAGTTGATTTTCCTCAGACCAGGTTGTGTCATTGGGGGTTTGATCATCGTGGTCCAAGTTCGGGAACTTGATTTCCTGAGTCTCACAATCGACGATCGCCTTAGCGAAGGCTAAGAACGGCTTTCCTAAAATGATAGGAGACTCAGACATCCTTCCGAGGTGCTCAATGTCAAGGACAATAAAGTCCACTTTATGTTCTTTACCTCGAAAATTTACGACGACAGAAACGGTCCCCCGCAGTCTTTTAGTATATCGATCGGGTAATTGAACGATCACCCTAATCTTTTTGAGTTGTACAAGTTTGAGTTGGTCAAAGACGGACTTGGGGAGGATGTTTACTGTGGAGTCGTCGTCTAACCGAACATGAGTGAATGTTGAATCCTCAATTTCACATGTGATCCGAGTCAACCGCTTGACTTTGCGGCTTTTGATTTTATGATTCATCACCAAAGAACTAGCCATAGATATGACATGATATTCAGTTTTGGATCGCTTCTTGCCCGTCTTTTTTGGGTTCAGTCGACTCTTTACAAATCTCTTAAGATCGGGCACATATTCTATGGCTTTGATTAATGAAAGCTCTAAGATCAGACTCTTGCAAAATGCTTCCATTTGAGAATTGTCCAATTTTTTTGAATTTTCAATTTTTTCAAGTTTTTGGTATTTTCTGTAATATGGTCAGTCGGGGGGTCAGAGCTCAGTGGTCGTGTCTGATTGTGAGTCGCATGATATTCCAATGGTTTGCATGGTGGTGGCCTCACTTCTTCTGAATTCTGCATGGACTGGATGAGATCATATATTCTCTTAGTTAAAGTATCTGCTCTATTATTAATCCGAGCAATCTCATCCTCAAACATCTCATGACTAGTGATTGAAAAATCATTCTCCATGTGTCGTGATTCTGGCATGTAACCTCGAGTGGAGTATTGATTGTTCATCATCATTATGGTATGGTCATGAGTTATATTTCCTTGACTTGGTTTTTCTCGTGTATTGTCGAAGGAAAATTTATTGTACTCAAGAGGATGGTCATCCAAAGTAACCAGAAATCGTGTTCTACTGTCAATATTGAATACTCTATTGTTCATCCTCAATTCTGGTCTCTCTCTCATGTCCATAAGATTGTCAGAATGTGAGACAGGGCTATTCGAAGAAGAAGTGTGGTCATAGGGTGGGATGTATGGGCGGGAAGAGAATGATGGCTGAGGGAAACCTAATTTGAAGTGCAGGCTCCCCTGAGGAGTGTGAGAAGAAGAATATCGGGACATGGTCGTGGAGATCGGGAAAGAAGACCATTGTGCCGACATCTTGTCAAGAGGGATGGAATGATCAGCGAACCACGATTTGCTTGCAATTGCAAGGTCTTTGACGTACACAAATCAAACACAAAACAAACACGTTGATTCACCCACTCAACACTGGTGAAGGCACGTTAGGGTTCGGTCGCTTATCTTTTCAATTTTAATTTAATGACAAAACAGTCTTAAAAATTAAGTGGAGTTGTTAGGTGCTGAAATATTTCACAAAGACTGTCCCGAGTTCATACAACTAGTTGCACTTACTTTCATCCAGTATAGGTGTAAGTACGGACTGTTTAAATGGTTACCCGTGTTACTTGAGGACGGAGCCTTCCGCAGTGTCCTCTAAACCACCTACTCTGCTAAGGGAAGTCGAACCGTAAACGGCTACCCGAGACCCTCACTGAAAAGTAGCTAATTATTTTTAAAATCAGTAGTCTGAATGAAGCATTTCGATTTTTGTCTCTGTCCTAAGGTGTGCGATCTTGTCCTTACAAACAATGAGTGTGTTCCTCTCCACCAAACACAGATTAATTTTATGTCAATTTATTTACAATCGCCTTGATTAGCAGTCTCAGTTTTAAGTTAAGATTATCACTGTAGTTTATGTGAGCACAAAAATTCACGCCTAACGAGTATTCCCAATTCCTTTAAATCCTAAGTTATAAAACTTGAGAAAGGAGAATCGGAAAAGCCAATGCAAACGTAAATCAATGATGCATGCTTAAAAAAAAGACTTACAGTGAATCCTCACGTTCTTCATGCGGGATGCAGTACAAAGAATTAAAGTTTACACTAAATGATATGCACAGATGAAAAATGCCCTAAGCAGATAGTTCTATTAGCGGGAAGAATTGATTTAAAAATTTGGCTAATGTTGAACGATCTATAGTTGTATAGTTAGTGCAAGTGTGGCCTAAGAATTACGAGCACAATCAATGAATAGAGAGATAATCGTATATGTGCCTAAGTCTTACGCCACTCAAGTCGGGTCCCAACCACACAGAAGGGGTTGAAACAAACCCGACCCACCACATAAAAGTTCGGTCTTAATTATTACAAGGGTCAAAAAGGGACCCTGAGAATAATGCATAAAATTAAACCTAGTCTAAGCTCCCTCTCACAAAAACTGAAATTCAGTCTTCTTTGCAGGTCCTTGATTTAAATCCAAAATATGCTCCGAGTACTCTGTTCGCCGGAGAGGGATGGAAAAGCTCGATGGAGCTCCCTAGTCTTTGCCTCTAGCACGTGGCGAGGCACGCGAGGCTGAGCAGCTACCCCTGGAGATCGCTGCTGCAGAAGAGAATGCTCCTTCTAGATCTCACCAAAGGATAAAACTGTCGCTGCCCACAAGAATACCTCGGATGTTGTCACCAGCCGAGGACTCGAAGTTGTTGGTTGTGTTTCTCTCAATAGTTGGCGGATGGGGCTGATGGCTTGCGAGGGGAGAAGCTTTATAGGAGGGAGTCGAGTAACGGCTGCAGCGGAGGAGGTGGCCTCGTAACGGCCGGAGAAGAAGGTGATGAAGAGGCGGCCGTTATGTGGAGGAGCGGGCGGAGGTGCGGCAACACCTGGGGACGGGGGACGATGAGAACGGCTAAAGGAGGAAGAGGCACAGGTCACGTGCTGGGCACGTGACCTGGGTGGCTGGAGAGAACACAGTGAAACGGGGTGCCATGTGGCACGCCCAGGGGTTGCCACGTGGCGCCCCAAAAAAATTGCAACTTTAACGATGGAAAAGAAGAAGGAGACCTCGGATCGGAAAATTTCCTTCACAAAAGTTGTTCGTCTCGACGAGATATCCAACTTTTATGAAGGATCCAGGAGCATAAGAGGTCACCTATGCGAAGTGATATTTTTGGTGGCTCTCATGTGTATAGAAAACTAGGTTTTTGGAATTTTGTATTGTTTTGATGATTTTAGAGCGAATAAAAATTATAGAAAAAATATGATAAAATACAACAAAATTAATTACACATTAATCTAATTTTTTGGATTTTTAATAAATAAGGAGATAGGAAAATAAAATAAAAGTAAGAAACGTACAATTTTTGCACAGACTGACAATGGACACTTAGACTCAGACAGTTTCTTTGTTTCAATTTTAATCTGGATTTGGATTTTTGCGTCGCTTAATAAAACTTTCATCAAAGAACACAAATGAAAAAGAAATAAAATTAAAAGGGTTAATTAAGAACATAAGAACTCAGGTCAAAAATAGCAAAAAGTCAAAATGCGCAAAAGAGGCCCAAAACCCAACTTTCACATATGAGCTTCGAATTTTATGAAATTGGTCTTGATTTGAAGGTATTTGAAAATGGAGTACTTTAAAAGTGAGTAGACCAAAATCGAACATTGTATGTGGGAGATATGCTCATTTTAGTCCGTCATATGTGAAATTAGACTTTGGGATTATTTGACATTATTGGGGTTAGTAATTTTTTTATTTTTTATTTAATAAGGTTAGTAATATCTACACAATGTAGGTGGTTTGGGGTTAATCGAAGTTAGGATGAATTAACTAAAAATAAGAGAATTTAGCGGCTTTTTGGGCTAATTTACACTTGGGATTTTTAATGCAATTTATGTATGATGAAATGCAAATATTATTCACACATGCATGAATGCTAATAATGCTCTATTAATGATTAAATGCATATGAATGTTGGGGGACAAATGACCAATTTTAGCTTGATGAATACGAGATTCATCACCTAATAATCAACAATAAAAAGCTAACATAATCGATTGAAAGGCCACGCGCCACTAGAGATCGTATACAGCGCTGGCAGGATCTGTTGTGGCGGACACCAATCGACATCTGAGACCGGACTCAGGCCTCTCTCTCTCTCTCTGATTAGTTATCTATATGTTCTCTTGCTCGTCTAAGGCCGATTTCTTCGTGCATCATTTAGGTAGTTTTATTTCTGTCTTTACTTTATGCACGGATCACCCTGCATGTAGAGTGCTAGAGTCAGGTACGCAATTCTATCTCTGCATGCATCATAGTGTTTGATCGTGCATCGAATTTTTCGACTTCCTTCTACTATTTTATTGGAGTCAAAATAACCCAGGAAATCAAAAAATTCGTTAGGCGTTGTTTTATTTCAGAAAATACCTCAAAAGTGAAAACAAAATAAAATTGGGGCTGCTGATGCAAACTTGACCCAAAAATAAACTTCACTTAAAAATCTTGTTTTGGGGAGAGGTACCCCCTCATTGATTGATTTTTATGCAGCGATAGAGTGACCCGCACAGTGGGCTAGAGTCATACCTGAACTCTTGCATTTGGTTGTTCTCAATTTAGGATTTCACCAGGCAGCTAATAATCGGTCAGGGACTTCCTTAGCAGATTGAGCAGATCGGGTAGCCGGTAAACGATCCGCAGCCATACTGGCTGGGAAAAACTAGCTATGAGATTGGGCCAATCTCCTGGGAGCATCTAGTTCCCAATAGCTTGTTTAATTGCTCTAATATCTTGATTTTTCACCTAAATAAAAATTGACCAAACTAACAGCCGATCTTTCACGGTCATCAGCTCAAGTGTCTAGTAGGTGAAAAGGGGGTTTGTTTTCTCGTATTGTCTGCATCCAGATCTCATCGTCATAAATCCCCATATCACGATGATGGGAAGGAGGTACCTTAGGCTACTTTTGACAGCACCGCTTTCGAGCACTCCTCTCCATTCATCTAAGGAAGTTTCAGAGAGCCCTGACCCACTCTCTGAACCTGAGTTTGCTACCACCCTGTTCCCCCTCGACTACCCGACTACCCTTCTTCCAGTCCTGAGGTACCAGAGCAGAGGCCAGCATAGTTATATGTCCATTTGATGGCACCTGAGTTGGGGTCTTTTACATTTGCAAAGACCCAAGAGATGGCCAGCAGTAAGGGACGCACCGATGAGCAACCGCAGGGATCCACATATGTACTTGACCAAGCTGCCATCAACAACACACTCTTAGCCTCCCTGGAGATGATGTAGTGCCAGATTAGAGACCATGGAGCATTCATGATAGAGGTGCGATGAGAGATTACGGAGAAGAGAGCCGGTAGAGGAGAACCGTAGAGACCAGCCGGTGGAGAGATACCAGTAGCTGGAGGAGGAGATGGACGTCCAGATTATCAGCCAGAGCCGAGTCTACCACGCACGATGAGGCAGTTGCACAACCCTGGTGCAACTCTCACTCACCGTTGGATTCAGCTTCCGGAGATCCTGGGCGACTTCGATCTTCGCCTCCAGACCATTCACCTACTGCCCAAGTTCCATGGGCTAGCCACAGAGGAGACGCACCTTCATCTCCAGGAGTTTGAGATGATATGCAGTATTGTCCATGACAGATTCGTGGATGAGGATACGATCAAGATGATTGCCTTCCCATTCTCCTTAGTTCACAGAGCAGCCTATTGGCTGAAGCATTTTGGGAGGTATGTCACTACCTAGGAGTAGCTCCGGACCAAGTACTTGAACAAGTACTATCCACTCAGCAGGACCAACATAGCACGAGCCATGATCAACAATTTCACTATGATACCGACTGAGCAGTTTCATGAGGCTTGGGATCGATTCCGAGAGCTCATCGACCGGTGTCCACATCGCGAGATATCCAAGCCCAACCTAGTATAGAGCTTCTTTTGTGGGCTGACACTGGAGCTGCAGGGGATAGTTAACGCCTCATGTGGAGGGTCCTATTTTGCCAAGAATGAGGACCAAGTCTGGGCCATATATGAGGAGATGGCAGAGAACGACACGGTGATCTCCCAGACTAGGGTCTATACTCAGGGAAAGCCCTTCCCACAGGTCGTGTCCTACCAGAGGATTGCATGAGTCGATGTCAATCCTTCTACTTCGTTAGTAGCAGTACAAGATGAGTCCTCAGCCGCTGATATGAGGATTATCAGCGAGAATATGGACCGCATCAAGATTATTGAGAAAAAGTAGTGTCGGGGCCTTGCACAGATCGACCAGTTGGCACAGACACTAAGTGACCTGAAGACTCAGATCATGTGTCTCCAGGAGGCATAGACGACTCCACAGCCCCGTCTCAGGTCACAAGATGATCCCAGCAGCAGCAGCTCCACCCAGCCTTCTGCCACATACCGCCGGGTTCACCATATCCAGACAGAGCCTGTCCAACAGCTGCAGCACTACTCTCAACCACCGCTATCTTAGGACACTCAGATGGTGGTCTATCAGCCGGATTAGCCCCTAACAGTTCTTTCCCCTCCACCTTTCGAGCATGAGACATTAATGGAAGTCAATGGGATTTGGTACGACCGGTACCAACAGCATCCCGGGATCCGTCGTGATCATCCGGTATTATGATGGTCCATCGGAGGCACCTCATCCCAGCATCAGCCTCCAGCTCAGGGAGGATAGAACAGTCAGCAGCAGCAACCCCATTACTCCCAGTACTAGCAGCAGCACCAGCAGGGTCCTCGTCCCTCATACCAGGGACAACAGTGGAGGCATCTACAGCAGCCTCACCAGCAGTACTCCCAGCCTCCTCCTCAATACCAGCAGACTCGACCTCGTTTCCAGCGAGGCAACCCGTCCGATTCTCATGGACTCGTCTATGAGAACCCATCTCTTGACGACCTCGCCCGCCTACTTTCTGACCAGCAGGCATCCTTCTGGCGAGAGATGGACGAGTTCCGACAGGAGATGAGGGAGATCATCAAGGGCAAGACCGCCATACCCACTCAGATCGAACCAAACCTGAACAACCTCAAGAGGGTATCTGAGCAGGTACAGTTTACAGAGACTACCACTCCTAGTGATACTTTGGGTGATATATCTTCCTATGTATTTGATGTTGATTTTGTGACACTTAGGAGCAGTAGGATGCTAGTTGGCGACGCCTCGTATGAGCAACAACTCCATGGAGATTTTGGAGCGCTAGACGAGGATGATAGTGGTGTTTGATGCTACACATGATGATGATGAGGGCGGTGATGATGCCACCAAAGATGTAGATCTATCCGACGGTACTGAGGCCGTCGTGATTCCAGATGCAGGCGGTGGTACTGAGGCCACCAAGTTTCCAATTGCTGAGCCAGAGTGCAGTGCTGGTGCCGCAAAGACAGATGTCGTGGGCGGTATTAATGCCACCAGTTTTCCTTCAGTTGTGGTATCTCAAGATAGAAAAGTACAAAAAATAGAAAAATGGAAAAGAACAAAAATATGAATAAAGGAAAGGTTTCTGTATCCCTTTCGAGTCCATATGTGTTGCTTGATGATATTGATATGGATTCTATCCCTTTTACTTACATAAGAGCCTCTTCTTGACCCTCATCTCTCTGGAGAGGGTCCAGCCATCCCCTTCCCTCAAGCACTGCGCTTAGTAAAGGGGAATAAATCAGAAAACCCAAAAAAGACACACCAACTAGAGTTCAGCCAGCATATAATAGATCGATTTCAGATACAGCTGACTCTACAGGAGGCACTAGAGCACATCCCTCTCTTCCAGAAGAATTTAAGAGAGAAGACAACCATCCGCATGAAGAGAAGGAACCATAATGAAGAGATCCATGTGCTTACTCGTGCCACTTGCTTCGCCATCCAGAACCAATTGCCAACCAAGAGGCCCGATGCAGGAACTCCATATGGCAGATGTCATATTCACGAGAAGTGGTTCGATCGCATTCTATTAGACAGCGGCTCTTCTATTAACCTCCTTCCAGCAGCCTTACTCGATCGTTTCGAGTTTGGTCTCGTCACAATTCAGGTCCTGAAATTCCTCGTGAACTTTATTGTATTAGATATGGAGATCCCTGAGTCTGTGACAGATACCCCCATCATACTAGGACATCCATTCCAATGCGTTGTCTGACCATGATAGTGGGAAGGTATACTTTTGTGTCGAGGGTGAAAGAGTACAAATAGAGATGATCGAGGAGACCAGAGCGATAGATTCAGCCTGCCCCGAGCAGTTTAGAGATATAGAGCAGATGACAGATGCAGAGTGAGACATCCACTAGGAGTGCGACTTTGTGATTACAAATGATGAGGCAGTTTGGTCCAGTCACGTATCACGAGCTTTTGTCACGCCACCAGACACTATAGATCTACATATTTTGGCAAACGAGAGTTCGGAGATCACACTCTTGGTACCGGACACAGTCGAGGCCGATGATCATGAGCAGGATAGCGAAGCAGAGTAGATTTCATGATCTTCATATTCAGATCCCTCGAATTCAGGCATTGATTGGGATGATTTTGATGATTATTTGCCTTGCCTGATTCCCGCAGAGCTGACATCTAGGGAGGAGAGCGAGCCAACACGGAGTACAGAGACACCAGGAGGTCCACCTTCATCAGATTTTCACATACAGCGAGAGTTCTCCCATGCAGATCTGGTAGCCTTCACTCAGGTATTTCAGAAGCCAGATTTGCCAGCTCCCAGTTGTCCAGAATTGAAGCCTTTGCCACAATCGATGAAGTACATATTCCTTGCGGGTGATCCTGAGATGTTCCCAGTCATTATCTCAGCAGATTTGACTGAAGATCAAGAATCTCATTTGATGAAGGTTCTTGAAAGAAACCGCAATGTGATTGGATGAAGCATAGTTGATCTCCATAGGATAAGTCTGGCCTTGTGCTCTCACCATTTTTATCTCGAAGAAGACACAAAGCCATCACGTGAGTTCCAGCGACGGCTGAACCCAAATCTTCGAGATCTGGTCATGAAGGAGATATCAAAATGGTGGAGCGCCGATTTTATCTACCACATTCTGACTCCAAGTGGGTTATTCCATTACATGTGGTACCTAAGAAGACGGGTATCACTACAATTGTGAGCGAGTCTGGAGAGGAGATAGCTACCCGGTTACCCACTTCTTGGAGGGTATGTGTGGACTACAGACGATTGAATCAGGACACCAAGAAGGATCATTTCTCACTGTCATTTATTGATCAGATTATTGAGAGGCTAGCTAGGAAGATTCATTACTGTTTTCTTGATGGGTAATCCAGCTATAACCAGGTGGCCATAGAGCTCGAAGACCAAGGCAAAACAACATTCACCTGTCCGTTTGTGACATATGCTTTCAGACGAATCCCCGGCTACATTCCAAAGGTGCATGTTGTCCATCTTTTTCGGACATGGTGTGTGACTGTTTGGAGGTCTTCATGGATGAATTTTTGATCTACGATGATAAGTTCAATGCTTATCTTGACTGCCTAGACCAAATACTTCAGCGTTGTATTGAGGTCCATCTTGTATTATGTTGGGAGAAGAGTTACTTCATGGTGACTCAAGGGACGGTGCTTGGCCATATCATCTCCAACAGGGGCATGGAGGTTGATCCGGTCAAGGTGGATATCATCAGGAAACTCAATCCACCATCCAACTTGCGGCAGTTGCGATCTTTTCTGGGTTATGTCGGCTTCTACCGATGATTCATTCAGGATTTCAGTCGTATTGTCCGACCGCTTACTGACATGCTGATGAAAGACACCGAGTTCATTTTAGATGATAGGTATCTGGCGTCCTTCGAGAATCTCAAAGAATTATTTTTTTGAGGCTCCTATCCTTCAGCCACTCGATTGGTCTCTCCCATTCGAGATCATGACGGATGCTTCTGATTTTGTCGTAGGGGTTGTGCTAGGACAGAGGAGGGATGGATTGTCGTATGTCATTCACTACGGTAGCCAGACTTTGGATGCCGCTCAGCGGAAATATACCGTGACTAAGAAGGAGATGCTAGTTGTAGTCTTCGCTTTGGACAAGTTTAGATCGTATATTCTTGGATCTAGAGTGACAATATTTACATATCACACCGCCATCCGATACCTCATGGCAAAGAAGGATGCCAAAGCCAGATTGACCAGACGTATCCTTCTACTTCAGGAGTTTGACATTGATATTAAGGATAAGCCTAGAGTCAAGAATGTGGTGCCGGATCACCTCTCCTGCTTAGAGAACCTTGAGGATTCAGATCAGATTACACCTATTACAGAGACCTTGCCAGATGAGGCGATACTTGCTATTGCCTCGCTCCCATGGTACGCCGACATTGTGAACTATCTTGTCGCCAAGAAAGTTCCACAAGGTTGGTCCAGACAGCGACTTGAGACTTTCCTTGCGAAAGCCAAGTTGTACCATTGGGAGGATCCCATCCTTTATCTTGAAAGTTTTAGTATCTGGCGTCGGTGCATTCCTCAGGAGGAGCACCATAGTGTCCTTACATACTGCCACAAGCTTGAGGCAGGAGGACATCATTCTGGGAGGACGGTACAGAAAGTGCTCCAATCCGACCTATGGTGGCCTACCCTCTTCAAGGATCCTGATGAGTTCGTGAAGAGGTGTACTGACTGTCAGAGGATGGGCACTTGTGGATAGCGTAATGTGATGCCGATGCAGCCCATTCACTTATGTGAGGTTTTTTATGCATGGGACATTGATTTCATGGGTTCATTCCCTAAGTGTCTGGGATTTGAGTACATTCTATTGGTTGTGGATTATGTGAGTCGTTGGGTTGAGTCCATCCCCGCCCGAACCACAGATGCTAAGACCGTATGCAGATTCTTGAGGAAAAATATCACCCTCGATTTTCCACTCCATGTCACCCTCAGACCATTGGTCTTGCTGAAGTATCGAATAGAGAGATCAAGACTATCTTGCAGAAGGTTGTCCGCCCAGACAAAAATGATTGATCACAGCTTTTGGACTCAGTCTTGTGGGCTTATCGGACCTCCTTCAAGACACCTTTGGATACATCTCCCTTTCGTCTCGTTTATTACAAGACATGCCATTTTACCTGTGGAAATCAAGCACAAGTCACTATGGACAGTCACTGAGTTATTATTGGATCCTAAGAGTATAGGAGATTAGAGGAAAGCAGAGTTGGCCACTTGAGGCGGTAAACCCTAAACCCTAAACCCTAAGTATAGAGGAGGTAAACCCTATACTTTCTAACCCTCGGCCTTCCCCTTGTGTACAGACTGTTATACTTGGGATTACTTGATCCTAAGTATAGGGGGATCACTGACCTCTATTCATTGTATTCTTTCATTTTTAGTTATAAGATAGCATTCTTTTCACTTCTCAAATACTCAGCACGAGTTATGTCTTCCTTTCATCGCTCTTTGATCACTCTGAAGACATCGTTCGAGCTAAGTATATGGGGTGTCGTATATATTGTATATATACGTTAGCCATAACTCATACTTTGTGTGAGTGTGTTAAATAAAATGGCTAAAAACCATAAACCTAAAAATAACAAAAGTTTTAAAATTTTTCTTGTAGATGCAATAGCTTTTCTAAAAACTATTTTTTACAAACGTCTGTAAAATGTTTTGATTGTAAAAAGTTTATAAATATATTTTTATCAAATTATGTATATAGTACAAATTTTTTGAAAAATGTTTGAAAAATAAAAGTTTGTAAAATTTTGTTTGTAAATGTTTGTAAATACTTTGCAAAACTTCCCCTTCTTCCTCGCATTCAAACATTTTTCATAAGAATTTGCATATTATGAAAAATAGTACAAAAAATATTTTTGTACATATTTACTTGTTTATTCTTCTGAATCATAGTTGACATTTAAATTAGCCTCGAATTAAATTGAAAAATAGAGCTTGGTTAAGACCTTAATCCACCTAACTTCAGAGGAACCTTGTAGGATTTGAGGTTAAGACTTTTCATGTCCATAGTGACTTAATTCTTTGAATCCACTAGGCTATGTTCACATGTCATCTTGATGAGCCTAAGTAGAACACTTAACAACGCACGCATGACTCTCAGAGACAATGCTTGACTTGGACACGCACCTTACACGTATTTCAACATGGATGAAGTGGTAAGGAGGCAAAATTCCTTGGCTTGGGGTAGCATGCGAGGGTACTACTTCTAGGCAGAACCTCTCATCTTCCTTTATGGAGGGATATGCACCTCAACCTGGTCTAGTAGCATTGAGGTCTAAAGACATGAATATGTGGGTTGCAATGCACCATGTAAATATGGTGTATATATGTACATCAAAAAAATATGTGTGCAAAAAGATGAAAAACTCTAACAAAAGGGGACAGACCTGATTGAAAATAAAATGTCTGTCGGAGTGTATTAGTGAATAAGCAAAGCTTATGTATTCAACCTTCTCATCTCATGGAAGCTTGCAGCTAGAAACTTAGTTACACTGGCTTTGCTCCAAGGGATACGTGGCTACACTGGTCATGGTCCATTCTCTTCTTTCCCCTCTTCTTGAGCTAGTTGAACTTGAACTTAGAAGGGAATACCCCCTTCCTCGAGGAAAGAGCTATTAGACTAGGGAATTAGAGTTACCCTATCGAGGGAGGTTGTTGCTTTGTCATTTATGAGGTGGGGAGCTACATATCACTTACACAGTACAAGGAAAGATGCATGGTCGTTAGAGTTTGTGTATGTAGAATTGTTCTGATCTGATTTATTGAGGAGTCTTGACCATAGAATAGTGGAACTTAGAGACTGTTGAGTCTTAAACCTATTTCCCAATAAGATTCTGATAAACTAATAATCCAAAGATCTGACTGAGCTCCGTACTTCAATTTAATGAAGATAAGTTTAATAATCAATCTTGATTCTTTTTCTTTTTTTCTTTCTTGTTTTCACTTCTTTTTCAAATAAGTATTTGCTAAGAGACTAGCAAAGGTAAAGTATAGGGGGTGATGAATCCATGATTCTCATGCTTTATTCTTTTATTTTAGCTCTTTTTCTTGGCAAAACATTATGTGAATACATGTAAATTCAATAATTTAGCAATTTGCATGCTTTTGTTAATATTGTATATTTAGAATAGATTTTTTTGCAAAAATAAAAGAATAAAGGAAAACAAAAGGAATTATGTATTTAGAATAAATACAAAGTGACCCAAACCCCAAAAGAAGATCAAGACTTTACCTGATCGCAAAATAAAATAAGTAGAGAGAGATAGGGTCCATTATGTATTGTATATATCACCTATACTTGTACATATTTCTTATTTATTTATTTTTGATAAAACCAAATTTATTTTATTCTTCTACACCCTTGTATATAGTTCTAATAATATCATAAAAATAAAATAAAAATCTAGAAAATATAAGAAAAATAAAAATAAAATCAGCAAACCCATGTACAAAATATACATGTACATATTACATTCATTATCTATTATATAACCCTAGTTAATTTATAAAACTAAAATAAAATTTAATCTATGCTCCTAAAATTATGTTGTAAATAAATAAAGTATAAAATAAGGGTATTTCTGTAAAAATAATAAAATAAAAATACACATAGGTATAGTATACATGTATATAATACTATATATTGCATATACGATATTTTATTTTTAATAAAACTAATTAAAAATCATAGAAAATAGTCTGAAAAATAATTAACATTTTTTATTTTATACACTTTTTATTTTAAATTTGTTTGTTATTTTTTTGAATTTCGATTATTTTGTATATTCTTGCTCTCTGATTGGTCCACCTGGGATCGTTGACCTCGGTCAACCCTCCCTTCCAGCCGGGTCAGACCCGATTCTGGCTCGTAGGACCTTTTTCTCCCTATTTCCCTGTCCAACTCCGACCACCTCTCACCTTGATTTTTGGACCTGAGATTCCTCGGACATCCGTGATCTTAGCGGATCCCTAGGACCATCCGGATCCCCCTATGGTTTCATGCTCAACGTTGATCTTTCTGGACCCTTGGTTTGCCTAAAGTCTCTCATCCACATCCATTGCCCAGCAACTCGTGCCTCGCCTCTTCCTGCACCCCTATACACCTCTAGCCGAGTGACAACAGCTTGGAGGAGCCCAAGGAGCAAAGGTTGGTGGCTTAAAGGCTGCAGTTCACCAACGTGGCCAGAGACCTCCATCGCGTGCAGCCTCTCTCACCTGTCGCAGCAGATCGAGGCCAAGACCCGTCCACCCCCTTCGCCTGGAGTTCGTGCATCCACTGGTAGCTTCAAGTATCATCCTTCCCACCTGTATTAACCATTTCGATTCGATATACCCTTTCATTGCCGCCGCAGTCACCTATGCTCCGACTATCTGGTCGGAGCCTTGTTACGCACCCCCATCTGTTCTGATCGACGCTCCAATTCAACTCGCACCTTTTTGTGCAATCTGATCACCCTAAGTCTCGACCATCAGGTCAAGATTAGGTTGGGTGTCCACCTCCCGCATTCGTCGAAGACCCAAAGCTCCACCCCCTCTCGCTCCGCTTCTCCATGTATGCAATAGCGTGGACTAGAGGTCCGCCCCGAGTCCTTCTATCCTTTGTAGGCACTCACGCGCACCTGGAACCTCATTCGATCTCACAGCTGCTCAGGCGGAGCAGCTTCAGGCAAGCCACCACCGCCAAGCTGATCCGGTCGTCACCATCTTCATCGGAGTAGCCCATCTGACGCGCAGAGCATCCTCGAGCTAACCGAACTCTTCAGATCCTTCATCGGGCCGACAGATTCCCTTCCACGCCCGATTGAAGGTCGCCTGGGGTTTGTTCTTCCAGCACCCTCCACCACCATCGGATGGGCCCCCTCTCTGCCAGACTTCATCAGAGTTTCCTGACACTTCCAGCTTTCTGATCGTTGGATCAGGGTCTGACGCATCTGCCTCGCACATCCACAACATCCTCTGCAGTCGTCTGTCATCAGCAGCAGATCAGAGACGTACCTCAGCGCAGGGT
Source organism: Ottelia alismoides (assembly GCA_037367405.1). NCBI lineage: Eukaryota > Viridiplantae > Streptophyta > Magnoliopsida > Alismatales > Hydrocharitaceae > Ottelia > Ottelia alismoides. The sequence continues at coordinate 198,230 of JAZKJV010009209.1, forward strand.
CCAGTGTGCGCCACGTGCACCAGGGGGTATATTTCCCCCTTTATCCCGTCATTTTTTATTACGCTTTAGTCCAGAAAAATGAAATTTGCATTTTAAAGTTTTTACAGTTTGGACCTCATAGTTTTGATATTTGCACTTTAGTCCTGACGAGCTGAAGTCATGTGTATGTTCACGTGCATTATGGGTTAATTGCATGTTATATCCTGGAACTTTTATGGTGTTATTAAATGAATGAAAATTTTTAAAAACTGTAAATATACCCCTATGTGTGGATTAATTAGCATGTGCGTGAATTAAAGTGGAATTTTTGCAGAATTGGACCCTAGGTTTTTATTGCATGTTATTGTTTGGTCCTAGGACTTAAAATATTTGCGAATAGGCCCCTGTAACTGTGATAAATGGCATGCTTCCTTTTTGGACTTAATAATTATCAAATTAATCTGAAAATTACCTAAAAATTACCATTGACTCATGTTAGTTTGTAGTATTTACAGTAATTTTGTTGCATTAATTTGTTTGCATTTATTATTTTCTAAAATACAAAACCCCTTAAATATTATCCTGTCTATCTTTGAAAATCCATAAAAATCCAAAAAAATTATTAAGAATTCTATAAAAAAATACAGTGCTTGTATTTTAAGGTGTTTTCACTCCAATGTCAATTTGGTTTGGAGATACCGTACAAAAACTCTAAAATTGTAAAATAGTAAAAACCTTATAAAAATCATATAAAATCAAATAAAAATCCAAAAATTGTGTTTGCATTTCTTGTTTGTAGCATTTTATATCTATTTTCTCATAAAATTGCTAACTAGGACCGTGGGCATTTTAGATACTTCTAATTTGCAATTTGGTCTTGGTTGTGCACTGTTGTTTGTTTTGAGCACTATTTGATTTTTATAAAAATACAAAATATCAGGAAAATTTAGAAAAATTACCAAAAATATTTTAAAACCATATAAAACCTAAATTATTTTTATCTCAACTTTTTGAGTATATTTGTCCTTGAAGAAAAATCCAAAAAAGACTTATGTTTTGCCTTATTTTATTGATTGATTGATTTTGATTTCTTATTATTTGCAAAATTAAAAGCCACTAAAAATATTTTATTTTATTTCTGAATTTTGACTACTTCGTATCATTTCTGTGCTCCTTGTGTTTGACCATGGTTGCTATACCAGGTAAATAAAATAGTGAACCGCTTACCCATGTGTTGATTTTTTTTGATCTATCTCGAGTGGTTTATTTTTCTTGTTGATTACGCTTGGTGGTCGGGGTCGCAACGACCCTTGATATTATGTAACTCGAGTTGTCTGGCGTGTCATCAGGAATATAAGAAGTCTTTCTAAGATAACGTTATCACCATCTATAGGTTCTTTTTCTTTAAGGACAATTTTATATTTCATTTTCCTTTTCATGCATTTAAGAAAAGATTTTATTATATGCTTTTAAAGATTAAGAAATATATTCATTTAGTTCAATCTTGTTTGTTATAAGACAGGCCTAAGTTTGAATCATCCCAAGTTATGATGAGAGCTTTCTTCTTGAAAAAAAATCTTTTTCTTAATCTCTTTTGTTATCTTATTTCTTCTTTTTTTAAGCAAAGATTCTTTTGGCATCTGTTATTCCTTTTTATAGTTGTAGCAGATTAGTTGACCATCTATCTTGTTAGACTCTTTGTCTTTTTTCTTTCTTACTTTCTCAGAATTGCCGAGAGATACATTATATATATACATATACATATATATATATATATATATCGTCTTCAGTTCATGTTTCATTGTTAGAAAAATTTGCTTTAAATGCTAAATCTTTACCTTTCTTAGACTTATCATGGCACCTTCTTCATCTTTCTCAAGATTGACTTCGTGTATCATCAGATTTCTCATAAATTTATCAAGACATGGCTTGCTAAGATCCTTAGCTTCTTCTATCGTTGTGATTTTTGAAAGTCATTGCTTTGTGAGAGCTGGCACAAACTTTTCAACTTTTTCTACAATTGAGTAATCCTTCCCAAGGCATTTGAGTGTATTAACGATGTTTATCAGTCATGTACTTATTTCCTTTATAATTACTCCTAGTTTCATCTTGAAAAATCGAACTTGTTATTTAAATCTCCGACTTAGTCAGCCCATTTGGAACTTGAAGACATCTTCATATGAGCCATCTCTAGTTGCGAGACCTTGTTACATTGATCAGTAGATAGGGCAAAATAAAGAATGCTCATAACCTTGCAATTTTTAGCTATTACTTTTGAGTATGTAGTTGAAACTCTTTTGTCTCTTTGAAGACTTCAGAAATTAGAAATCTTTTATAGTAACAATTCTTTTGTGGACGTCTTCAAGTAGACAACTATCTTCTTCTTCCAATGTGGGTAGTCAATGTTGACGAAATAAGGTAGTCTATTAGTCGATTGTCCTTCAACTCAGTTATTAACATTGGTTGCGCTCATTATTGTAAGTATGAGGCATTAACTCCTAAATCACCTGACCTGGAATGCTCAGATGCTAAATAAAGAAACACCAAAATAATGATCATTTAAAAAAAATAACTCATCAAGAAAATCACAACAATCAAACCCCGATGCACAAAGATTTTAGATAGGATCACCTTTTCTTAGGGCTACATTAAGCCTGAGCTTGGCCTACCAAAGGCTTACAAATACTCCACTAAACGAATGACTTATGGTGTAGTCCACTCATTTACAAGCAAATAACTTCACTACTCATCTTATCTTACCATCACGATCGATCCAATGGGATAATTATGATGCATACTTCTCAAAAATTTGTGATCTATTTGCCTTCCAATGACTTAGTGAGTTATTGGCTTCTAGATTATATGACTTCGACTACAAGAAAAATGTCACTTGCATATTCTATGATGACCTTGACGAAGAAGATGGAGGTGGTGATGTGTTGACAATCACTCTCAATCATCTTCTTCCTTTTAACTGTGTACAACTCGTTATTCTTCTACACATATATCAATCTGACTTGAAAATGAGTACCTCCATAAAGAAATCGTCATTCATCTTCAATTGAAAGACCCCTTTAGAATAATTATGGAGAACCCCTTTATTACAAGTATTTCAAGAACTCCGCCAAGATTATCTTTCGCATCATTAGCTGGAATTTAGGATTTTCTTTGGGATAATACCTCATGATATGGATATTCTTGTTTACTAATGTTTTATTTTGACTTTGACCCCGTCAACCCTTCGATCATAGTTTACAACCGTTTTATTTTTTTATGTGTTTGCAGTTTATGTTGGTATTTTTAATTCTCTGTGAGACAAATATATACATTTTCTTTGGCGTGTTTGCTTTTCTCTATAACAGATAGTTTGTTTGCTTACCTACGTAATCAATTTGTTTGCTTTTTTCTCTTTTATTATCTTCTTGTGACTTTTTTCTTATAACACCAAGGGGGAGAATTGAGAATTTTGTTAAAAAAAATATTATTGCAGAAGTTATTGCTGACATCTTGCTGTTGTTCCTTGTACAAAAGCAACTTGTGACTAGTGACTTGTTATTCTTGTTCTATTTTTTGGAAGATGAAGAAAAAGGATGATTGTCTAATCCCTCTAACCCTTGTAGGTATTGAAAGTGATGCATGTACTAAAAAGGAGCTTTTTAAGTTGGCAAGTTTGCAGGAATTACGTGTTAAAGGAGGGATTAAAATGAAAATTTACCATTTGTTATTTATTATTTATTGCTTACCATATTTTTCTGTTAGTTTTTGTATAGTGTTTTGTCATAATTAAATAGGGATACTTTGTTAAAACATCTACCCTCAAGTGTTTTGATTAATAAAAAAATGCTTAACTTCTATAAAAATAAAATAAAAGATTTTTGTAGCTTGTACCCTTCTTAACTTTTGCAATTTCAATACCCCTCCTTTTTATGAAATATCAGTTGTGCCCGACTTGTTCCAGATTTATCACTTGCACCCCTCGAGTTAGTTACCATCCACTTGCATCCCAAATGGACATTAACATTAGGGGCACAAGGGTAAGGATGTTAAAATTAGATTGAATGGCCAAGGTAGTTGTGTCTTTTCTAGAAACATTCTTCTCTGGCTTCTTCCTCTTCTTCATCTCTTTTGTAACCCTTTCCGGCCTCCTCCCCCTCCAATCCCCTTCTCTTACCCCTTCACCCCTTCCTCCTCCCCTTCTCCTACCCCTCCACCCGTTCCTCCTCTGTCACCCCCTCCTTCGACCCAATAGCCACCACCCCCTCCTCTGACCCCCTCAACCTCTTTAACTTCCTCATTAAGATATTCCTCTCCACATACATCCTAGCCATCGACATCACATGCTCTGCCCACCGCAGCTTCGACGTCACGAATCTCCTCTCCAACCTCACCTTATCCATCATCTTTGTCCGTCCACATTCCATCTCTTTATTTTCACAATCGACGTTGCAATTGTAGATGCTTGACAGGTGTGGCGCAAACCTAGTAATTATTTCGCACTTATAATTGCATCCAACTAGAATATTGCTCAGAATTTGTGACCAAAGTATCAAACAAAAAAAATATAATGATGTGGATAACTTAGCAACCCGTGGAAAAAGCATTGCTTACTATTTCCCTCTTCATCCTGATCCAAATGGGAACAGGGGACATTGCTTTATGATGGAATCTCTCCGCAAAGACGATTCTGATGACTTTTTGTGTCATCGTTGGATTTGCTCACTGCCAAGTCGAGCATAATTGGAATCTAAGAACTATATGTTCATGCGAGGTCGAAGCACATCGATATCATATATCATTTGATATGGAAGTTCAAAGCAACTTACACTTCATAAGATTCAATCCACACAGAGAAAAATGATACTGATTTGATGAGGAAAGCTTTATTGATGGAAAATCAAGAGGATTCATTTCATTGCAGGTTTGGAACAATTCCCACATCGTCAATGAGAGGAAACTTTGTTGGGCAAGTTCTCCTTGCATGTGGGAACATATCCCCTTGGATTTTTGGTGCAAAAAAACAAACAAACAAGTATTGTTTAGAGACTATCTTGCATATGGGTTTTTCTTACATATTTGAAAATGACATATATTTAAGTTTAATCAGCTCAATGAGACGAAGGTATCGAAAACCAAAACAAAAACATTAAAAATTTTTGAAATAGAGAACAGGCAGCTTGCCGTAATTGAGTATGCAAGCTAACGAATACGGAGATAAGTGTTAACATACTGATACATATACAAATACAGAGAATGACTAATACAAAAAAGGCACCATATCCTTTGAAAAAGAGACGAATATTGAGCGAACACAGTAGATACTAATAGTGAAAGAAACAATATTGGTGTAAATATATCAATTGTATTTGTTCACAATAATTATAACAAATATGATAAAATAATACAATATTGATATATATATATATATAATTATAAAAAAATTTCGAAAATATTTATATATCAAAAAGAATCTACTGATATAGACAAGGATATTCGTGGATATCAAAGTGATCCACATACATATCGCTTAAAAATAAATATGGATACGGATATCAAAATCGGCATAAAACAGATAGATCATGCATCTATAACTTCCCTTGGCATTTCCAACACTTCAAGTGTACATGTTTGTGCCTATGGAGCATGTCAACCATGATGGACGTGCTTCTACTGTAGTTTGCATATTTTTATGACGAGATGCGCATTTCGAAAATAACTGTTAACAATTTAGGATACTTAGAGTACCTGTTAACCCACATCAGACAAATAACTAGAGAACAAGCTGTTAATTTCCAGGCTGAGCTGGAGAATGAGCAATCCACATCATTACACAGCAAAGCCTGTTAAAATACCTCCTACAATAGATGATCCGCCTGCGTGTATCCGGATAGACTGAGCTATTTGACCCGTACAAAGCACAAGCACAGCCACCTTCGCAAAAAAAAAAAGTTGGACCAGTTTAAATGCCACATTTCAAACATGGATAAACAGAAAGGTCGAAAAGAAAGCAAAAAAGAACACCCAAGTACCCGATTACAAGTTGGGGAAGATCCATGTTGTGTCGTGGAAGCTCAGCTTCAGATAGTGTTGCCATTTGGCGAAGCAGCTGCATGAACTCAAAGCATTTCAGCCGTAAAGAAACATGTTTTGCAATTCCTAACCATGGTTTTAAAAAACGCGTCTGAAGACGTGTCCGTCTCAAGTAACCCAGGCGAGGTGTGCGCCTCGAGACGCTGAGGTGGTCCTCGAGACGCTGAGGTGGTCCTCGAGGCACCGAGGCGCCACCTCGGGCTGCACATGTCGGTACCCAATTTTATATTCTTATATTATTTTTATTATATCTTAAGAATAATATTAATTATTAACAATTTAATTTGTTATATACTCATATATATTTATTCTATATCCAAAAATTGTATTAGTCATAAAAATTTGTTTCGGGACCCGCATGGGGGGAGCGCACCTACCCCCCTAGCACCCCCATGCGTGTGTGTGTGTGTGTGCGTGCGTGTAGGAGGTATTTTAGGAGGTGGATACACCCCCTACTTCCCCTAGCACATGCTGGTATTGTGTGTGCGCACTGTGCGGGGCGAGGGGGGGTCATGCGTGTGGGTGTGGGTGTGTGAGTGTGTGTGGGCGTGCGCGTGTGTGGGTGGGTGGGTGTGCGCGTGTGTGTGCGTATGTGTGGGTGGGTGGGTGTGCGTCTGCGTGCGCGTATACGGGTGGATGGGTGGGTGTGCGTGTGTGTGTGTGTTAATAATATATGTTAGTCACATAATTTTGCTTCACCCATACACATCAAGGGAGGTATTGTATATCGACAAGAACTTCACCACGCCAACATTAACTGAGGTCATAATAAGCTTTGCATTGCATATGGATGACAATACAAGTTAGAATTCAAAGCAAATCATGCAAAGATTATTATATATTCTCATGTTCATAACATATATGGTGAATATGTTGGGGAATATATAAATTTATGATTTTATAAATAAATATAATTATGCTTAATTGTATTTATGTATATTTTCCTATATAAATCGAGGCTTATGCCTCGACTACCTCGAGGCATACGACTGCCTCGAGGCATACGCCTCGCCTCATCAAGGGAAAATCGCATCGATCTTCCTCACATTTTTTAAACCATGTTTCTAACCACCGGTGGTAATTGGTGTTAGCCCTTGAGTAAGTCTAAGAATCAGGTATGTCGTCGTGTCTTGCTCGGAAAGAACAAGAGAGAGAGAGAACAAGATATTGGGTATGGATCAGAAGGGGTCTCTAGTAGAGCAAGGTTCCGATGATGGTTACATTCTCCTCTGTGTGGGAGGTTTTTATATGGCGTAAACCCTCGCAACATCCATCCCCTTACTTCACATCCTTGCGATTAGGTTATCTATGAGACCAAGCCTCGCCAACAGCCGACGACGGCCTGACCACTCAGTCATTCCGCAAGACTCGATCTAACATCTCTCACTTGAACGAGGTGGTTAAAGCTTTTACACTCCCACAATTTGTGTAGTGTATAGAAATGTATGTATGTTCATTACTCATGAAAGCCTCTTCCTTGACTCATACATTCCTGAAACCCAGTAAAAAATGTTTAATGTAGGTGCTAGCTACTATTCCATTGATTAAAGAATCGGTTAACATATCTGATGCAATTATTCCCAAATTGAAAGGGCGGATCGAATTGAAGAAAATTGCATATTTGGGGATTTCTCAAAATTAGGGATTGTCGTCTCTAATTAGTTATTTTGATTAGTCGCTTATTTATTTAAATAAATTGAGATTGTAGTCTCAACATTTGTGGTAGATAATTTTAGTTGAGTCAAATTAGGAAGTTAGTTAGAGTCATTAGAATCGGTTAGGATTTTATTTAATTTGAATTTGATTCTCTTTCTAATTTTTTAATCTCACCCCTCCTATATAAAGGGGATGGTAGGCATTTGTTTAAGACAGTTCAGTTCAGATTATATGAAAAATTGAGATTTATCTCTCTCTCTCTCGCTCTCTCTCCAAGCAATCTCCGTGATTCGTCTCTGAAATCCCGCTCAACCAGCACGTTCTTATCTTCTCCCTCCCTCTAATTTCTTCTCCACCAAATATTCCATCGTTAAAGTTATTTTGTTCACAGTTGGAACTTTTCTGTTTGCATCATTTGGTATCAGAGCATGTCAACTGAATCGTTCTTACGATTTGACGATCCGGTCTCATATTGGCACTTGAAGTTCGATCTAAATCGTATCTCCCATGGCTCACATTCACGCTTGCATCCAAAGAAGTTCAAGCAACACCTTATATCAAGCGTTAAAGTACAAGCATGGTTGGACACGTTAATCGAGGAAGAATCAATCTTCATCGGCAAAAATCAGGCCATCGTTTCCTCAATACAACGCGATTTTGATCCAGAAATAAAAGTTTTTCTGTTTTGAAGAAGAATTTTATAATACAAATTCCGTCGCAAGAAGAACAAGGAGAAAAAGAGCCTATCTACAATGAAAGCTTGAAGGATGAAGAACATGGAGTTCTTGATTTGTTCTCCTCCATAGTTGTTCCATGTCACCACTGCCACCCCCGTTGGTCCCCTCATCACTTCTACCCTCGCCACATGTCACGACTGCGCCACCAGCACCAACACTGCCACCAACGACGGCTTCAAAACTCCAACCCGTGGTCGAAACACCCCCACCGGTCGTGTGACCTCTTCCCGTGTGCCAGCCAAGGTTCAGGAAAGTGGTATGCATATGCGTTCGGACAGGCCACCAAATACTGAATAAGCGGTATGCGGGGCATATGCGGGGTATATGCGATTTTACACGCTTTAATTTAAAAAGCAATAAATATCTATGAATAATATTACTAATGAATTTATGTATCTTAGTGGAGTTAAAGAAGATCTAAGAAAAATGGCTTATGTTAGATGGTTTACTATATGCTTTTAATTGCCTAACATTTAATTACAAAAAAACATTTGGCCTTAAAAACTTCACATATTATTAGATGATTCATAATAACAAAGCTTCATTACAATACATGCACTACATGAGCAAAACCTCAATCGGCATATATTAAAATATTTGACGATACATCTCATATACTAATGAAAATAATACATGAGATAAACATAAAATATTGCATATATATAATGGTATAACGCATTACAACTGTATACAAATGCATGTCATATTCTTACAATTGAATTGAGGAATAGGCAGATCTACGGAATTAAGCACCTGAATGAGAGGATTGGAAAGTTTGAGATGCTAAAGCAGTATGCGGGCCATATGCAGGATATGCGGGGCATATGCGAGGAGGGCGCATAATGCACCGATTCAAGAAATTGATTCGGTCTGCATGCCGCACGGGCATATACGGTCGTCGTATATGCAGCATGTGCGGCTGATTTCATGAACACTGGTGACAGCCCTGTGTCTCCTATCTAAAGGCGGTGACGGTTCATAGCTGTGAGCCCAGTCACCATCCTCGAAGACGTGGCCGCCTCGAACGATGATGTCTAAGTCGCAGCAGCTTGGACCCATGCCACCACGGTGCGCAAGTCAAGCACGCTCATCACCTCTGGCGAACGTGTTGTCCGCGCGGTTGCCACCGTATTTGTTGCTGCCACGTGTTGTCACACATTCCATTCCCAGGTGGTTGTCGCCGTCGGAGAAGTTGGAACCCTAAACCTAGGGTTCGGCGCCGCCAAAGGCGCTGGAGGGAGGAAGCCGAGAATGCATGAGCTTCTGATTTATCTATATGGAAAAATAAAGCCCATCAATTTTGGGGATGGAAATCTGATTTGGGACTTTTTCCAAAAGGTCTCTCATCCAAAACTACTTTATCAAAAGGGAAAAGTTGAACAAAACACATGGGTGAAATCTATTTGGGATGAAGGGGTAGAACTTTTGTAGCCATACCCCTCAGTGGAAAGAAATTATAAATGTAACATGGAAAAGAAATCAAATTGGGGAGATCTGATCAACAAATTCAGATGGGATTCTCCAACGACGAACTGAAGATCAAGTAATTCGTCAAGAGATGAATTTTTTTCAAGTTGTAGATTATTGATGCAAATATTCCCAAATTGATAGGGCGAATCGAAATGAAGAAAATTGCATATTTGGAAATTTCTCAAAATTAGGGATTTTCATCCAGACCGTCCCTAATTAGTTATTTTGATTAGCCGCTTATTTTATTTAACTAAATTGAAATAGTAATCTCAACATTTGTGGTAGATAATTTTAGTTAGGAGTCAAATTATGAAGTCAATTAGAGTCATTAGAATCTGATACGATTTTATTTAATTTGAATTTGATTCTCTTTCTAATTTTGTAATCTCACCCCTCCTACATAAAGAGGATGGTAGACATTTGTATAAGACGGCTCAGTTCAGATTATATGAAAAATGAGATTTATCTCTCACTCTCTTGCTCTCTCTCCATGCGATCTCTGTGATTCGTCTCGAAAATCCTGCGTAATCGACACGTTCTTTTCTTTCTTCCTCTCCTCTTTAAATTTCTTCCACCAAACAATTTTTCCACCGTTGGATTTTTTTGTCTGCATCAATATCACTTGTAGATATTTAGGTTAACGTAATTTCTTGTTTCGTTATTATATCTTGTATATATTGGTATTGGATTTCAATGTGCTTTCCTTTAGAACTATTAGCCCCACTATTCATCAAGCTTATTGCAGCTTGATTGCCATAATACATTTCAATTGGACCTTTAAACAATTCAAGGCTTAAGTTTTCTCGGAAGCATTTAATCCGAACCACATGAGTGGTGGTCATGCTATATGCAATATAGTGTGCCTCCTGTATATATCTAGATACGCATCTTGCTACCCCAAGAAATGACTTACCCCAAGAAATGACTGCTCCACCAAACATGAAAAGATAACCCGATGTAGATTTCCTATCATCCACATCCCCTCTGAAATCTTCATCGGAGTATCCTACTACTTCACATGATTCAGCTTGATACACCATGATTCAACTTGATACACCAGATTCAGATATATAGTTCATTTCATATATTGAAAAATCCTCTTTACAGGTTCTCAATGTGATGGTTCGGGATTACTTTGATATCTACTAACTATACTAATTGGATAAGCCATGTCAGGTCGACTGCATATCATTGCATACATCAGACTTCTCATCGTACATATGGAACTTCTAAATGTTTATGTCCCTTTCCAGGACATTAACCCTTAGTCTCTTTCCAATCACATGTAGTGAAGGAGTTGGAGAGTTGTTTTGTATTCCAAATCTTTTTAATACAGTATGTAAATATTTTTCTTGACTAAGACTCAATGTCCTTAAGTCTGTCTCTTGTAATTTGAATTCCTATAACATATGATACTTCGCACATGTCCTTCATCTCAAATTCATTGCTCCACTTCTTTTTAATTTCATTAAGCATTCATATGTCATTACTCATGAGTAGAATGTCATCCGCATACAATGATATATTAGCAAACTTGCTCCCATTCTTCATGACATAAAGACAATTATCCAACTTATTTGCAACAAATCCAAATTGGATAATTTTCTCATGAAACTTGAGATACCATTGCCATGAAAATTAGATAATTCTAAATCTATATAGGCGACCATAGTTAAGGTCAGTCGAATTGATGAAAACTTAGCAACCGAAAAGTAGATTTCCTGGAAGTCTATTCTAGCTTATTGAGTAAAACAGTTGGCAACTAATCTTGCTTTGTATTTATCAACAATACCATCAACTCGGTACTTAATACCCACTTACTACCTATGGACTGCATGCTTTCTTGCAAATCACGTAACTCTCATATATCGCTTCTCTCAATTGAGTCCAACTCATCCCTCATGGTGGTTGTCCATGACTCCAACTCATTTGAAGCTATTGTTTCATCAAAGGATATGGAAATTGTACAATGCGCTACTCCTCATCAACAGTGCAACACGATGTCTCGCACCCATACAAATGATATTCTCCCATCAATACAGGTTGTGTTCTGGGTCTCTTGTTGCTATTATACTCGTGGGTTGTTTGGGTTTACCCACTTCCTCTAAAGGGTTATCATTAACCATATGTTCATTCTCTTTGTGTGGATGATTAATATCATCTACTAATTCATTTCTTATCTTTAAGTCGTCTTCATTGTCCTGTAGGACAATAAGAGGATCTGATTCCTCTGTTTCATGCTCCTCTTAATGATTTTCAAATTTCAAGATAGGTTGCATCATGACTTTTGATTAGACATTTTTATTCATGGATGAACTACCATTTAGAGTGTTCACAATATCCAACAAATTTGCACTTGAATGTCTTGAAGTCTAGCTTGTCTCTAAGATGACTCGGTACCAAGACATGTGCAACACATTCCCATTTTCGAACATGACCCAACTCGGGTTTCCTACCATTCCAAATTTCATATGGTGTTGGTTCTACGAACTTGGTGGGAATCCTATTTAGTATGTAGTTAGAGGTCAACACTGCTTCTCTTCGAGATCTCTTTGAAAGTCCTTAGTGTGATAACATACACTATACTGCATTCATCAATGTTCTATTCTTTCTTTCAGCTACACCATTTTGTTATGGTGTATGAGACATCGTAGTCTGTCAACAAATGCCTGCATGGATACAACACTCCTCAAACTCCTTTGAGGTATATTCTCCACTTCTAAGGAACTTAATTGATTTTCCCAATTTTGTCTCTACTTCTATCTTGTATCTCTTAAATGTTTCAAAGACGTTCGCATTTCTTCCTAAGAGATAGGCATAAGAGAACCTAGAGAAGCCATCAATGAATGTTATGAAGTATTCCTTATTTCTATATGTACTGACACTCAATGGTTCACGTATGTCTGAATGGATCAAGTCTAATAAATCTTTTGATCGAATTCCCGTCGAGAAGGGTTTTCTCATCATTTTGTCGGCTATACAATGTTCACAGGGCAATGTCCTTACACATGTAATCTTAGGAAAAAGATTAGATTTAATCATTTGATCCATTTTGGAATTTTTCGAATGACACAGTCTCGTGTGCCATAAATCATAAGCCGATTATACAGAAATCGCATTCATTGAATCACTAGAATTTATTACAGGAACACAGAATAAGACACGCTCGGGTACAAACTTTCCCATGGTATAGACCTTATTCTTTCCTATAGATACAATCTTATTATAAAAACAAACTTCAAAATCTTTCTTGAGTAGAACTGAAACAAATACGAGGTTCCAGCGTATTCCTAGAGCGCATAGTATATCCTAAAGTACTATTATATTACCGCCCAGATCAAGCATGTATGTCTCAATACCTTCGACATCCAAGTAGGTATTGCTCCCCATGAAGATCCTTTGTTCTCTTTTTTTCAGCTCCTTGAAGTCCACTAGCCCCTCCTTCATCTTAGCAATGTGACGGGTTCACTAGAGTCAATCCACCACCCATCACAGTCTGTGACCATAGAGTTGCACTCCACGACAGCCAGTGAATTCAATTTTCTTCTTACCTTTGTTTTCACACGTTTTAGAATTTTCTGACTTCTTGTTGAAGCAATTGACCTTGAAATGGCCATATTCGCCACAACCATAGCAGGAGTCACGTGGATGTTTCCCGCATTTTCCTTTGAAATTCGCTTTGGAGTGTCCTAGTCTTCTTTTTGAGGTTACCACATTAGTTTCTTCCTCCTCTATTTCAAAGATCTCGACTTTTGATCTTTGCTACGAGAGAACCTTCTCAATTATCAGTTGTACAGGTAGGTCCGTCATACTCTTGATGTTGCCATTAATCCTCAAGTATGTGGCAACCATGTTGAATAATGACACAAGACTTCCTAGAATGGTTGCTATTTGCATCCTCTCCATAATCGTGCATTCAGCAGCCGCTAAGTCCTTGGCCATTACAATCATATTGTTCATGTGCTCAAGGATGCTTTCAGATTCCTTCATTCTATTCGAGTTGTACTTGTGTAGACGAAGCTGGACACTAACTTCCAACTTAAAGTGATAATTTTTCCTTAACCAAAGTCCAGAGCTCGTACGTTGATTTGCAGGTTTCAAAGATCTGAATCGGATTCAACTCCATGGGGGTCAGCATAAAGCTCCTAGCCCTATTATCGGTTTTCTCCCACTGTTCATGGGACCAAATTTCCTCCATGATTGGATTCTCAGATAAGGTATGGTCGGGCTTGTCTATTATAGAGTGTATGCTATCGTGTAGCATGCTAAAGTAGATCTTTGTACTCCACAACACATAATGAGTATCATTAGGGTACTCGATTTTCCCACCTCAGTGGCAATGGTTTTGTTTGTCATTTTAAATCTAATTAAATAAATGTAAGTTTATATGAGAATATGCAATTTAACGAGAATAAGCTAATATAATTTTTTAAGCAATTAAGATAGTCCAACAAAATTTGATTAAAAAATACTTAATGAGTATAGAAACAATCAACTAAGTAATTAAAAAAACTAGACGGGAAGATCACTTCTATTCAATGATAATTTCAAATCTTAAAGCAAACTTTTAATTCAATCAAATAACAACTACAAGCAAGTCACTAATTTTTATTTACAGGTTTAAACTATCACCCTCTCTTCTTAATAGACTAAACAAAAACAACTAGATAAACAGAGAATTGATATGCTTCCAATCAAAAAAAAGAGAGAATTTCTCTTTTTATCTAACCAATGTGTTTAAACAACCTAATTTATTAACTTTTGTGAACATATACAGAGATGATATTTTTGTAGAAGACAAACAAACGCCCATCCTCCCCCTTTTTTAAGAGATCTACATATAATTAAGAAAAAAACCAACCAAAAGGAAAAAACCTCTTTCACATTTAATCACTGTATCAATTAAAACCAGAATTAAAAATAATCATCCCTTCTTTTTTATTAAAAAAAACTATAGTGATAATTAGAAACGATATAACTAACCAATTTTTTTTTCCAAAGGTAATTGAAAAGGGTAGACTAAAACAAAAACACAACAAAAAAACCTTTTTTTAAATGGTGGACAGCGTTCTCAACAAAGCAATAGATCTTGGCAGATCTTTTAACCAATTAGAATAAACAATAACAGAAGACTAAGTTAACAACCTGATTCGGGGCCTACGATTTCTTTGAAGAACTTCGACCGGCGGTGATGATTGCAATGGAGCAAATGGTGCTCAGAGGCTCTGATACCAGTCTAAGAATCAGATACGCAGCCGTGTCTTGCTCGAGAGAATGAGAAAGAGGGAAAGAGACATTGGGTATGGATCGGAAGTGGGTTTGCGGTTAGGGTCTCCGTGAGACCAGGCCTCGCGCAACCACCGATGATGGTTTAACCACTCTGTCATTCCGTGAGACCCGATCTAACAGTAAGATCGTGGAGGGAACTCTAAAGGATCTAATTCATGACACAAATGCTCGTGCAAACTCCTAAACATCATTAGATTAAGTAGCATTATCTTAACAATAAGATAGTAACATGTTCCAACTATTCCACGGATAATCAGCCGATCATCTTGTAATGCTTTCTCAACAGGGTTCCCAGTAAAATTTCATTGGATGAGAAGAATCCTAGTGAGGGAAGCAGTGTAGCTCCAGTTTCTGCGGCTCTGGATAGGGTTTAGGGTTTAGGTGATGAAGTCAAATCTAAATGTGAGGGGAGTTTCATTCTCATAAGGCTATCAGGCACAATCAACTCCAAAGTGAGGTTCAAGATAACTATCCCTATATAAATACGTATCTTAGATAATATTAGATGACGACATAAAATTAGGAGAAGAAGATCTTGCTATGAGTCTAAATAGCAACACAATGTTCCAATCAAAGAAAAGCATAGACCATTAACATCTGATTATCTTACTTGTTATGAACTTTTTGCAGTAACATCACTTTCTTGCGCATCTCTGAGTGGAAGAAAATGTCGGGGAAGAAAATATGGAATGATGAAAGCCACTACCAAGCACAAAACTGCCATCATCCCAACAAACCAAGCTTTGTAGGGAATCCCAAGCAATAGTTCGTCACATACTGCAAAAAATAGAAGTGAGCTACGAAAATAACGGATATAAAAAAAGAACTATGTTGTATATCCGAATATTAATTCAATGCCAGCAGAATATTAAATTTTAGTATTTAACTCTTTCGTATATACAACTCTTTTTTATACAATTGCCTTTTAGGTTGCACTGAGTAAGGTCGGGTAGAGTTAAGAGTTATTTAGTGGAAAAGCCTAAGAAATAAGCACTAGGATAACCAATGATCTTGGATTATTGATGGAAACTATAAGTTGTGAGATAATAGATTATTTGATTGTTCAAGGATTTTATATTTGTTTATGGAAAGCGTAAGGTGTGCGATGAGTAATGATGTGACTCCTGATATGAAGAATATGATTGAGTTATTATAATAGGTAATTATTTTAAAAAAATTAAAAAAATATACAAGATGGTTATGTGAGTTGATGATGTGTCATGGGGTGACAGTTGATATGACAGATTTCATCCTATAAGTTTCTCATTTGATCATTGGGAGTTGGTGTTGATCATATGCTTTTCAAAAGCATATATCATGCCTACAAATCATGTCCTGCTTCCAAATCAATACGATCACGATGAAATTTGGTTGGTCTCAATGTCTCATGAGTGGGCTCATGTCTTATGATTCAGCAGTGAACATGTATGATCTCTTTGAGAGATTGTATTATGCTCATATGCCCTCGTATGCACACCAGTGTACCAGTATATAGACCATGACAAGGTCGTCAACCTAATGGCTTGCCAAATGTACATATTTAGATATATAGTAATATATTTTTCTTTGATCAGAGAATGTGTAGCTATATATGACAATATACGACATGGTCTTAGTTATCTCGATCTTGTTAAGTCAACTCTTGACTTAGCTCATCTGACACATCTGAATCTCTATTCCTCTGCAGAGGAACTGCATCAAGAGGTCAGTAGGATGTCAGTCTTAGGAGTGAGGGTTGTCATCTCCTTCTTAGGCAGGAGATCCTTTCTTAATAATTACTTGACAATATGATTGAATCCTCAGTCTAACTCTTTAGATATTCAACCCTGCACATGTCTCTACGATCCAACCTTTGGATCAAGAACTGTATGATATCAATATGATCGTAGTACATAACCCTAATTGTACTAAGGTAGGAAATTGCAATATCGATATCGTATCGGTCCATCTGGAAAAGGATATATTGCTGATACATCGACGATGTTGGTGGAAATGTCAGAAATGGCTCAAAAAAACCATTTTTCACCATTTTTTCAGAAATTAAGATCATCCAAGATATTAAAGCAACAAATAACCTACAAATACACACTTATATCACAAATATCGGTCAGTTATACCCTATATATTGCACATATCGATCATATCAAGCATATCATTGCTAATGTTGACTGATGACTTATAGATATTGAAAATGGATTTAATCCAAGTTCTAATATTAAATAACTTACAAATATACACTTAGATGGCATATATAGATCATCTATGACCCTTATATCACACATATCAGTCATATCGAACATATCATTGTTAATGTTGATTGGTGTAATAATAAACATTGGAATTGGAATTAAAGTAGCTAAGTTAAGCACACTTAGAACACATGTTTTGTTCATGGAAGATAGTGAATTGCATTGAGATAAGTCATTCAATTCAAAAAATGTACATAATGATTAATGAGACAATGTTTCTTTGGTATAAAGATTTATCTATTCACAACCATAAATGAAAAAAATGTAAATTAATGCAATATTGTAACAGAAATTACCTAATCGCGAGAGGTTTAGGACCAAGAGTTCCATGGAGGGCAAGGTAGGAAATATCGATATCGATATCGTATCGATTCGCCTGGTCGAAAATGACATAAAAAGTGATTTTTCGCGAATTAAGATCATCCTAGTTATTAAAACAATAAATAACATACAAGTACACATTTATATGCAAGAATGAGGTGTATTTAGCATACTAATACACATTATATCGCACAAATTATTGGTTGTTGATGTTGACAGCTACGTTGAATGCTAACTGTGGAGATGTATTCTGGACCTGTGATTCTAACTTGATCAATATTAGACTTGTTTCATCTATATTGCCAAAGAGGTTGAGGTCCACCAATTGAAGAACCGTCGTATGCACCCCCATGTAGCACCATACCCTACCAGACGGGGATCTAGCTATGACGACCCAGCTCAAAATAAAATATATAATTCATGATGCGTTTTAGTAGTAGGAGTAGCAAAATAAGTAGTGAAATCAAGCTTACAAGTGTAATATCGTTGATATATAGATATCGGCGAAATATCAGCGATATCGGTCGATATTCGAGAAATTTTGTACTGAAACCATTCAATTTCTAGCGATATGGCTCGATATGGCGATGTATCGCCAATATCTTGCGAGATATCGATCGATATCCTGGAAAAGGATATCTATATGAATATTGGTACACGCAACTCATTGATACTGATATATCAGCGATATATCGGTGATATATCGCAATACTGTCAGCTATGATATTAAGGGACCTATTGTGCAAATTAGTTATTATTCATTTCAGATTGAGTGATCTGCAATAACTTTTATTTGATAATGGCTAGTCGTGAGTTCACTTGTCCAACAAGGTATACCATATCCCACCATCAAGCAACTAGAAGCAACAATTCATGGGTGAAGCACGATCCCTATCCAGAGAATCCAAGGTGTCACCATGAAGATTAATACAAGAAAGATTTTAGTTTCTAGGTTGTGGATGAAATCGTACGGGTGGGGGAGTAGCCAACAGGACCTGAGTCCATGGGACGCGATGGACCTAGAACTCTAGCAAGCCACTTTGAAGTTCAACTTTACGCAAATACAAATCCGCAATCTAGGTTCTCCTCGAGCTCCATGAGTGCCACTCCGCCCGAAATAAGAGGGGACCACCCACCACGAACTCTTTAAATGATAGATTTGCATATGGTAACATCTCGTCCACACAAATAGGATTCAATCCCACAATCTTTGCCTCCCCACCTATATCATATCGAAATGTGACACACAGGATGAGCTAATGAGATTATCGGATAACGATAGCACTTAGCCACTCTCCTCTGATGCCACCACGTTCGGCTCCACCACCAATCACTCCGCAATCGAATAAGCTAAGAGAGGCCCGGCGAGGTTGGATGGGTGCTCGGAGGATGCCATGTGGATTGATGAAAGCGCACTCTCTGTCTTCCATAATCAGCACCCCTTAATAGAAAAAGGCGTATCCCCCTCCCCAACAAGAATAGGTCGAGGCCCTCTGCCTACACCCAATAAGATTTAGTGATTCGACATTGAGGAGGGACAAGCCTCTCGACAAACTACATCGGAAACATAGAAGCTCCATTGTATGACACCCCTAAGCGATATACCTATCCAACCGCTACAATAGAAGCAATGTCACGGCATCAACCCTTGCCTTATATCAAAGTGCGTAGAAGACAGCGACTCGTTGTTTGCCAATCCATTCCCTCTGAACAAAACGTTGATGGCATCGCCCCCCGTCAACCATCTATTCACCCTTGCTAGTCAACTCCTCCACCACCACAAACTTGTCATTCCCTTTAACTCGACGCACCCTTTCACGCTTCTCACGAGAAGAGGTCCTCACTTCATTATTCCCCTCTTTCTTCGACTCCCACAACACGACAACGCTCTGCCCCACTTTCTCCCTCTCTCATACTCATTCCCCCTTAAAAAGCATCTAATGTATGTTCAAAAGATCAGGATTCATATCCACCCTCTACTAGTGAACAAATGAAAATATAGACCTTTAATGGACTTCCATGTCCATTGATAGATTTGCAATGGGGTTGATGAGGCATTCGCCAACCACCATCACATCGCATCTAAGCAACAAATGAATTTTCTCTGCCGAGAAAGTGGCAAATCAAAGGGTGATTCACCCCTCTTACGATTATTACATCTGCTTTCTTTCAACAAAAAATGATTATTAAATTTGAGGTTCTGACAATAAAACCTCTAACAGTATAGTCGCCTCCTCCAACACCACCACCACAAACTTGTCATTCCCCTTAACTCGGCGCACCCTTTCATGCTTCTCACGAGAAGATGCCCACACTCATTGTTCCCCTCTTCCTTCGACTCCCACAATGCGACAACACTCTGCTCCACCTTGTCCCTCTCTTACACTCATTCCTCCTTAAAAAGCATCCCAATGTATGTTCAAAAGACCAGGATTCATATCCACCCTCTACTAGTGAACACATGAACATATAGACCCTTAATGAGCTTACATGTTCCCCGATAAACTTGCAATGGGGTTGAGAAGGCATTCGTCAGCCACCATCACATCGCATCTAAGCAACAAATGAATTCCCTCTGCCAAGAAAGTGGCAAATCAAAGGGTGATTCATCACTCTTACAAGTATTACATCTGAGGTTCTGAAAACAAAACCTCCTACAGTCAAGATAACAACATAACCTTTTTCCCACAATTAAGTGGTGTCGGCTACACGAATTTTTTGTCTCCATTCATATCTATTTTGGATCTATCCTGAGTTTAAATCCAAATAACTAAGGTCTACTTGGATAGTCTCATTCCAACACCTATTGGGTCTTCCGGGATTGGGCAGTAACAAGGGAGAAGCCGCAGCATACTCGGACTAAGCAAAGTAGTATGGGGAGATGATTCATTGAGGGTGTTGCCGATGGTTCTAATACAGCTCTTCTTTGGTCAACAAGAAAATCAAATAAAGAATGTTGAGGGAGCGGGTTAACAAAGCCTGAGATCTGTGAGGGAGCGAGGCGCTCCGACGGTGCGGACACAACTGGGGGGGATTGGAGTTCGATATAGGCTTAGATGCAAGTTTGCGACGGAATAAGCGTCGAGGTCTCAAGGATAGGCAGGATCAAGGTTCAGAAATGCGGTATACGGTATTCGTTCGGTCATGCGGTCTAAAGCGAGTAAGCAAATATGCGGAGTATACGGAAGTATATGCGGTTTATAATATTTTAATTTAAAATATTATAAAATAAACAATAAAATGTTATTATATAAAAAAGTTGATGATCTAACAAGATCCAAAATCAAAAATTTCAAATAAGATAATATAATCAATAAGATATATAAGCATGATATTATAAATTGATTATTTTTTAGTGTGTATTTTGAATTTAATGCATATACATACATATACAAATTTAGATTCAACAGGGAACAAACGAATTCTATAAGAAAACCTTTAATGTAGATATAGAACCTATAGATAACAAAAGCAAAAGAATAATCATATGTATACAAATCATACACCCAAAATTATACACATGTATGCATCTCCAAGGGACAAAATATGTTGACGCAAAATATAGGGAAAAATTGTATTTGCATATAAAATTTATTAGAAGCACAAAAATGTAAAGTGCTAGATTGTTAGTTAATTATTTCATGTTTTATTCGAAGAATTAGAATAAATTTCATTAGATAGAAATTCAAAAGGTAGTAAACAATTCATTAATAAGTGTTGGGAACAATGAGAAAAAAATGGATATGAGAAAAAAAATACCCTAGATTATATGTCCAAATGCAACATATACGAGAATAATGAAAAGAAGCATCAATGTAAATGATGGTATAAGAATTGCTCCGGAAAAAATCGAGTTAATGTATCATCAACATGTCATGGATTAACATGATGTATGAGGCCGCATATGCGTTTAGACCGCATATTGCCGCATATGGCATATGTGCTTCGGTCAAGTGACCGAATACGCATATGCAGTCGCATGGACCGCATTTCCGAACATTGGGCGGGATAGTACATATGTTTCATGAAATTCTCTATTTGATGCCCTTTCTCTTTGATCTTGACTTTGCTCCGCTACGTCTCGCACGCTTCTTCCACTATCGCTCGCACTGAAAAAAAGACGGACTTTCGTGACCGACTCAACATCTAAAATCATACATCTTCTAACTAGTACATCAACTGACCTCTTTTGCAAATGGTCAAATCATCTTAAACAGTTTTCTCTCATCTCATCGCCTATAGGAGCTACACCAACTTTCCTTCTGATCTCATCATTCCGAATGTGATCCTTTCATGTATGACCACACATCCACCTTTGCATTTTCATTTATGCTACTATCATTCTCTGCACATTTATACGGTTCGCATGCCAACATTCTTATCCATAGAGCATAGCAAGTCTCATGGCTGCTTTGTAATACTTTCCTTTGACTTTCAAAGGGATTTTCTTATCACAAAGAACGGTAGAGGTTCCTCTCCACTTTAGCAAACATGTATTTATTCTATGAGTAACATGTCCATCAATTTTCCCTTCCTGTTGCAAAATAGATCCCAAGTATCTAAAGGAATCTTTTCCTGAATGGTATCATCTCCAATCTTTACCCCGAGTCCTTAACCGTTATTTTCATCAAATGTGCACTCCATATATTCAATTTTAGCTCTATTTATATGAAATCCTTTAGTCTCAAAGGCATGTCCCCAAACCTTCAGCTTCTCATTTACTCCATCTCTTGTTTCATCAATCAACACAATATCATCAACGAACAATATGCACCAAGGTATCTCATCCTGAATGTGACTAGTCAACTCGTCCATAATCAAAGTAGAAAGGAATGGACTCAAAGATGAACCTTGATGTAGTCCAATGCTAATGTAAAAGTAGTCAGTCTTCCCAGACGGGATCCTTATACAAGACGAAGCCTCATCATACATATCTTTTATGAGGTTAATGTATAGGATAGGTACTTGTCTCTTCTTCAAAGCTCTTCACAAATATCTCTCTTGGGACTGAATCATAAGTCTTCTCCAAATCAATAAATATAGACATGGTTGGTCCCAAGCCTAGGTAAATGAGGAGGGTTGTGTTAGGTAGTCGACAGCCAACGTGAAATTGTCAAAGACAGATTCCTAAATAGTGTTATAAATTGAGAACATTAGTTAAAAATTTACCTCAAGACAGTCAGATCTTTTCAACATGGATTTAAGCTAAACCCCTAATATTCAATTAGTTGTCAAATTT
Source organism: Ottelia alismoides (assembly GCA_037367405.1). Taxonomy (NCBI): domain Eukaryota; kingdom Viridiplantae; phylum Streptophyta; class Magnoliopsida; order Alismatales; family Hydrocharitaceae; genus Ottelia; species Ottelia alismoides. The sequence goes on from JAZKJV010009209.1 coordinate 221,257, forward strand.
GTTGAATCATTAGGATCACATAAGCAAGGCTATCAACGTGAAATATCCACATTCGATAGCAATCAAATTAGATAAAAAGAGTCAATTCGACTAGATGAGTACTCAATCAAATGATGTGGTTACTTTGCATTGCCCCTAGTTGGTCTAATACCTAATAACAAGGAATTCTTCCAGGTCTAGATTCCCTGTGTATGTGTGTCTATCTGCATGCATGTGTTTGCATGTTTAAATGTGGTTGTTGTGCACGTGTGTGTGTGCGCGCGCACGTGGGTATAAGAAGGTGTGATTGTTGTATATATGTGTGTGTGCATGTATGTGCCAACTATTACTTAAATTATTATTTCACATGCAACATTACATTAGAAATAAAAAGAAAAGTGAATCTAGGATTAAAATATTTTAAACCCAACATCCATTGCAGTAAATATTCATTTCTTTACATCTATCTGGAGTATCAAACCATAATCCAAAAATTGAGTGCTACAAACATGAGTGTACTAACTAGGGGGATATGTATACTAACTAGGGGGATATGTATATGTTAAAAATCCAATTAATCCAATGGATCTGATTGGATTTGAATTGATTTTTTTATGAATTGGATTGGATTAAAAAAATTCTCCGTTAATATTGGATTAGAGATGGATTAAGCTAAAACGCAAATGCAATCTGATCCATGTGGACCCTTATTGTGAACCACAAAAATAAACACCATTGCCTGCTCATTATCCGCCAGAGGCAATCCTGATAGTGGTACAACTATAACCACGTAGAATGCACGGTACATGATATGTAGTAGGATACTCTTTGCATAAAAAATGGAATATAAGAGCTTTCGGACTTTCACTACCATCTTTCACCATCATAACAGACCAAACCCCTCATTTCTTCTGCATAATTTATTGTTGCTAAGACTCAGCATCCCTCCTATATAATGGCCAATTACAAAACAAGCATCCTGGTAGTAACTGTTGCACCCTTCTTGCATGCCAATTACAAAGCATGCATTATGCTTTCAGACCTCAGATTTAGAATCTCAGTTATCAATAAACTTCTACTTTTTCCCCCTATCAAAATCATCCACCAGATCTCAATTTACGTCTTATTGATACCTGCCAAAACCACATTGTCGGTTTGCAGCGTGCATTCCATAATCAGAAGTTCCAATTCACATACTGACTGTCAGAGTAGTACAAATAAGGGATATTTACACCCATAACCCTGAGTAGTTACGTAATTATGTGCATAACCCTCGATAATCTATAATTACACCCAGTGTTCATGAAAGTGGCCTGTGCGGCCGTATATGCGGCCGCATATGCGTATGTGGTGCCTTCAGCGCACCGTTTTCATGAAGACCCCATTATGCACCCTGTGCGTTTATGCGGGCCGCATGCACTTTTTTATTTTATTTTTATTTTTTTATTTTTGCCATGTTTTCATTGTGTTATTTGTGCCACATTTTTCCTTGATTTTGCAAGTATGCCAACCAAGCATTCCATGACCATTTAAATCCACCGTCAAAGTAGTTGTATTGCGAGATTGGAGTAAACACACGAGGAAGAAAAGGAATAATGTACCAATAATTTAGCAAACTAATTTAGTCAACTAATAGTTACTATGAATGTAATATATTATATGTAAAGTTTGGTACTTTTGATGGAGTACGGTTATAAATATAACGACGGAGATAAATGACATTATATTCAACAATAGAGGCATTTTGTGTGCTAACTTTCTATTTTGTTGATTGTTGTCAATTATTTTGTGTGCTAACCGTTCTATTGAAGTATTGATATTTGATTGATATAGATTGTTTTGAATAGATCTTCTGTTGGACCACAATTATATATAAACTTAGTTCTGTTGTAGTCACTTTTGTATATATTTATTTATTTTCAAATAAAAAATTAGAAAACCGCGTAGAACCGCATATACCTCGCATACCACTTAAGCGCTATTCAGTGACATGTTTGAACGCATACGTATACCGCTTTCCTGAACCTTGATTACACCCAGAATCCTGAATAGTCACTCTGTCTTAACATTCTGTTAGTTTAGTCCATTAACTCAACCAGACCGTTTGAGTTAATCTAATATATGTTCTATCTAATGGTTATTAAAAAAATAAACAAAAGAAGAAGAAAATCCAACCCCCCCCCTCCTCCTCCAACGACCCCCCACCTTCCTCCTCTCATGCCCTCCCCCTCTAACCCTGCACCTTCATCCTCCAACGCCCTCATGCACAAGCCCCTCCGTCCGCACGTGCCACCCCTTCATCTCTTCTGCCCACGACCGTTGCCCCTCCATCCCCTCCGACCGCAGCCCTTGCCCCTCCATTGCCGGCAGCTTTCGCCTGCAGCCCTCGCCCCTCCATTGCCCGCAGCTGTCGCTCCTCCAACCCCTCCGTCCACAGCCACTGCCCCTCTGCTCGCAACCCCTACCTCTACTCTTCCCCCAGCCCCCACCCTCCAGCCCTACGCGTGCAACCCTTGTCCTCCAGCAGTCCAGCCCCTCCACCCATAGCCCTCGTCCCTCCGCCGAGATCCTTCCCCTCGCCGGCACGCCTGACGGCCCCTGGAAGTTCTACTCTGTCGCCCACTGCCCCCACCCTTAATGGAACCTCACCAACCACCCCGCCCTTTCTGGAATCTCATCGACTACCCCGTTGTAGCTCTCGAAATCGAGATCCGCACCCGTGTCCTTGCGGTCAGCAACGCCAGAAGATGTTGGCTTTAGGTCGCAATAGAGGTTGGCGATGGCGTATAAGGAAGGTGGTGAGAGAGCATGCGGGAATCGAGGTATGCAAAGAAGATGGCGAACTGCGTGGTGTTCAAAGGGGAGGACTTGGAGAGGAGGATAGAGGGCATCTCGATAGAGGGGAAGTGACGATTTTAGGGCCCTCGACCCTCCAACTCCGTCGCCCGATGCCCCCGCTATAGCTCTCGAAATTGAAAGAGCAATCAATGGTACCTTTTGCGAATATAAAGCAATTTAAGGGGCAAAATGGTCAAAAATTGACGTATTCCATCGAAGATCACGGAAAGAATGGACGGAGGTTAACACTGAGTCATGTTGTGTAAGAGTTAACCATTACTCAAGGTTCCTCATGTAATTCGCAATTACACAGGGTTATATACGTAATTACGAAATTGCTCGGGGTTATGAGTGTAAATATCCCTACAAATAATTGCAGCCTATATATATCAACCCTCCTAAGAACCTCAATAACGAGAACCAGAATGGGGGATGTTGGGAAAAATAAGCGTTGTGTTTATTCCTTGAGCCCTAGATCCTCTTATATAGGGAGAGGTCTATGTGCAAATTACATATGGTAGACAAACGAAAAGAACAATAAATAAAAGATACAGAAACATAAACTAAACTTCTACACTACCTCTCAAGATGGAGCATAGATATCTATCATGCTCATCTTGGATAAGCACTTCTTGAAGGGATCCCGAAGTAAAGCTTTGGTAAGAATGCCTGTCGTTTGATCTTCTGAGCTGACATGGGTTGTAGAAATGAAACCAATCTGGATCACATCACGGATATAATGGCAGTCCACCTCAATGTGCTTCGTCCTCTCGTGAAATGCAGGGTTGTTTGCAATGAATAATGCAGCATGATTGTCACATTTTAGTGATATGGGAAGAGGAACATCTATATGTAGATCTGTTAAAACTGCGCGAACCCACATCACTTCTGCACATGCTTGGGCCATAGCTCTATACTCCGATTCCGCATTAGATCTCGCAACTACTGTTTGCTTCTTTCTCTTCCATGAGACAAGTGACTCCCCAACGAATATAGCAAAGCCTGATGTAGACTTCCTATCCTTCGGGCACCCTGCATAGTCTGCATCTGCACAAGCTGAGATAGTAATAGTACCCTTCTTTCTAAACATCAATCCTGCACCTGGAGATGACTTAAGATACTTTAGTATCATATGTATGGCGTCCATGTGTACCTGGCGAGGTTGCTCCATAAACTGGCTCACTTTATTTACTGCAAATGTAATATCTGGTCTGGTAATAGTAACATAAACAAGCCTCCCTACAAGTTCTTTGTACCTTCTTTTGTCAACCTCCTCAGTGTCGTCATCATGCATCTTCATGCTTGGATCCATGGGTGTAGAAGCAGGTCGACATCCAAGCATGCCTGTGTTACTTAGCAAGTCAGTGACATATTTCCTCTAAGTCATCACGAGTCCTTGTTCATTTCTAGCAAACTCCAATCCAACGAAATATCTGAGTACTCTTAGATCTTTGGTAACGAATTCACGACCCAAGAATTCTTTTGCTATTTTTATTCCATGCATATCATCTCCTGTAATGAGTATATCGTCAACATACACCATAATGACAGTCATACCTCTGGATGTCCTCTGTACAAAGAAAGAATGATCTGCATTTGACCTTTTGAACCCTTGCTTCTCAAACAAATCTGAGAGCTTCTGGAACCAAGCTCTTGGGCTCTGCTTTAGGCCATAGATAGCCTTATGAAGCATGCATACCTGTACACACTCCCCCTCAGCAGTAAACCCAGGTGGTTGCAGCATGTAAATTTCTTCCTGAAGATCACCATATAAAAAGGTATTTTTGACATCTAATTGGAACAGAGGCCAATCTCGAATCACAGCAACAGATAAAAGAATCATAAGGTAGAGTGACGAGCAACAGGAGAAAACGTGTCAAGATAATCTATCCCATACATCTGAATAAAGCCCCGAGCAACCAGTCGAGCCCTGTACCTATCAATACTGCCATCGGCATTATGCTTCACCGTAAACACCCACTTGCAACTCACAATAGATGCCCCAGTAGGAGCTGGAACCAGACTCCAAGTACCTCTCGACTGAAGGGCAGTCATCTCTTCCTCCATAGCCAGACGCCATCTACTATCAGCTAATGCTTCCTGGTGAGTCCTTGAAAATATTCACAACGGATAAAGCACCTACAAATCTCCTGAAATCTCCTGCCAGACGCTCAAAGTAACATGAGAAGCAATCAGATATGAAGCACATGACCTCTTATGCTTCCTCAGTGCAATCGGCAAATCAAGATCTGCATCAGTTGTACCAACCAAGGATTGAAAAAATGAAAGGCGGAACGAGGCGTTTTCCCTGGAGGCGAGGCGAGACGTAGCCTCGAGACGGTCGAGGCGTAAGCCTCAGGTTGTATAGGAAAATACCTATAAAAACTATAATAAATATATTTACTGATGAAATTATCTCAATTGGCATACATATAATATATAACATTGCAATATATGATGAAATTATGAAGATAAGAACGTGAAAGAAAGGATATGCAAATTCCATAAACCTATCTACTAAATTTCTACCCAATCAAAAATAGAATCATTAGCTATGATTGTCACTAAAATATCAAAGACAATGTATTTTTCGCTAATAGTATTGAGGTGCATAAAAAATTATGACTAGATGACTAATATATAAAATATGACAACATTGACATGCTTTGAATCTAATCTTGTTTTTTTCTAGTTGGTATATTACGTTGCTCATTATGCCACCTCTCTTAACACTAGCTTTTCTTTAAGCTTTATGGATTGTGTATTTAAAAATGCAATATTAAGAATTTCTTGAAAAAATTAGACAAGTTTAATGCTCAATATGAATATGAACAAACTTAAAATTCCAAACATTCATCTTGTAAATATATATCCTAGACAACTATACATTTATAAGCATCTAAAACTACCAATAAGACAATTTAAATCCTTAAAAATGCTTTAAATTCCAAAAAACACCTCATAGATCGCCTTGCCTCAATCGCCTCATCGCCTCGACCTTCTGAGGTGTACGCCTCATCAATTCCATCTAAGGCGTACGCCTCGAGGCTAAAAAGCCCTGTCTCGTTCCGTCTCGACCGCCTCGAGGCTAGCCTTTTAATACCATGGTACCAACACCCATGTCATCCCCTGCCTGTTCCTGCTGAGAAATGTCGTCAGTCCCATAATTAGAAATAATGTTATCAGAACAAACCTGGGGCATGTTTGATGATTGACCATGATCATGAGCAGGGGTTGGCCGTCAACTGTAGTGGCGTGGTAGAGGAGGAACCAAAGATATGGGAGGTGGTAAAGGTGGTGGCGGTGGTGGAGATGGTGGTGGTGATGGGGATGAAGGTGGTGGAGATGTAGGAGCTTGTTGTAGGGCGTACAAGGGTGGAGGAGGAATATAGACTTCATTATTCATATCTGATGGCACCAACATGTCACATGTAGGAGAGAAAAACATGACGGACTCAAAAAACGTGACATCTGCACTGACATAATAACTTCGACGTAACGGATCATAGCAATGATACCCCTTTTGAGTCCTGTACTACCTGACAAAAACACATTTGACAGTCCTAGGAGAGAGCTTGTCAACCCTTGGAGACAACTGGTGAACGAATGCCACGGACCCAAAGACACGTGGAGTTAGAGAAAACAACTCCTTGTCAGGAAAAACGAGGGAGAAAGGTATCTTCTCCCCCAACACAGACGAGGGCATACGGTTAATGAGATAACATGCAGTGAGAACCGCATCGCCCCAGAACGAGTGCGGAGCACAACTCTGGATAAGAAGCGTACGAGTGACATCAAGAATACGGCGGCGTTTTCTTTCCAGTACACCATTCTGTTGGGACGTGTAGGCACAAGACGTTTGATGAAGAATGTCATGGAATGAAAGAAACTGAGATAATGTTCGAGTACAGAATTCAAGGGCATTATCAGTTCTCACAATCTTGAAAGAAACAGAAAACACATTCTGCACTTCTTTAATAAAATTCATAATAGTGATGCCCGCTTCAGATTTATTCTTTAACAGAAAAACCCAAGACAAACGACTAAAATCATCCACAGCAACTAAATAGAACATGTGTCCCTGATGATCTGGAACACGACTTGGACCCCAAATATCAATATGAAAAAACTCAAATGGAGACTGCTCCGACTCTGACGACTAGGGAAGACAGACCGATGATGCTCCCTAGCTGACAAGCTTCACAATCGAACGACGAGCAGGGTGAGATCTGAGGAATGACTTGACGCAGTTTCTGAAACGGAAGATGACCAAAGGGCAGATGCCATAAGTAAGGAGAGACATGTCCAGTGGAATGGGATGATGCTCCAGCGTAAGGTGTATGGACCAGTCAATACAGCCCGCCTTGCTCACAGCCATGTCCAATCACGTTGCCCGTGAGAATGTCCTGAAACACAAGAGATGATGGGTCAAATATCGCTCGACAATGTAGATCCTTAGTAATCTGGCTAATTGACAGTACATTCATTGAGAAATTAGGAGCATGGAGCACATTCTGCAACTGCATGGAAGGTGATAAAGCGATCTGTCCCTGTCCTGTGATGGGAGAATGAGTCCCATCTGCTATGATGACGGTCCTTCCTGGGGAAACTTGCCTGTAGGATGTGAGTTGGTGTCTATCTCCACACAAATGATGTGTGGCACCTGAATCTACAATCCATTCTGAGGTACGTGAACCCTGGTAGATTGCAGAAGTATGAGCACTACCTGAGGAACTAGCTTCTGCAATAGCAGCAACGTCCAAGATGCTTTCTGAAACTGGTGGAGGAGTACTGGTTGGTGGCATGATATCACGTAGACGAGACACTAAGTCATCATATCGTGGATCTGACACTGGCGTAGCATCATGATGTTGTATATGTTCTGTTGCACTGGCAGATGCTGGGAAACCATGCTTAGAGTAGCATGTGTCTTCTGTATGACCAATCCGACGACAATAAGTGCATTGTAATCCACAACTACGGCCAACCCTACCACATGGTCCTCGTTGATGCAGCGTAAAAAGGAAATATAGGGTTGCATTTATTTAAATTTTTATCCGTTAATTTTGTTTACGTTTATTTGAGTTGTCGCAATTTTAATTAAATAAACGAGATGGCCTGTGATCTCGATTAATTAGTTAATAATTTGAATTTCGAAATTAGTCGGTTAATTAGATAGAGTCAATTTAGGATAATTAGTTGTTTTTCTATTTTTGTAATCGCATCCCTCCTATATAAAGGGATGATAGACTACTTATGTAATCAGTTCAGTGATTTATAAAATTGAGATTTATTCTCTATCTCCATCTTTCTCTTCTCTCCCACGTGGTCTTCACGTTTCTCTCCTCTAAACCCCTCGTTTTTCCGACGAGTTTCTTCTCCTCAACCCCTCCATTATTCTTCTCCACCAAAAATCCACCATCAAAAAAATAATTTTCGTCGACGTCGAATCTCTATTTGCATCAATTGGTATCAGAGCATGGCATCTAGGTCGTCCTCACGATCTGGTGATCCCTCTCGTCACTCGCGCAGAAAGTCCAACGAATCTCGCCCCAACGACCGTGCATGGCGTGCTGAGGTTAGACAAACACTATCGAATATGCTCCAAATTCTTTCACAGAATAGAGAGTCAATGACACGACAACTAGAAGAACTCATTGCCAAAAGGGCTGATGAAACTTCTGTCCAAGTTCCTGATGAAGAGAGACAAGAAAATTATGCCGACAACGACGCACTGCTCGCAGCCCCTACGGCTCCAACCCAGCCCCCAGACCCGCCGACGCCAACCCCGACCTCCCCGACCCTCGCCGCACCACCCCAGTCCGTCGCCACCTGCACCTTTCCGGTGCGCCTCCTTGCCCCACCACCACCGCCCATCTCCCTCCTCACCACCGGCGCAACCCCTGCACCTACGACCCCAGCCCCTTTACCGCCACCCCATACGCCCTCGCCAATGCCCCCGGCCCCCGCCCCGACAACCTCGCCCACCAGCCCAAGACCCCCCGCGACATTATCCCCAGCCCCCGTGTCCCCTCCCGCAAACCCAGGTCCCCCTCCCAACCTTCCCCTCGCGCCTCGCGTGCCACCACCCAACCCCAAACCGTCGCCACCGCCTTCCACTCCCTCGCCACCCTCCCTCGCCCCCGCCCCATCACAGACCCTTCCCCGCAGCCCCCGATCCCACCTGATACCCCCGGCAACTCTCCACAAATCGCCCCTTCCAACCCCCGCATCCCCGCGCGCCGCCACCAGCAAGGATACACGCGCGGCCGTCATCGCGAACTCGCGCGCAACCACGCGACCACGCACCGCAACCCTAGTCGACGGGCTCAGCGCCGCCCCTGGAATCGACGATGCCGCCGCCACAATCAGAGGAAAAGATGTCGAGCCCTAACGAGAAATCCGAAATCCAAGGGTTTCGAATCCCATGAGACCGGGGATGAGAAACTAATCTGGAACATTTGCATAAAAACCCCCTGTTCCAAAAGCTTATATCAACAAGGTCATTGGAAGGATAAAACATGCTACGGATTTCCTTTAATTGAAGGGGTACGAAAATTGCACCCATACCCCCTGCTGCAGAAATATTTTAAAAGAAGGATTGAAAAAGAGAAATTTGGAAAGCCTCCTTATCCTATTAGGATTAGGATCATGAGTTTCACCTATTTAAAGCCCCCATGGCTTCCTTCATTGGACACATCTCCTCCTCTACTCTCATTGTGCTATCGCTTTGCTATGGATTCTCCAAAGGCCATATTGTTCATTCCTCATCAAGTTTTCAATCACCGCAATGAGAAGACAAAGTTCATGAAGACGTCGTCCTTTGCACCACACATGTTCTTCCACCACGAAGCCCGCGTCGCCAACGCCCACGTCGCGCATGAATGGATCCCGCCATTTGCTCCGCACCAATTCTTCCATGGGATGCCCGAGAACGCGGATTCGAAATTATCAACCTCCAAGCCTGCAGATCCAGCAATTCGTCGGGAGACGAATTTTTTAAAGCGGAGGAGAGTTGATGCAGCGTAAAAAGGAAATATAGTGTTGCATTTATTTAAATTTTTATCCGTTAATTTTGTTTACGTTTATTTGAGTTGTCGCAATTTTTATTAAATAAACGAGATCACATGTGATCTCGATTAATTAGTTAATAATTTGAATTTCGAAATTAGTCGGTTTATTAGTTAGAGTCAATTTAGGATAATTAGTTGTTTATTCTATTTTTGTAATCCCATCCCTCCTATATAAAGGGATGATAGACTACTTATGTAATCAGTTCAGTGATTTATAAAATTGAGATTTATTCTCTATCTCCATCTTCTCTCCCACGTGGTCTTCACGTTTCTCTCCTCTAAACCCCTCGTTTTTCCGACGAGTTTCTTCTCCTCAACCCCTCCATTATTCTTCTCCACCAAAAATCCACCATCAAAAAAATAAATTTCGTCGACGCCGAATCTCTATTTGCATCAATAGGATCGGGAAGGCCTGGGTAGGCGTCGGGGTTGGGGAGGCGGGGTTGTGAGGGTTAGTGCGTGGAGGGTCTGCGGCGGGTTTTGCGGGTGGCGGTGGCGACGTGGATGGGGCTGGGACTGGGGTTGTGGTCGAGGAAGGCAAGGAAAGTACCTGGCAAGCCTTGGGCAGTGACGAGACGGTCGAAGCCTTGGGCAGTGACAAGACTCGTCCACGAAAATGAGATGAATTGCCTCTTCCTCTAGAGGCGGCCATAGTAGAAGAATTTGGTATAGTAGTAGGGCTTGAGATGTTGATTCGGCTCAATCGCCGAAAGGCCTCCTCCATGGGAGGAATGGTAGCATCTGCCAGAATCTGAGAAGAAGCCGCCTCACACTGTGAGTCAAGAGAGGCTAGAAAGACTCCCACCATCGTCGCATTCCGATATGTCTTCAATTGTTCTGGAGTGGCCGTGAGAGGCATGAAACTATGAAGCCTCTCAAACATTCCCCTCAATGCAGTGTAGTGAGCATGCAGGGGTCGACCAATCTGCTTTATCGTGAAGATGGCATGCTGGAGTTGTAGGATTTTTGTCTCATTCTTGGCTTGTGAATACGTGGCAGCAAGAATGTCCCACATGGCTTTGGCAGTAGGTTAATGCAAGACATCATTAGCAATGTCTGGAATCAGAGTACCAGACAACCAGACCTGAGCATATGCGTCATCAGCCTCCCATGAGGCATATAACCCTGTTTTCTCATCCAGCTCATCCTCTGTAAGAATATGTTTCTTACCCATCGACTTCATTAGGCTCATGAACTGCATGGCCCATAACTCATAGTTGGACCCATCCATCTTCACAATAGGCGCAAGACCTTTGAAGGCATCTGTAGTGGGGATCTCAATCTTGCTTTCTGACATTTTGACTGGAGAAAACTAGGGTTGTAGACAAGATGAGTCTTGGTCTACACTGACATGATTAGGTTTAGTTGCACGTGTAGACCTCTATGCAACCAAACCCATCAACCTAGAAGCGAGTGGAGAGCCCCTTATAAAGATGACAACCGAACCCTAGGGGCGGTGAAACTCTAGGAACACAGTCGGCGCACGGGCACAGCCGCGCATGAGGTGCACGGGCAGGCACAGCCGCGCGTGAGGCGCGTGAGGCATGTAAGGCACAGTCGCACGGGCACAGGCGGCACGCGCAAGGGGGCGGCGCGCGTGGAGGAGGCGCGCGTAGGGGGGCGCGTGGAGGCGGCGACGCGCGTGGAGGAGACAGCGTGCGGAGGCTTGAAGGTGGAGGGCTAGGTTTAGGCGATACGAGAACTCCGGTCTAGAACCGCCGCTTTGATACCATGTTGGGGAAAATAAGCGTTGTGTTTATTAACCCTACACCTTCTTATATAGAGAGAGGTCTATGGGCAAATTACATATGGTAGACAAACGAAAAGAACAATAAATAAAAGATACAGAAACATAAACTAAACTTCTACATAGGACATTTTCAACGTAAGAGCAGTCATATTTGAAGATCACACCATTGCCTTGTAACCACAAGACCTAAATCACAGCAAAAGCATTTATATGCTACGCCTTTCATTGGAACACAACAGCTGCTCTGCATTCCTGTCCTCTATGAAGAAAGTCCAAAAAGAGATTTAAGGAATAAATATCTAACCACAGGATGACGAATTTTCTCCAAACCAATCGTAGAGAAAAGACAGCATAAAAATAGGTAGTCCACATCCTCCTGACCCGAGTTACACATGCAACTTCCCCACCTTTTCTTGTAGACTCCCATAGCAAAGTTTCTTCCTCCTCAACAAATAAAGCAGAATCTTGACCTTAAGGGTGACTCCCATATGCACTAATATTCCTGGAGTAGAATAGAATCAGCCAATGGGAAGTAAAGACGGAGCTTCTTTTACAAATCAGCCACTGAGAAAGTCCCTTCAGCCAATGTCTAATAGCATCTCTATGGCCGCAGGCCCTCAATTAGGGAAAGAACTTGAAGCATGATACATCATGAAAATAAAGGTCAGACTTAGCAGTCCAGATGCTAGGACCGTCAATATGATAGTCCATCAGTCATCCATCATTGTCTGAAATCAATTGCCAAGTCCAGCAACCTCAAGAATGACTCACAAGTCTACCATCCCTTGACCAATCATTCAACGCTAGACCATTCATCCAGCCAAAAACAAGAGTTTACCCCATCTCCCAACCACTGCAGGAAAGTGGAAAAGCTTGGATAATTATTTAATTGTTATAAAAATATAAGACCTGTTTGGTGGATCTTCCTGGAGGGACGGAGGAGCAGAACCACAATGCGGCTATTTTGGTGGATTTGTTTGGCTGCCTCTCGGGTCTGCAGATTAACAGGCAGAAGTCGGTCCTGGTTCTAATGGGGATGGATGGCGAGGAAAGTAACAGGTTAGCGGCGTGGGCAGGTTGCCCTGGGGAGATTACCGATAACCTATCTGGGGTTGCCTTTGGTTGATGGTGGGCTGAGGAAGTCGAATTGGGATTGTGTTCTTCGGAGAATGGAGGAGCGGTTGGAAGGGTGGAAGACTACCACTCTGTCCAAAGGTGGGAAGCTTACATTGCTGAAGTACGTTCTCTCAGCCATACCGATTTTTTTCTTCTCGACGAGATTAATGCATGTTGGTGTTAGAAGGAAGGTGGAGGCTTTGATGAGATCTTTCTTCTAGTCAGATGGGAGGCAGACAACGAGGAGTTGCACCTGGTGGCTTGGAAGGATCTTGTTGTACCTGTTTCGGAGGGGGGCCTAGGCGTCAGGGATGTGGAATCAATGAACAAAGCCTTGTTAGCCAAATGGGTGGTGCGCATTTGGGGTCCATCCGATTCGCTAGTTTTGCGGTTGCTGAGGGAGATTTATGGTGTCATTGGGGAGTTGATAGCGGCGAGGAAGCGTCATGAGTCTTCCTTGTGGAGTGGGATTCGTACCGTGATTCCAGGATTCAGGCCTCTCCTTCGGCCAAAGTTGGGGAATGGTCTGCGTTTTCGGTTTTGGCAGGATGATTGGACGGGGGAGGGGGCGTTAGCCTACCGCTTTCTTAGGTTGATGGCGTTAGCCGCTGACAGTGGGGCGCAGGTGGCAGGGGTAGACGACTCTGGGTCGTGGGCGCCGAGGTTCCTTGCGGTTCTCTCGAATCAGAGGTTGGAGGATTTTTTGTGGCTAATTTCAGAGATTCCCCCTGTCGGGGAGATGTCGGGCGATACAGATCATTTTGAGTGAGCAGATGGAAAGTTCTTGGTAAAGCTTGCATATCGGAAGTTGAGTGCCTGTATGGTGAAGCACGACGAAGATCTTTGTGCAGATTTAAAGGTGATTTGGGCGGCTAAGATCCCTAATCGGGTTAAGGTTTTTCTTTGGTGTCTAAGGAGAGACCGCCTTTGTGACAAGGTGAGAAGAGGCAGGCTGCTGGGTGTGACGGATTTGAAGTGTGACGGATGCGAGGATGGCGTGGAAGATGCGGACCACATTTTCTTTGGATGTGGGTCTTCGGCCAATGTATGGGATTCTTTGGGGATTCCGTGGGTTCGGACATCAGATGCGGAACATTTTTGGAGATCTATTCGGGCGGTCGATCTTGGGTCATCCGGCGATGTCTCCAAGCCCTTTGTCGCGCTCTGAGCTATTTGGCTTGGCAGGAATGATAGCATTTTCAAGGGGCAGCAGTTCTATTTTGAAAATGTACATGCGCACTGTAATGCTCTATATAATTTTTTGATATCCAACTGATGTACCTTCTCGTTAATTAATGAATACTTTGGTGTGGTGACTCCCGCCTTGGGAGGGTTCCCCCGTTTTCTTATTCAAAAAAAAGATAAGACCTTCACAGGCATCTGATGTGTTCCTCCATATCAATAGTCCTACCATGGCACAGATAAGACAACATTGAAAGGCCGCATTACCCATTTCAAAAGCAAAGCCAAATTCCAAGTCCCCAGAACCTTACACCAAGATCACCATCCTCAATCAGCTTGCAACCTTCACTCCACATCATCAGATGGTACCCCACCTCCCACAGCTTCGGCACCCCTCTAAAACCCTCCTCATAAGGAGCAAGTTCTTTGCTATCTTCGAAGGCAGAAGAAACAAAGATAAAAAGTAAACAGGAAAGTAAATAAAACAGATCTTGGCAACACCAATCGGTATCCATTGTTGGTGGAAAGAGGTGTTCTATTATTCCATAGAACCCTAGACCCTCTTATATAGAGAGAACCCATGTGTAAATTACATAAGAAGATACCACGAAAATAAAAATAGCATAAACAATACACTGACTACATAATTATCTCTACACTCCCCCTCAAGATGGAGCATAGATATCAATCATGCTCAGCTTGGAAGAACACTTCTGGAATGGTCCTATGAACAATGGCTTGGTGAAGATGTCGGCAGTATGCTCCCCTGAACTAACATGTGAAATAGAAATCAGGTCCTTCTGGATCATATCTCTAGTGTAGTGGCAGTCTACCTCAATATGTTTTGTTCTTTCATGAAAGGCAGGATTATTGGCAATGAACAACACGGCTTGATTATTACACTGTAGCTGCATGGGTAGAGGTACACCTATATGTGTTGGAGTATTCATTGTATGCGTCATATATGAGGGAGATGGGTACTCGTCCAAGAGTTTAGTCCCACATCTACCAGTGGTGGGACTTGGAGGCTCTATGGAGACTATATAAGGAGTCCCAGACCTCCTGTATCAGATGAGAAAAATCAATGAAGCATATGCCTCTTTGAGGGCTTCTCCCGTGGTTTCATCTCGCTCCTCACGGAGTCGGGCTCCACGTAAAATCATGGTGTTCCCTATTTATTCTTTCTTGATTTATGCTATGCTTATTCGCTTCTGCTTCCTATTTTCTAACAATATGCAAGTCCTCTAATACAGCTCGAACCCACATCATCTCCGTACTTGCTTGTGTCATGGCCCTATATTCAGATTCAGCACTAGATCTAGCCACAACAGTTTGTTTCTTACTTTTCCAAGAAACCAGAGAGCTACCCACAAAAACTGCAAAGCTCGAAGTAAACTTCCGATCTTTAGGGCATCATGCATAATCCACATCCGCACATGCTGAAATAGATAAATGTGTGTCCTTTCTAAACAGCAATCCTATGACTGGAGACGACTTTAGATACCTTGGTATCACATGAATGGCATCCATATGTATCTGTCTTGGTTGTTCCATGAACTGGCTCACTCGACTTACTACAAAGGCAACATCAGGTCGAGTTATAGTAATGTAAAGAAGCTTACCCACCATTTCTCTATACCTTCTCCTGTCAACTTCCTCAGTATCATTATCATATGATTTCATACTTGGATCTATAGGAGTACTCGAGGGTCTACACCCAACCATGCCAGTTTCAACAAGCAAATCTGTAATATATTTCATTTGGGTCATCACAAGGTCCTGTGCATTCTTGGCAAACTCCAACCCCATAAAGTATCGTAGAGTACCAAGATCCTTCGTAACAAACTAACGGCCCAAAAATGCTTTTGCCATCTTTATCCCCTGAGCAGCATCTCCTGTAATCAAAATATCATCAACATACACCATGATGACAACCATACCTCTAGGAGTCTTCTGAATGAACAACGAGTGATCCGTATTTGATCTCTTGAATCCTTGTTGTTCAATTAGATGGGAAAGCTTCTGAAACCACGCCCTTGGGCTCTGTTTAAGGCCATATATTGCCTTATGGAGTCTACACACCATATGATTCTCCCCCTCAACAGCGAACCCCGGGGGTTGCTGCATGTAGACTTCTTCCTGCAGATCGCCATACAAAAATGCATTCTTAACATCAAGTTAAAACAAGGGCCAGTCACGTACCACAGCAACAGACAAAAAAATACGAAGAGTGGAATGACGAGCAACTGGAGAGAAGGTATCCATATAATCAACGCCATATGTCTGAGTGAATCCTCGCGCCACTAGCCTTGCCTTGTAACGATCAAGACTACCATCTGCATGGTACATAATTGTGAATACCCATTTGCAGCTAACGGCAGATGCTCCTGAAGGAGCAGGAACCAAGCTCCATGTACCCCGTGACTGTAGGCCAGCCATTTCCTCCTCCATAGCAGAACGTCAGCAGTCAATATTCAAGGCATCCTGATAATTCTGTGGCATCTCCACAGAAGACAAAGCCACAGCAAACCTCTGAAAGTCCCCTGTGAGACGAAAGGAAACCTGGGAAGCAAGGGGATAAGATGCACAAGTACGTTTCTGCTTCCATATAGCAATAGGGACATCCAGATCATCAGCCATTATACTCGCCGGTTCACATTCCTCCTGCAATGATGATCCCCGCACATGCACACTATCCGACCCAACATTAGTAATAACCTCTGAACATACCTGAGGCGTGTTGGATGATTGACATGCAGCATGAGCAGGACCCGACCGACAAGTATAATATTTAGGTAATGGCGAGATAGGTGGTTTTGGTGGTGGTGGTGGTGGTGGCGGGGGTGGTGATGGTGGTGGGGATGATGTTGGCGTGACAACGGGAACGAGGATGGGTGATGGTGGACTCAGAATAGGAGGAGGAACATAAACCTCGTCATTAGATGAGGATGAGGCCAACCTATCACCTGAAGGTAAGAAGTACATAACATACTCAAAAAATGTAACATCAGCACTCACAAAGTATTTCCTGTTTACGCGATCATAAACAACGGTATCCTTTCTGAGTCTGAGAGTAACCCACAAAGACACACTTGACAACTCTAGGTGAGAGCTTGTCAAGTCCAGGAGACAACTGGTGAACAAAAGCAACAACACTAAAAACACGAGGGGTAAGAGAGAATAATTCCTTGTCAGGAAAAACAACATAATGAGGAATTTTCTCACCAAGTACCGAGGACGGCATACGATTCACAAGGTAACATGCTGTAAGGACTGCATCTCCCCAAAAAGAAATAGGCACACAACTCTGGATAAGCAGGGTTCGAGTAATATCAAGAAGATGACGATGTTTTCTCTCTGCGACTCCATTATGTTGAGATGTGTAGGCACATGTGGTTTGATGAATAATACCTCTTGCCAAAAAGAAATGTGAGAGAGAACGAGTGCAAAATTCCAAAGCATTGTCTGTACGACTACTCGCGCCGATGCTGGAAACCCATGCTTAGAATAGCATGTATCCTCATAATGGCATGTGCGATGGCAAAAAGTGCATGGCTGGCGAAAACGACCACCTCGACCACGAGATCCACGGCCACGGAATGAAGACGGACCACCTCTCCCTCGGGACGCAGCCATCGCCGAGGGTAGTGGAGTAGAAGTACTGGACGAGACAGAGATGTGGCTAAGCCTCCGGTAGACTTCCTCCATAGGAGGAATGGTAGCATTGGCAAGTATCTGTGATCGGGCAGCATCATATTCAGGATCAAGAACCGCAAGCAGAACCTCCACCATGGTAGTATTCCTAAAAGTCTTCTGCTGCTCGGGGGTGGCCATAAGAGGGATAGTACTGTAGAGTTTCTCAAACATCCCCCGTAGGGCAAGGAATGTAGTGGTCGCTCATTCTGCTTCATGGTGAATATGTCGTGCTGGAGCTGTAACATCTTCGTCTCATTTCGTACCTGTGAATAACTTGCCGCCAGTATGTCCCACATCGCCTTAGCGGTGGCTGATGAAGAACATCATTAGCAATCTCCATCGACAACGTGTATAAGAGCCAGATCTTTGCATATGAATCAACAGCCTCCCAGGAGGCATAGATCCCAGTCTTCTCTGCCGGCTCTTCCTCGGTAAGAATGTGCTTCTTACCATTCGATTTCATGAGGCTCGTGAACTGCATCGCCCAGAGCTCATAGTTCGTCCAATCCATCTTGACTATTAGCGCGGGACCTTTGAACGCACCTAGGAAGGGCATATCGACTTTGTTTTCTGACATATCGTCGGAGACGAAGAACTAGGATTTATAGACCAAAAAGACAAGTGTCTATATAAACTTCATAGGATTTGAGTGCATATGTAGACTTTACGCATTCAAATCCATTGAGATGGCGGAGGGGGCGGTTGCGGCAGAGGCCGACGAGGGCAGGGGTCGGTGGGTGGAGGGGGTCTGGCAGTGGAGGGGGCAGTGGTAGAGGGGGCCCGGCGGTGGAAGTGAGGGTGGCGGTGGAGAGGGCCCGACGGTGGAGGAGGGGGCAACGGAGAGAGAGAAGAGAGGCGATGGCGGCGGTGGGAGGACGCAGCATCGGAGAGAGAGAGGGGGGCAGTAGGAAGGGTTTAGGATTTTAGGGTTTTGACTCTAGGCTCTCTTATATAGAGAGAACCCATGGGTAAATTACATAAGAAGCTACCAAGAAAATAAAAATAGCATAAACGCGACTACATAATTATCTCTACATCCATCGCAAAGGATCTTCAAGGACTAACCCTCCAAGCATCTCTCCTCCCTCTCTATATCAAGTTTTCAACCAACAAACTTCACTCAATATCCACCAACAATAAGCATAAGCAGGTGCAGGAAAACTCCAAAGGGCATCAGGAGGAACTTAACAGTACATGAAACGAGACTTACGATGAGAAAGAAAGGTCCTCAAATCATGCACCTCATTGCACCCCCCTCAATGAAGAATATTGTGGCATGTGCATAGTGCTATAGGCGAAAGATAATATCAGCCGCACCCATCTTTAAGCTATTCACCCTATCTCTAAGACCCATAGCAAAAAATCGAAGCATCAACAGACATAACAACAAACGTAGTAACAAGGGGGCAACATTGACAAACTCCCCTCTATGGTTGGATTATAACACCCTCTGATCATCTATTCACAATTATGGCAAAGGGGACGAAAGTAACACGACACTTCTTTCAAAGAATGCACCCCTCAGGGAAGCCATGCCTCCAAAGAAGTCCAGATAAAGGATCAACTTTGAGTATTATAAACTTTGACCGTAGCTTCTCGCTTGTTGCAACTGCCTCAAAAGCTGTCATAAAGCTCTCAAATATTTTTGAAAGATAAAGCTCTCAAATAGAGTGAGGATTGATACAAGCTGACAAGAACGAAAAGATGACTATGCCAAGCACGGTGCTCAACTGGATAGCCAAGATCTAAACCACGATAAAGCAGAGTGATGAAAAAGGACGAATATATGTACTTATTGACACTCTTACGGGGGAACAAACAATATTCTCAAACACAAAATCGCCTTCCATACATTCTACGCTACCACCTAGCAACCGAGAAAATCCTATGACTCTATAGAACTGGGAAAATGTCCAATCCCGAACGGCCCTTAACCCCTTCAAAGCTGAAAATACCTCCATCTACACCAACATTTTTTTGAAACCAATAAACAGGACAAGCTATAGTGTCCGTCCCAAATATATTAAGAGTTAAAAGCGATACTTATAGAAGTCAAGACTCGAGAAGAGTTTTGCATGCAAGATTACATTATCAATATAAAAGCGTTGGCAACATGGAGTACTATTCCTGGCTAGCGACAACGCCCAAACATCTGCTACTAACAAAAGAAGCTCCTCCCTTGACTTATGTTTCGCACTGAAAGGAGAGTCCCAAAAGCTCTCAAAACTAGTAATGTTCACCCATGCAATATGAAGCTCTATCCAGATGCTTGAAGTACTTTCGCAATGGAAGAAAAGATGTACTGGTGTCTCTATCTCCGTACCACAAAGACGACAGAGATCGGACACCCCTCAGAAAAACTTTGCACATCAATCTCTAGTAACGATACGCCTTCTCTTGAGAAACCACATAAAAATGATGATTCTGCAGGAAGTTTTAAACTCCAAACAAAGTTGTAATCCCGCTCAAACCCAATGTTCACACCCTATCAGCGGGGCCATCCGAACCATTCAGTGTGTCCGAAAGTAACAAATACCCATCCAAGCGCTGATCAAAAAAACTAGCCAAAAAAAGGCATCTTGCTCCCATCAATCCAGCAATCAGCCACATGCATTGCACGATCCACTGATAAGGAAAAAAACCTTGGGAAGCACGTTGCTAAAGATCCATTGCCCATCCAATTGTCAGTCTAAAATGAAAATGAACACTATTGCCAAGTACTGGGTGAAAAAGATCTGAAAACCGTGGCATGAGCGCTTTAATTCCCTTCCAGAAGGCCAAATAGTAAAAAGGAGTCTCTACAAGGTTCCCTTGAGTTGGGACTCTGTAAATGCCATGCAACAAAGGTCATCACCTCTCCCCTAAATCATGCTTACCCACATCAAAATAAGGACATTGTTCACTAATTCAAGGCGGTGAACGGCAAGGCCATACGTGGACTTAAACTCCGTGATCGTATCCCAGTCCACAATATGTACTCCAGAGCCCTCCTGTCCCGATTTCCCTCAAAAAGAATATCTTCATTTTTATGAAAAAGAGGGTGGTATCTCATGTGGGATTCACTACGAGACCTGTTATATTAATTAAGGGTTAGTGTACATTTCCGTGAGAGCCAAAGGTGATACAGTGAGTTAAAATGATCGGCCACATTTTCATAGTGAAACGTGTGGTTGCTAAAGATAACATCGTTTCTAGCTGTCCAAATGCACCACAGCACCGCGAAAGGTCTGGCGCAATCCGCATGCGAGTTGCTTCCCCCTGTCTAACAGAGCTCCAGAAGTCCACCAAACCACCAGTCGTGACCCAGTCACACCCAACCTCCCTCCAGACCCGCGTCGATGTGGGGCATTTGAAGAACAGGTGGTCGGATTCCTCCAGAATGTCATCGCATCTATCGCACGATGCGTCTTCCAAGTGAAGCAAACTGCTCCTCCTTGCCTTGTCAAGCAGTCGGCTCTTCTGAGACACCACAGAAACACCTTGACTCTGCCCGGAACATAAGCCGCCCACACAATTTTGAGATCTTAGCACAGGTCCGCGTCACGCTACGCACATTCAATCTGCAACTCCTCATATAGCTTTGTAACCAACTGGCCCGCCCTGCCCCCATCAGAAGAATATCTTCATAATCAACTCAATCCGTCGACGAATACCCACAGGAAAGAGTCTCGCTGACAAAAAGAAGATCGAGATAGCAGAGAGCATCGCCCTTAAAAGCACCAAACGGCCCCCACGGGACAAAACTGACACCCTCCAACCATACAACTTTCTTTCCATCTTCTCAATCAAAGGAAGCCAATCAGCATTTTTAAGTCGATCACAAGATAACGATAACCCGAGGTAACAAATAGGCATGGGCAATCTCTCCATCCCAAGTTCCATATAGCACGTCTGGGCTTCTAGATCTTCCATGCCAAAAGGAATAGAAGTAGATTTACTAAGGTTGAGATCAAGCCTTGAGAGTTCTTCAAAAATCTCGAGCGTTGTAACCATCCCCTTAACTTCCTCCCTTCCTCTAATGAAAAATATGATTCGGTGTACTGAAGGAGAGGGATGTGAATATCTCCCAGGGAATAACCTACAGTAAAATCCTGATGCAACACCTAATCAATTATGTAAGGCAGCACATCAGTCGCAATGATAAAAAAGCATAGGTGCAAGGGGGCACCCCCTAGCGAACCCCCGTCTGAGGTTGGTAGAACCCGCCCTCGGGACAGCCGTTGATGAGAACCGAGTAAAAGGCCGTGGTGACACATCGTTTCATCTAAGAGATCCAGATATTCGGGAAACCCCCTTTCGCCAGTGTCGCCCAAAGGAAATACCAGTCCAGCGTGTCATATGCTTTGGAGAAGTCTACTTTGCACATCACACCTTTGACTCTACTCCTTCCAATCCGCTATGATCGTGGTCATTGCTAGGTTGTCACCAATTTGCCTTCCAAAAATAAAGGCTGATTGCAGTGGAGAGATAATATAATCCAAAACTCTGCTCATTCTATTCGTCAGAACCTTGGCTAGAATCAATAAAGTGTATTAATCAGAGCAATCGGGCAGAAATCCCCTATATGCATGGTCACATCCTTCGTAGGAAGTATGAAGATGAAGGGCTTGTTGATCCTTTCCAAATCCGCATTACTACCTGCAAACTCCACTACCATATCAACTACCTCTTTCCCAACGATCAACCAAAATTCCTTGGAGAAGAAAATCGGGAATCCATCAGGCTAGGTGTGCCATCCACATTCAAACTCCAAACAACTGCTTTCTCCTCCTCTGTGAAGTTCAAAATCAAATTGTCTGCATGTTGCCCGGAAAGCTAGCTAGCCCCCAAGTCTGTCCATCTCCAGATCCTTCCATCTGACCATCTAGAGAACTATGAGTAATGGTCAGCAATAGCTAGACCCATTTCACGATCTCCCTTGACTCTTTCATCTTTGAACATGATAGATCTAATCAATTTGTGTTAGCGCCTTCCACTAGCCGCTCTATGGAAATAAGTTGTATTAGCATCTACATCCTTAAGCTAAGACTGAAGCAACCACTGCCTCCACTCAGTAACCCTATTCTTATCTTTCGACGCTATAATACTTTGTGCTGCTTTTCTCTCACCGAGCTCCTACATTGTAAGATCTCTAACATCTTCTATCCCATCAAGTCTACAGGTCTCCGTTTCTGCCTCGGTTCAACGCACTATTCTTGCCTCTGTCACTTCCTTCTTGAACAGACAAAGCCTTTCACGAAGAGAGATCAGCTTTTGTGCCATACAAGCGATCGCAAAACCCGTACACATCATGGAAGCCCAGTGATTGGATACCAGCTCTCTGAAATTCTCCTCTCGGAGCCACGCCCGCTCGAATATGAAGAAACCCTTGGGAATCGCATCTCCACCAGAGTAACATGCCAGGGGAGCGTAATCCAACTTGGTACGAGTCTTTGCCGAAGAAGGGGAAAGGGGAAACTCCTCCTGCAGTTCCGACGACACTAGAAATTGGTCAAGACGAGAACGCAACCTGGAGTTCCTCCAAGTATACTTTGTATCAAAAGCATCAAACACTTCAAGCTCCAAATCATCAATCAGCTCTAGAAAATCTATCAAAGCAGGATCTTGCCTCCCTCGCATTCTAGGGCAATCAAACGAAAGGAGGGTGATGTTGAAGTCCCCTCCAACTAACCAAGATGCTCCCGGGTTAGAATCCCTTGCATGACGGAGGTCAGTCCACAACTCGGCTCTTTCAAAAGGTAAGCAAGGACCATAAACACAAGAGACGACGACACTTAACCCAGACCTTAAGTTCTCCAACAGAACCGTAAAAACAAATCTTCCCTTTAGCTCTAAGATAAAAGAGAAAAGTGAGCCTTTCCATGCCACAACTAGCCCACCAGTACTACCAAAAGCATCAATCGTCCTATAATCTACGAAAAGTCAACACCCAACAACTTCTAAACATTGCATGGATAGGATGAAAGCTTTGTCTCCTGTAACAGCACCACATCACAACACCACTCTCTTAGATGAGCTCCAACAAAACCCCTCTTCTCTGGATCACCCATACCTATCACATTCCAAGATAGAATCTTCATTAAAGTAACAGATTTTGACCTGGCGTTGGAACCACACCCATTGCAGTCGCCACTTGTGACTTCTCACTGAGCAGGAAGCAACGACATGTTGTACCCTCGCTGGGAGTTTTTGACGTTGATGCCTCTTCAATTTTCCTCCAATACCTCTATCTTCACCAGAGGTGGAAGAAGACTTTGGCAGGACAACAGCAGCCACATCTTTAAGTCTCGAAACCGCATGTTCCAAGGGAGGGAACCACTGAGGAAACCCACTTTATAGTCCAGTGGTAGAAGCAGTGAGCTCCCACTCTAAAGACCGAGGTTCAGACCCACCCTCCCCCCTTAATCACTAAAAAACCACTGAGTGAAAATAGGTTTCTCCTCACTTGCGAGACCTAGCAAGAAAAAAGGGTCCCTCATCTCCCGCCCATGTCGAAGACTCTACATGCTCCTTGGTTTTAGGAGCGGAAACCACATCCTCATCTTCCACCGCAATATGATCGGTGTTGAGATCAAGTTCCATCGGGATGCTTCCTGGTGGTACATGTGATGTTCCTGCATCGTGAGGACCCTGGAAATCCCCCCCCCCATACGGGTCGAGGAGGAGACACGATCAATATAGCCGGATCTTCTTCGAAGTGCTGGAAAAAACCTCTGTAGTTGGACTCGGACTCAACCCAACCGGCTCTTCAGTATCCAAATCTTGCAAGACTAGAACACTAATTGAGTTACCTCTAACTGCAGCCAAAAATGCACCAGCTCCCGACTCGACGCCCGGATCCGGAAACGAAACAACCGGACATGGAATCGAGTGCTCGAAACTCATCGGTATACTTCTCCATCACGTTGCTCCCCCAAGTAACAACTACCCAAGAACCCTAACTCCGACAAGAAAGAAAGTCTAATTCAAGCTTCTCTGTGAAAAATCCACCGCTCTACATGTGACTTCCAGATTTGGCCCCTTTTGAATTTTGAATTTTCAATCTTTGAAGATTTCGCACCCGACAAGTGTGTGGTTGCATCTATCTTCGTGATTTCCGTTGTCGAAGAAACCTCTTCCAACACCAGTTCCAGCACTGAAGGTGTATTGCCATTCGAGCAGTACAGTCATAACTTCTTCAAAGTGCCGAAAAAAAACCTCTGATCGCTTGACTCGGGATCAACCCAACCAGCTCTTCAGTACCAGATCTTGCAAGACTGGAACACTAAACGGGTTACCTCTAAGTGCAGCCAAGAATGCACCGGCTCCCAAACCGACACCCAGATCCGAAAATGAAACAACCGGACACAGGATCGGGTACTCGAAACTCCTTCTCGCTATACTTCACCACCATGTTGCTCCCCCAAACAGCAACTCCCCAAGAACCCTAACTCCGACAAGAAAAGAAGTATGCTTCAAGCTTCTCCGCGAAAAATCCGTCACTCTACATGTGACTTCCATATTTGGCCACTTTTTGAATTTTCAATCTTCGAAGATTTCACACCTAACGAGTGGGTGGTCGCATCTATCTCTGTGATTTTCGTCATCAGAGAAACTTCTTCCAACATCGGTTCCGGTATCGGAAGTGTACTGCCCTTCAAGCAAGAAGGTTGTTCCGACACTCCAAAGCTTGGATACACGGTAGGCGATGGTGGGAGAGAAACGGTTTGCACCAAAAGACGGAAGCTCGCCCGACCCACCACCAACGAGCAAATACTCTCAGCAGGAACTTCCTTTGCGCAACTCAAACTCGCTAAAGTAATTAGAGGATCTGTTCCAGGCAGCCTTCCATCTGTAAGGATCTTCATCACAACCCCAAGCTCTCTCAGAGATGGCTTCGGCGCCTCCACGAATCGTGAGAGAAACAAAACTCTAGAGATTTGAACCACCCTATAGATTGGTGTCACACCTTCACCATATGTGAATCGTAGTGCATGAGCCTAACAGGAGGGCCACCTCTATACAAGTGAAACCTCTCACACAGCACAAACCTTTCCCCAAGTTTGCAAATCTCCAACGAAGAAATTTCCCAAACTTTTTCGAATATGCACAAGCACCAAGCTGACTTTCTTCCGACTTCACTGCAGCAACCAATCACCAAACCGTTCTTTGAACTCAAGGGATATCTCCTAACCACCACGCATGGAGACAGCAGAATGAAGCACCTTTGATGATGGTTCTTCGACGGCTAACAGCAAATGTCCCTGATGCGACCTCACCAAACTAGGGCATGAAGATCTTCTATGGCCCACCACCTCACACAGAAAGCACCAAAGCATGGATGAGCAAAAGCTTGCCCTATGGCCAAAACTCCCATGCCTAAAACAGCGTTGGTCGCGTTTGTGACACGAGACAAACGTCCAGCCCCCTTCAAACTTTTTCGCGTCTTGTTTGGCGGCACTCTTTGCCCTCACCTCACCAATATTGGTAGCCTTCCTCCAAGCCTACTCCCCAACTCTAATCCTCCACTACATGCGCTCCCGCTTCCTCCTCTTCATCTGATGGGATGGAAGCTAGGTTACTCTAGTACCTTAAGATGAGGATTACACTAAAGCACAAATATATAGGATCGGCGACAAGCTATTACACTTTTACCTGCAAAGATCCAGTTACCTAGATGAGCAAGAAACAGACCATCATGTCTGGATTTAATGTAAATTTGAATATAATGCTAAGCCACAAACATCTTGTAACCTTCAGATCCTACACCTCTAACATTGACAACACCCCCCCCCCCAACCCCAAGTGCCAGGATCCCAGAGAATCACTGCCACAGAAGTACCTCAAGTAATCCATCGAAATTGGCAGACATTTCACATGTTTATGAGGGATACCTGGATAAGAACTCAAAGAATCCAAAGCTAGAGAGTGTCTCAAATGCATCTCATAAGTTTATCAAGTGGAAACAATGTTAATATTAACAAAAAAACATTGTTTTTATTTACAATAGAGCCTCAAATTTTGGTACGTAATGGTTGATATGACAGACTCGTTAACACTTGAAGACAGGTGGATTGTCAAAAGCCCATATAGATGCGCAACATCCCTTTAAAATTCTGAAGATATTCTTGGAAAAGCACAACAAAAGATCACTTTGACGCAACAAAAAGGAGCATGCAGCTGATGAACACTCTATACCAGTTCTGACTTTATTATTTATATTAAAAATGTTTAAAGCTTGGGCAACATCAATCTCAAGCGCATGGAGACCTTTAATTGTAAGAAAGATCACAAAAAATCAAATTAGTGCTAAAATAAAAGCATACCAATATTAAACATTATATATTCTCTTTCCTGGACACCTCGTAGTGCAACAACACCAGCAGGCTCAACAGTGACAAGGACGTAGGCATCATGAAAATCCACATCCTGCATATGGAAATCCATCACTGTATGGCATGGCATACATATCTATCAAGTAAATAACCACTTCTAAAAGCAGACCAGGTTGTCAGATTTTGCTTTGAATATAAGCTTCTCTGTGTTGAGCAATCTTCTACTCCCCCTCCAATAACTAGAGGCATCTTTAATTGATTGAATCGAAAAACTTGCCGGTATCTGCATGGTTAAAAATATGTAAGATCCTCCACTTGAAGCACGCTAACAAAGAGAAAGTGGCAAAATAAAACGTACAGAAGCAGGGTATGAAATCTTAACTTCATACCACTGAAATTGCTTCAGACCATTGAGTCGATAAATACGTTGTCCCATATGAAGTGGCAGGCTCTCATTTTCCCGTTCCTTTCCAATATCCAAGGTAACAATTTCTAGACTGTCAAAATTCAACGTGCAATGCCATATTATTCACGAATATTAGACATCATATCAGGATGTGACACATAATAAGATGAAGTACAAATAAAAGTGTTAATTTACAAAAAAATACTAGGAACGTACTTTCTTCCATGTTGAGTGGCAACTGTAAAATTCAGAAAACTCTGGATAAAGATGATAAGGATGGCATGATAGACAGCTATATAATGCATGGCGGTTATGTCGGCCATGAAACCTAATAAACAACAGATGTTAGAGGCGCTTAAATGACAAATAAGCTCCAGAATCAAATCTATGTGTACTTCAGAAATTCCATCCGCATTTAGCAATAAACATGAGACTTTGAATTGTACAAAGTATAAACATTTTAACACTTCCTCGTAACTAAATTTCAAGGTTGAAAGAGTCAATATGCAGGCATACATGTAGAGGCATTCAGGCCACTCATTTAACCCAGTCTGGACAAGTGCAAAGAAGATCATCAATTGCTTTGATTCGATTTTGTGAAGAATTAAAAAAGGAGCATGAGGGGACAGTGAAAAAGCAAAGAAATTGTGGAAGAGAACTATTAAGAATGGTACGGCATTCTAGATTTTAGCACGCGTTATGACCCGAATTACCGATCATAATTCATAGAGGGAAAAGGCTAAGTGGTTGTTATTGTTTGGGTTCTGTGCATCATTATTCATTGTGAATTGTAAACAGTAATCTTGTACTGTAAAGCAACGCCATGACAAATTAAAAACAGGTACAATCCCGAACTCGAAAGATGAAAGAAACCCATTGTAAAAATTCCTTAAGGGTTAGTTTGTTACGGAGTTTGAGCTTGGACTTTATGGAGAAATTTTTTTAAGACAAAAGAGGGTGCATACCCAGAGAGTGCACCACCAAAACTTCTAAAAATGGTGAAGCCTTCTCCCGCTTTAAGTAGGGTCGGCTACATGGATTCTTTCTCAAATCCATGTTGAAAGATCCGAGTTCTTTTTGTGCTGGCTGCCAGTTATCTAACGCAGCCCCCACAAGAATGGATTTGAACCATGATCTTTTGGGTAGTAGGCACACTACACTACCACCAAAGCTTTTATAATTAAAAAATAGTTATAGAGTCCACAACTCAAAGAACAAAGTTGCGTAGTGCACTACATACTCCACATACAGTCATTCCTGGCGAGCCACACAGACCAAATTCGGGCGAAAGGCTTCAAACGATCAGTAGAGGCCTCTAACTGTGCCGTGGAGCCCCAAAATCAATCCATAGAAGAAACATCTAGCCAAGGGCAAGCCACCTCCAACTAACATCTATGTGCATGCTCGCACTCCAGCTCCTCCAAATGATGGCCACAGAAAGGACAACTCACATTGTCACCATGCGTAAAGGAAACCCTTATGCACGAGTTGTTATACAACCCAACAAGCAACCACAAGAAAATTTTAACTCTCGTGGGGAGGGGGCTCTTAAAAGACCAGATCATGTAACAATCACGCCAGAATCCATTGCAGCTAATGACAAGTGGTCAGTCAAAACCGAATAGGCCTCTTGAGCGAGAAGATCTCATCCCTCCGCTCCCGGTGAACCCTGAGAGTGGAGGGGCAGCCAACCTCCCCAAGGACCTCCAACATCTAGGAAAAATTCAAGAATCATTGGTTCGATAAGCCCGCAAGGAATGAGGGAAACCAGGTCCCATCAGACCAAGCCTCAAAAATCAGCATATCATTGTCCAAAGTCAAAGCAAAGAGTCAAGGAAAACGAGCACAAAAAGCACCATCACCCATCTAATCTTCCTTCCAAAAATGGAAGAAATATCCATTCCCCAGAATAGGGGAGAGGTGGGGCACTACCTTCAAGACAACAAAACAAACCCCCATTCGAAAAGGGAGTCGACCCCGAGAGCAAGGTAACACTGATAAGCAGCTTGGCCTTCAACCCGTAAATAACGTGAATCATCATGCACATTAAGTCCTCCCTATACCCCCCACATCCGGACCGCATACTTAGCCAGAAGAACTCGGTTCATCTCCACGATACATAAATTACCAACAACACCTACACTAGCAAGAAGGGTAACATCCTCCAAGCAACAAGATGCATTCGAAACGACGCATGATCTACTCCAATCGCCTTTGACCCTCCCCCCCCCCCCACCCCCGAGTCAAGCAAATAGCAAAGAAGAAAACAAGTAACATTGCGAGCATGGATTTTAGGAGAACCAAACCCCTTCCCCTGAAAGATATGATGCCTTCCATCAGAAAGAATTTGCTCTAGCCTCTCCATCAGTGAGCCTAGATGAATCGGGAAGGAACCGCACGGGGTCAACAAAACCCTCCAAACCTCCATGATCTCAAGCTCCGAAAGGCTAAAAGGGATAAAATGGACTTAGATTGATTGAACCAGAAACCTAAGATGTCAAGGACAGCCGACATGGCACACACCTTGGGGTTACCCCATCAAAAAAAACGTCATGCCTCTGCAAACTAAAGCACGAGGATAGAAATGTCACCAGTATGGTAGCATCGACAAATACCACATTGAACTGCCTAATTAGCTACGCAGGAGAATCCATCAGCAACAAGAACAAACAACAAAGGGACCAGGGGACAACCTTGCCGAAGATTACGCTGCAAGTAGAAAAAACTACCCTCGGACAAGTCATTCACCAGAACCAAACACGAGGTCATGGTAATGCATTCTCTTCATCAAAGCAATTCACTACTATGTAAAATCATATCTCATAAGGGAGACCCGGAGAAAACGTCAACCAACGCAATCATGTGTCTTCGAGAGATCAACCTTCCATAGAATGCTTTTCACATTACACCTCCTCCAAACTACCATAATCACACTAACCATCATCAAATTCTCCAACATGTTCCCTCTCAAGATGAAAGCCATCAGAAGAGGACAGATAAGCATGTCAAGCACCAATAACAATCGGTTAGCCACGACCTTCACCATAATAAGGTAGATCAATTGGAAGGAGAGATCAATCTGGAATCCTTCGCACGCTCCAAAGCCTTCTTGGGATGTAAGAAGATGAGGGCTTGGTTGACCTAGTCAAAGCATGCATTCCCCCTAAAGAATTTTGCAATCATCTCCAAAATGTCATCACAAACCACCTCCCAGGTTTCACGAAAGAAAAAAAACCGGGAAACCATCCAGACCGACAAGCCATCAGAATTGAGATCATGGACTGTCACTTTGACCTAAGACTCGCTAAAAAGCCTAATCAGACCATCAACCCCATGATGCTGAAGAAAAGAAAACTTGATGCCCAGCCACCTCCAATCATTTCCCCTGCCATGTCTACTCAAGGTACGAAAATGGTCAACCATGGTCCGCCCTACCATCTCGTCACTCTCCACCCGCATCCTCGCCACCAAGATGGAGCGAACGAGATTTCCCCTATGCCTACAACTAGCAATCGCGTAGAAGAATCATGCATTCTCATCATCCTCACAAATTCAGCTCTGACGAGATCGATGCCATCATTCGACCTCACTCTCCATATCTTCCTCAAGAATAACACTCTAGTGAGCCAAACACTCCTCAAGCTTAGCCCTTGTAAGGTCACGGTCATCCTCAATAAAGACCAGAGCCTTTGGTCATCGCAGGCCACGGCGAGTACGAAGCTTCTACTTATAGTCTACCACCAACTTCCTCGAAGCGGATAGTTTAAGGAATATATGAGCATTGGCTGAACCTCCTCCATAAGTTAGGCTAGCTTGAAAAGAAAAATGGAACAAGAACGAGTATGCGAACTCAAACATTGCAACGAATGGGCCAAAACCAAAGGGACTAAGGACAGCATCTCAGGTGATGACACAAAGTGGTCGATACGAGGCCAACAGCTATAAATCTTCCAAGTATATCTGCAGTGCAAAGCATCCACGGCTGGCAACTCAAGATCGCTCGACGAGTGAAATCTCCAGAGCTTGGGTAATGGCAGCCATGTAACCACGAACTGTCAGACGCAACCAGCATGACATTAAAGTCATCACCAATGAAACAAAGATCCCTAGGAATCGAGTGTATGCCACCCAGATCAACCCACATTTCTTAGCGTTGTTGTGAATCCATTGGCCCAAAGATGAACGAGACTGCACAATTCACATCATCAATCACACATCTAAAAGCCACCATAAAGATGTGTCTCCCAATCTCCTCCCTAACAAGAATAAAGACATCAAGTATCCAAGCAAGCAACAACCTCCTAATGGAACTCAACGTGCCAATGACACGATAAGTGGACCAATAATGAGTGTGCAGTGAGCAAGGTTGCAAAAATCGGTAGTCGGTACTCGGTCGGTTGGGTCATTGATTGACTAAGGATTAATCGGCAGTCGGATGACTAATCGGATTTAGTCGGATTTTAATCGATTTTGAATTTTTTAATTATTTTGAATATATAAATCATTTTTGTATGTATATTCTTATATATTTACATAGATTTGTACATTTTTTATATTATCATAATGAAACAAAAGAAGAAATTGAATTTAAATAAAACATTAAGCATATTAGAATAAGTTGCTTTAAAAGATAAAAAATAAATGGTATCTCCAAGCAAAAATCGATCGACTAATTGGCCTTTAGTCGGAATTAGTCAGTACTCGGTCGGCCACTCCACCGACTATACTAGTTGGACCTACTAGTCGGGCCAGTCGGGGGATTTTTACAATAATGGCAGTGAGTCAATGACTTCCAGATCCTATCAAAACACTTGTCCAATTTAGTTTCATGCATAAGCACAACATCCCAATGCCACCCCAGAATCAAACCTCCAATGGATCTCCTTTTCTCTAAGTCTCCCAAGTCTTGTACATTCCATGAGACAAACTTTGTCAGGCACCAGAAGAATATACTCGGGAGTGTACAACACCAACTCCCCTATCAACCTCCACAAGGAAAGGATCAATCTTTGTTGCGTACCCCTCCTATGCCAAATATACATGTACAACACCGCCAAAAAGGGTGCAACATGAACCATCTCCATGGTCTCAACCATATCCTAATGCCCCCTACAAGGAGCCTTATAGAGTAAACAATGGCGCTTTCACAAGAAAACCTTCATGCAATCCTCATCACTAATAGACAGGGAGGGCTCGGATGGAAACTACATAGCCCGAAAAGCAAATCAGAAGTACACAAAGGTTCGATAGAGTGGAAGTTGGGAAATCCATATGACGAGGACCAACCTCCACAATCGCATCAAGAAACAATGTAATTCCCTCCCAACAATGGCTAAATGAGATCACAAGTGGAGGAAGCAACACAGCACATGCAGAACATGGGGCAGAAGACAACCCCTCACACCGATGGAGAAAACCCCTCTCAAGTGATTCGTGAGGGGTCCGCATTATCACCTGACAAGAAGCAAAGATCCATGGCCTAATTGCAATTGGGGACATCAAGATCTATGAATTGCAGTTGGGGACATCAAGATCCATGGCCTAATTGCGGTTGGGACATCATTATGGAGGAGTTGGCGAAGGAAGGACCTTGGAGCGATGTTAATAAGAAGAAAAAAGCTGGTTGGCTGAAGCAAAAGGAAGGTGTATCGTCGTGGTGTTACAGATGCGGTGCGGGGGGACCATCTTTCCAAGACTTGTGCAGTGTTGGAACCCTTATGTTTCATATGTGGTTGCCCTGGCCATCGTCGGTGAGAGTGCTAGGGCAAAGGTTCCTGGTCAAGGAAGAAGGTGCCTTTGGCGCACCCTAATACAAGAAAATCTGATGTGGATTCGGAGGACCGTCTGTTAAACCTACCAGAGGCAGATTCTGTCAACCTGTTCCAGCATTTATCTAAAGGACTGGCGACCGAAGACCCAATCAATGGAACCCTGATCAGGGAAGGCGAGGATGAGATTTTGTGAAAATCTCACGAGATTTCAACGAAGATATTAATCAACGTAGGGGTTGATATACTCCATCTTCCGGAAGGGCTACTGTGTCTAACGGACTTATCATCGTCAAGTGCGGCGAAGGTGATAAAGGGGCCCTGGGGGATTGCTTGCCACCGGAATCGAGAGGGCTCCTCCGGTGGTGGAGACCATGTTTTCTAGATGGATCTTCAGGGGACGTCGACGTTTCCTGGAGGATGAAGATCCTAGGCATCTCGATGAGATGCCAAAAGCTGGAAGTCATCCGTAAGGTGTTGCTACATGTTGGGGAGGTCAAGGAAATTTGTTGCTCCGATTTGAAGCCGGGTGAGAAAAAGGAGATGATTGTTCTGATGCGGGGTTCCCAGCCTCTTGTGGCGATGAGGGCAACGCTTTGGCTTGGGTGTCGGTGGGTTACAATTTGGATCGTTCCTTTGGACAAGATTTCAAGCGACGGCAGAGTAGAGGCGAAGACCTCGAAGGTGACCCTGGTGGTGGTCGGAGATAATCAAGCATCAGATTTTGCAACGGGGATTTTGGAAATGGCACTTTTCAGTGGAGGCAAATCGGGGCATTGGATGGGAACCCTAATGCCACCGCCATCATTATGGGGGTGTTATTGAACGATGCGAAAACAAAAGAATCAGACTCGGGTAATCTCCTCAACCCGATTAAAGCGGGTCATCCTTTATACCCGATTAAGTTGGGTCATTTCAATAACCCGAGTAGCCTGACGGGTCATGTGGAACCCGGGTCTTCACTTTTAGCCCAGTCTGGCATTCCAGACCAGTGCTTGGTGCTGAATTCAGATACAGTATTTGGATCCGAGATATCGGATCAAGAGGAAATTTTCGACCCGATGGAGGGACCGCTTGTTGCAAAGTGTGGGGGGGTTCCTGCAGCATTCCGCGACTACGCTGTTTCGAGGCACTTCAGAGATGATGCACAGGAGGTTTCCTCGAGTGCTGTGGCTCGTGCGGGCCTTCGTGGGCAGGGAGGCGACACCCTGATTGCTGCTGGCTCGGCGAGCGGCGGTGGCTCGGAGGCTCTTGGCCTGAAGTGGGCGGGGGAAAGGCACAAGACCTCCTCGGTGATGCCAAAGAATGTGAAGGTGAGGGGAGGAATGGACTGTGGCAGAGCGGAGAAACGTTGTCAGGGTAGGGGAGGAGCCACAGGAGCATCACTGACGGCGAGGCTAGAGGGAAAAGTAGTTGCTAGAGGGAACACGCAACTTGCAGGTCGCCTCAAGCAGGAAAAGTAGTAGTTCTCATTAGGCTTTCTCCTTCAGATCCAATATATGATTTTGAAACAAATGAGAGGCAATGTGATGCAAACTTAACTTGCAGATTTAAAATTAAACGGAGAAATTCAACAAACGTGCATTTATAATGAAATACTATTGCAGAAAAAACCTATATAGCCAAACAGTCGATAATCCTATTAGAAACCAGTAAAAAACTAAAAATTGAAAGACTGCAACAGGGAGAAATACCAGCGGATGGATAGAAGTGGTGAGAGAGTGAAAATCCGGCAAAAATACGGGTTGCAACGGTGGCGGATTGGGGTGGTCGTGGTGGCGAGGGTCGGATCCAAGGCGGCCAAGAGGTTAGGGTGCGCCTGGGCAGTTGGCGGCGGCACGAGGGCGGGATGTTGAGGAGGCGGTGGCGACCGGTAGTGGTGGAGCAGCGGAAGATGGCGTTGGCGGGATTAAATGAGGCGGCGGGGGATTAGAGGCGACGGCCAGTCAGGGCTCTTCATCTATTCATTGTCACTTCCAAATCGTGTGAACAAACTACTAACTCTTCCATTCCAAACAAAATTCACCCACATGGATTGAATCTTCAATTAATGATCTATGTACCTATCAAATTTTACTTAAATTTGATATCATTTGTTATTTTATCTTAAAAAGCAAATGTTCGATTCTAAAAGAAATAATTGGACCTTAAATCTTTAAGATAAATAGCAAATGACATTGGATTTTAATGAAATTTGGTATGTATGTAGAGCATTAATCGAAGGTTCAATCCATACGGGCGGATCATTGGAATCAATTTCACAAAAAAAGGAATTTTATTACCTCTGTTGTAAAAGGGATTCAACAGAGGATCGGCTCCCTCGATCTTAGCCAATATGTTCATCATTTTTATACGATGATAAAATACTACAAGTTTACATGTCGACACTTGACTAGGAGACATCTACTATGAGTAGGGATGAATCACATATGAATATATCTGAATATTCGTTAATGCATGTGTGTAGATATGTATATGTAGTATGTACGCACACATACATGTACATACGCATGAATATATAGGAAAAACTTTAGATGAGATGGGGGCTTACCATGGAAATGGTAATCTATCAATCTCATCCTTCTATTTGTAATCAGATGGTTGAAATTAACGCTATACTAATTGCATTATTTTAATATTTGAAAATCTATTTTGATCACTTTGTCTCATTCTAAATATACAATGTGATACCTCTATATCCTAATTTATACCCCCCCCCCCCCGACGGTGATGGCAACGACCAAATCCAGCGACCCACCTATAGCATGGAGGTGTTGTGCCGTCATAGGCGAGGGAGGGGAGGTGTGCCTCGTCATGCACACTGGATGAGGGGTCATAGGGATATGGGATGCAATATGGTGGCATATGACTGGAGCTAGGGTGCCACAACATGGAATCTTTCTGCACAGGGAACTGATGGAGCTGTCTAGGCTTGGGTTCGCAGAGTTGGTGAATCTCAGAGACACAATGGTATTTCGTATCTATTTCCGCCAAGAAACTTGGGCGGCAGTGTTGATGGTCTCACAATGATCGGTATTGTTACAGATGGAGTGGTCGAGTGGTGTTGTTTCTCTATGGGATGAAACTTGTGTGTTTTCTTAAATAGGGGGCAACGATGGTTGATGCTCGGACCTTGTTGCAGTCTAGAGGAACTTCAAGCTTCATCTTTCTTCATGTTCTTGCAAAATAGGAGCTAGTGCTCGTAAGGATCAAAGGGATTCGCACACAGGGGTGGTGTGGATGTCGGTGGTAGAGGTAAGGGTGGTGGTGTTGACGGGGGAGTTGGGGTGTTTATATTGGTTGCAAGGATAATGATGGAGCGGTCGGGGAATGGTTGTGCGCCAACAGTGAAGGGTTTGGTGACAGGATTGTAAGGAGGGTAAAGGAGGAGGAGGTACCCATGAGGAGAGCTGAGGATGGGAGTGCAGTCGCGAGGAGGGTTGAGAAAGGGGATGCGGAGATGAGGAAGGGGATGTGGGCCTTGAGGAGTGCAGAGGAGGGGGCACTGCCTGAAGGAGAGCAGAGGACGTGTGTGACGTGTAGGTTATATTTTACATTGTAGTATACTTTTTTTACATAATGGACATTACAATTTTTACATATAAGTTCGTTATTTTTACAAATATCGATTTTTTAAATTGATAAATTACTGTGGCCCACTTTTTATTGCAGAACACTATAAAAAAATACAAATCAAGCACAAACTTTACAAGGTAGTATGAATATTGCACTTATGACATGTTACATCCGAATGTTTACAAAGGGAGCACGATTTTTACAATGGAGCGCGAAAGACTTACAAAGACTTATGCATGTGACTTTCAAAGAATGTTTGACAAATGACATGTAAAAATAAATGGTATATTGAATTATGTAATTCATTTTACAAAATGACGATACAATTTTACAAAAGGAAAATACTCATTTGCTAAAAACTATTTGTTGGGAATGTAAAAAAAATGCATTGTCGAATTTATAAAATGGAATATAGATTCGACATAAACTCATTGGGGTACTATATGCATTATTCTGATTTGATGTGGCATATTTAGAAATCAACAAATAAAGGAATTAACGAAACGTTCCAAAATAAAATAAGCATGAAATAATAATTGATGTTATTAAAAAATCAAATTTAAAATGAACAAAATGACTGGAATACCCTTTTGGATAAGATACTGTTAGATTGAGATCCCATGGATTTCATTGAGGGATCACCGTAAAAATTTAAGACCCACCTCATTTTAAGGGGTCCCTAGATATATTAACACCAGGATATTTGGAACGTGCAACATCCTATGCAAAGTCTAGATTCCTATTAATGAGAACCTAAATTACATAAATGTGAAATCCTACATTTTGTCAATCTTTGAAAATTTTAAGACATTGAAAAATGTAAGAAGGGTTACATCACATAGACAATTTCAAACAATTTCGAATAATGTCAAGAACGTCAAAATCAAAGGTTACTAACTCAATATGTGTAACGCCTTGAACTTGGTCTATATCGGATCCTATATCATAATATCTGTCTCGTCAAGAGGAAACCAACGGAATTTGTTTTATATGAATCAGACTTTATTTGGAATTGTTATGATTTTTAGAAGAAAGATAAGTAAGGAGACTTAAGATGTCATTAACCCTTAATGGTCGTCATTAAGACTAATTTAACATGATTAAAGAAATTAATGATGGATTGAGTATCATTAATGACTATTAACGAAATGGTTAGCATTAAGCATAAGTCGAAGGTTAAATCGTGATTAGTAAAAGTTAATCACGATTAACGCTAATTAAGTGCCATTAGCGAATCTAGAATCTTCCGGATAGTTCTAACTTAAGCCCTAAATTTCAGATAATCTTTGGCCAAAACTATGGGTCGCTAACTATAGTTAAGGGTTAAACCATGATTTGCTAACCATGGTTAGCAGTTTTCTGAAACCTATAAATAGCCTCCCCTACCCATTCATTCTCTACGATTTCCACTACCACCACTACCCAAGGGCTAGTGTCGAGAGGTCAGGAGGAGGAGTGGAAGACGGGGAAGGAGCGTTACCAAAGCGCTGTCGGGAGGACGAGGAGGAAGGTACGAC
Source organism: Ottelia alismoides (assembly GCA_037367405.1). NCBI lineage: Eukaryota > Viridiplantae > Streptophyta > Magnoliopsida > Alismatales > Hydrocharitaceae > Ottelia > Ottelia alismoides. Next base: position 259,472 of record JAZKJV010009209.1, read on the forward strand.
CCTCTCCTAGTTGGCTTCGTGAGTAAGCTCTAACTTGAGCTAGGTTTTTTATTCATCTTATTTTTTCCAGCTTAGTTTTCGATTCATCTTCCTTTCCGATTCGTTTTCTATTGTGGTTCGAGAAGAAATCTGTGTAACATCCTACTTAGGTGCAGACGGCTATGCACGTCGATGAACCCCGTGATTCGCCACGCCTTCACTCACCTAAGACGTGTGGTGTCTACCGATTCTCCATCATTTATAGTTCTATTATATTCCTTCTATTTCACTTTTATATTTATCTTGAGGGAGAAATCTGTGTAACATCCTACTTAGGTGCGGGTGGCTATGCACGTCAGTGAACCCTGTGATCCGTCAAACCTTCACTCACCTAAGACGTGTGGTGTCTACTGATTCTCCATCGCTTGTAGTTGGTTATATTCTTTCGTTTTCGTTGTTGTTTTCCTCTCGATGATTTTATAAGAGGAAACTCTTTCCGTTTTTTCTTTTGAAAAATATATACTGAAATAAGGGGAAATTTTATCGAAATCTTCCTAGAAATATGTCCCAATACCAGGGAAAACTCTACCAAAATTTTCCTATAAATATCACCCTGTATAAGGGGAAGCTCTGCTGAAATTTCGAGAGAAAACACATGCTTCATTTTCTTTGTATTCTCCGTGTGTTCTTTGCGTTTTTCATGTTCTTTGTGTGTTCTTCACGTTCTTCGTGTTCTTTGCCCATTCTTCACGTTCTTGGCACGTTCTTAATGTTCTTGATATGGAAATGAAATTAGATTGTTTCAGGGACCGTAAATCATCCTTTGTGAAAACGAATCACGATAAAGCACAACATACGCGGGAGTGATGGATCTCAGGTTCATCATGTTAAAATCTATTATTAATCCCCAAGCTTAAACTATTCAATAAAAACCACTAATAATTCATTAATATTAACTTGTATTATATTGTGTATATTCTATGTATAATTAACCTATAAATAACTAACTATATTTATTCTATTTAATTACTAACAGTTCTTCTTTATTTTATATTTTATTAAAACCCCTAAAAATTAGATTAATTATTGTCTATATTTGTTTGGCCTTCAAAAGAGATTAAAAATATTAAAAAATCACAAAATCACAAAAACTGCATTTTTACCCATTAAAAATGCCCCCAAAAATACACGTTTGTAGAAAATGACCTCTTTTGGCCTTTTGTTCAACATGAAACTTGTAGATCTCATCGAGATCTACAACTTCAATATTTTGATTTTTCCCCTAATTTATCCTCCTACTATTCTTTTTTATTTTTTTTATTTTACTAATTTTCTGAATTTCCTGATTGGGTCACGCGGCGCCCTCTAGGTCGCCCAAGTGCCTGCCTCCTCTTTCTTCACCTGGCCTCTCCCTCAGCCGTTAGATCTTCTTCCCCCACCTCCATCTGGTTGTCCACTGTCACCTCCTCTCTCCCTGTCTGATGAGATTTTTGGATCTCATCAGAGCCCTCCTTCCCCGCCTTCCCCTCAGCCATTGGATGGTTGTGCCACCCAATGGCTGACCGCTCACCACAACACTCCTAAATTCCAACCGTTTGATCCCCCTATCTAATCATAACCACCCACTCGCGCCCTCTTCCGAACCATCCGATCCCCCCTCCAACACATCCTATCGAACCACGTCACTTATTTCATCTCCGTCGTTTGATGGGACTCAAAACCCCATCTAAGACCGCCCGCTCCCGCCTTTACCCTCGCTGCTAGATCATATCATATGATATGATCTAAAGCATCTACCCACGCCTTCATCAGGATCGTTGGATCGTGAGATCCAACGGTCCCCACTTATTGTCTACCTCCAACACTTTCCGCCCCCATGTGTTACACCTCGCCACCACCTTAACCCCTTCCTATTTTACACATCTCCTCTGATCATCTCTCCATAACCTAACGGTCCCTCTACGTAACCCTTTGCTCCACATTCCTCGCGCTACCACCAGTGCCCCCCTCCATCACTCCACGCCATCACTATATACATTGTAAAATGTCGCAATAATCACTTGAAAACACCACCTCCTCCTATAAATCGATCGCCACTACCACCATCACTCATCATCCACCACTCGAGGGGCTGAAGCCCAGCTTCCTTCGCCCTCCGATGACTACGGAGGGCGACTATCGAGGCGACAACGGCTACCCAGTCCCAGGTGAGATCCATGGCAAAATGCCATGTATGCTCCGTCGCCCCAGCAGTACCACGAGCTTCGAGGTCAGCTGACCTCGATGTGCAAAGACCTGAGGTCCCTTGGACCTCAGCCCAGGCCGCTCCGATCGCCTTTTTCCTCCTTGAATCCTCTAGGTCTACTTTCTAACTTTTCTTTTTGTTTTCTCCACTTTAATCCAACACACGCACTCACCCATTCTGCCACGTGACCTTCCTACAAGCTCCGACACACCACCATCATCCTCACCCACACCTTCGATCATCCTTCTTTTTTCTCCATGACCTGATCACACTGCTCCACCTCACCTCCACTTCGTCGGAGTTGAAGATGCCAGTCCCCCACTCCTCCACCTCCACAGGACTCCAGTTCACTCCACCTCACTTACCCGATCTCTATCCACGCTTTGGCTATGCTCTAACCCCTGCAGGTCTCGATTGCTTCAATGGCTGGAACGCGCGCCTCCTCTCCGATCTCAACCTCCACCTCTGGCAATGCATCATGGCCCCCCATCTACAGCAACCCTAGTAGCTTCCTCTCTCGTCGGCCATCACTGCCAAGACTCAATGAAGCTTCGGCAACCCTCAGGGAAGACATGGGAGCCCGTCGGAGCTCTGGTAACCTCGTTGGAGCTCCAATCACGCCGCCTCTCCCCTGACAGAGGAGACGCACAGGAGCCGTTGGATGATGCCTCTAGGCGGCCATCCAACGACCCAGATGGAGCCATGTAACCACAACCGGACATGCAGCATTGGACGACCCGAACCACTGGCCGAAGCATCAGCAGTTGTCCCGTTTCACCAAGCCTCGCTGCCTGTCGAACCTCGCCCCGCACATGTGCCTTGCGCGTGAGGATGGGGTTATTTGTAGAGACCATCATGGGCTTCTCAGAAATTACATATAGGTCCAGGTATGCTTGCCTCACATGCGTGTCAGGACAATTTACAATAAAGCCCCACGACAATTGCAAAAATGCTATCACACCTCAGCTAAATCTGCAGAAGGGCCCCTCCAGTTTTCATTATTTGCAATTAGGTCCCTCCAACGACCTATTTGCAATATTTATCTTTATTTTATCTTGTATTTTTTATTACATTTATGCCTTTGCATTATTTCTTCAATATCTTGAGCACTTTAAGTCCGAATTGCATGATTTTAGTGTTGTTTTGAAGCTTACTAAATTCTCTATCTAATGGTATGTTTAATTTCTTGATTTAACAGTAAATTAAATGTGATGAATTTTTATGACATATAGTGTCTCTTGCTCTATAAATCCTTGCCATTAGTGGATACTTGTTCTTGATTTTGACGCTCGATTTATCTCTGAAATTAAATCATGATTTATGCTCATTGCTTCGATATTCTTTAGGGCATGTTTGTGAATATTCTTTTGCATGCTTGTCCTTTGCATCTATTCATGCATTATGTCATGCATCATCTTATAATTGCATTGAAAAATCATAGAAAAAAATTACATGCATCATTCCTTACGTTGTTTTATCTGTATTTTCTTGTGCACCTGCATGAAGACCTAAAACAAGAGGATACTCACACATTAATCTATCAACAATTTTCAATAAACAGATGAAGAGGCTCGTGTCCATGTTGATGAATCTCATATTCATCATGCTAAAATTGGTCAATTAGGCTCGGTTTCCCAACATTCACATGCATTTAATCATTAATAAAGCATCATTAACATGCATACATGTGTAAATAATATTTGCATTTCATCATGCATAATTGCATTAAAAATCCCAAGTGTAAATTATCCCAAAAAGCTACTAACTTCTCTTATTTTTAGTTAATTCATCCTAAATCCGATTAATCCCAAACTACCTCCTTTATGTATATATTACTAACCCTATTAAATAAAAAATACAAAAAAATTGCTAGCTCCAATAAATGTCAAATAATCTCAAAGTCTAATTTCACATCTGACAGACTAAAATGAGCATATCTCCCTCATACAGTGTCCGATTTTGGTCTACTCACTTTTAAATACTCCATTTTCAAATACCTTCAAAACAAAGACCAATTTCGTAAAATTCGGAGCTCATATGTGAAAGTTGGGTTTTGGGTCTCTTTTGCGCATTTTGATTTTTTGCTATTTTTGACATGAGTTTTTATGTGCATAATTAACCCTTTTAATTTTATTTCTTCTTCATTTGTGTTATTTGATGAAAGTTTTATTAAGCGACACAAAAATCCAAATCCTGATTAAAACTGGAATTAAAGAAACTGACTAAGTCCAAGTGTTGGTTGTCGGTCTGTACAAAAATTGTGTGTTTAATACTTCTATTTTATTTTCCTATTTTCTTATTTTTTAAAAATCTAAAAAAATCAGATTAGTGTGTAAATAATTTTCTTGTATTTTATCGTATTTTTTTCTAGATTTTTATCCTCTTTAAAACCACCAAAAAATTTACAAAACCCAAAAATCAGGTTTTCTCTACACATGGAAAACCACCAAAAACACCACTTCGCGTAGGTGACCTCTTTTGCTCACGGATCCTTTATGAAAGTTGTAGATCTCGACAAGACGAATAACTTTTGTGAAGGAAATTTTTCGATATGAGGTCTCCTTCTATTTCTTTTCTATTTTTTCTTTACCTTTAAATTTTGAAAATTTTTTGGGGTGCCACGTGGCACCCCCACCTGACCCGCTTCTCTCTCTTCCCTCGGGTCACATGCCCAGCACGTGACCCCTCACCTTCTTCCACCTCTAGTCGATTCTCGCGCAACCTCCGCCATGCACGGCCCCTGGCCATTACGCACTTCACCCGCGTGAAGGGCTAGTGCCCCCTCGCCTCCTCCAGCCGTTACACGCGCCACCCCTGTCCACTCCCCTCACCCACGTAACAGCCCTCCATCGCCATCTATGAAGAACATCTCCTCATCGGCCGCAAACCCCGTTCGCCAATCCTTTGACGGTTGGTGACAGCAACCTCACCGGTGTGATCCAACGGTCGAGCTTCGTCCTCTGCTGCTGCCTCGCGTAACGAGCGACCGAGCTTCACCTGGAGATCTCCCCTGCGATTTCTCTTCAGGCGAGTTGTTACCCCCCAGCCCACCTTCCTCCTCTTCCTCCGCTCCCACTCCACACCTCCGGCCTCGCAAAGGCTGGAACTCCACCCCCTTTCCATCGCCTACCACAGACCTTCGTCGTGCACGCACTTTGCCCCCCCCTTATTTTTCCTCTCTTTTCCGGTTAATCCCATGCAGGTAGTCTATCGCCGCCGCTCCTACCACCGCAGCTCGTCGCCGGTCCACTACCTCAGCTCCTCCGCTCGCCCGACCGATCACTCGCCGCTTCGCCATCATTTGCTCCGTCGGTCGTGTGTCGACCAGCCGAGCCCTCCTCGCCTTCCGCGCTTCCACCGCTCGGCCGTGTGTCGGTCGAGCTCCTCCATCGACCACCGCCAGAGCCCGAGCTCCAACATCGCGACCACCGTCGTGCGATGCCATCTCCGCCGGTGGTGCCGCCCTCCGACTGCGGCCGAACTCTGCAGCAATCCGCCACCACCTCCAGGCAGCCGTTGGATCGGGCAATAGCCCTTGATCCGACGGCTCCTATTGAGACATGTCTCCGAGCCTCCACTCCCACCAGCCTCGAGGTTCGGGGTGCCCGAACCTCCGCTTTGGGGCGCCCGAACCTCTGCTTTGCGCCCGATCCTCTACTTTGTGCCTGATCCTCTGGTTTGGGACCCGAACCTCAGCCTCGGGCCGAACCACAGGCTCGGGATTCCCAAGCCTCTGCCCCGACTACCCGAGCCTCCGGTCTGCCTCCAAGCCTCCTGAGGCACGTGCGAGGCAATTGGTGGTAAATTGTAATAACGCCCTCGGAAGTTCCTAAAATTACAAATATACCCCTCGCATGGGTAAATTACAAAGGGCCCCCTCCAACTCTTATAAATTATAAATAAGCCCCTCCAGGGACCTTTTTTAAAGAAAAACTTTTATTTTATTTACATTTTAGTCCCTGAAATTCATTTTAGCATATCTTTCTCATACAAACTCTATTTTTAGCGCATAATATGTCATTTTGAAGCTCTTTACGTGCTCTATCACTAGGCATAATTTATGGATAGATTCGAGGCTGTTTATCGGTAACTACTATTGAGGATATCTGTTGACTCTTGCAGGCTGAATTTTGACATATTATAAGTTGATGAATCAATTCTTACAGGGGTGTTCTTATGAAGGATAGATATTGATCTCTCATTCTTTTACAGGATCAATTTTATTGAGGCTTCGATTGGAGAATAATGATTTATCAATAGAATCATTTGCCTTATCCCAGTAATTTGTAGGATTGTTTCTCAGAAATATTTTCCTTCTTGCCTGCTTTTGGTGATATTTTTCTGGACGTAATTTTTGCGATCTGTGATGGGATTTTGAGGATTAATTAACTTTATTAATTGCTAATCTAAGTCGTGAAAAATCACAGATCGTGAGCCGAATTAGTGTCTCTGTTTATTTCCTTGTCATTGCATTTCTTAGCATTTGTATTATATTTTCCCAACACAGAAATTAATCAAACATTAATTATTTAATTTAATTTAAAATCGTGCAACTAAGAATCACCGTTCCCTGTATTTGACCTTGGTAGACTTGCCAAGTAAAAATATTCCACAACATTCAAAGCTTGTGGTTTTTGACGAACTGAATTTGCCTCCTATACTACGACAATTCATCATTATTAGAGAGGCAGATTTCGCGTTCATCACCTGTGTTCGACCTCGGTAGACTTGCCAAGAAAATTCTCTACAACATTCAAAGATTGTGGTTTTTGTTGAATTGAAGATCGTCTCCTATACTACAATTATCGATAATTAAAGTGGTGATTTTCGAGTTCATCAAATGGCGTCGTTACCAGGGATATGACTCACCTTTATTTATTTGTCAAATTTTGTTGAATCAATTTCTATGTGAATATTTTCAATAATTTCATGTCTTCTCATCATGTTATTTTTGCATCATTTGATGATTAAATTTCTTGATATTTTTCTGATTATTTCTTTTGTGGCAGGGCCCATGGAGATCAGGGACACTCGAGATCCATGGAGGCATGGAGATGGGGGCTCCCACTACGAGGAGCCGCAAATGAAAAGAAGAAGGATTCAAGGAACATTGGTCAGCTCTTCATTCATGCATTTTCTTGTAAAATTAAAAAACTGTAGCGTGTGCATTTTTAGCGATCCTCGTCCGACGGCCTGCGTGTGTTGAAAAAAAAAGAAAAAAACGTAAATCACTAGATGATCTACCCCCACCCCTCATCATTCTGTATATTCACAACACACACACACCCTCCTGCATCCACATCTTCATATGTAAAAATTGACCCCTCCCCCCATCTCCTATCTCTTGTCACCTGTATAAATTCACCCTCTAACCCTAACAACCTTGGGCCCTCTCAGCTAAAAATTTTGCATCCTCTACTTAGGTTATTTTCAGCCTAAGTATATGGGGGCCTGAATCAATCCATGCTCCCGTTATCTGTCTTCTTATACTTAGGTCATTTTTGACCTAAGTATAGGGGGATCCTCTGATCAGTTCTTCTATAATATATCATTTTGAAGCTCTTTTCGTGCTCTATCAGTTGGCATAATTTATGGACAGATTCGAGGCTGATTATCGATAAATATTATTGAGGATATCTGTTGACTCTTGCAGGCTGAATTTTGACATATTATAAGTTGATGAATCAATTCTTACATGGGTGTTTTTATGAAGGATTGATACTGATCTCTCATTCTTTTACAGGATCAGTTTTATTGAGGCTTCGATTGGAGAATAATGATTTATCAATAGAATCATTTGCCTTATCCCAGTAATTTGTAGGATTGTTTCTCAGAAATATTTTCCTTCTTGCCTGCTTCTGGAGATATTTTCTGGACGTAATTTTTGCGATCTGTGATGTGATTTTGAGGATTAATTGACTTTATTAATTGATTATTTAAGTCGTGAAAAATCACAGATCCTGAGCCGAATTAGTGTCTCTGTTTATTTCCTTGTCATTGCATTTCTTAGCATTTGTATTATATTTTCCCAACCAAACATTAATTACATATTTAATTTAATTTAAAATCACGCAACTAAGAATCACCGTTCCCTGTGTTCAACCGTGGTAGACTTTCCAAGTAATAATATTCCACAACATTCAAAGCTTGTGGTTTTTGACGAACTGAATTTGCCTCCTATACTACGGCAATTCATCATTATTAAAGAGGCAGTCGCGTTCATCAAATGGCGTCGTTGCCGGAGAACGACGAATTTTTAGGGTTTTAAATCATTTTTTTGTAATTAATTTTTGTAAAATTAATTTTTGTGTCATTTTTCTGCATTTTATTATGCATTTCTCTCTTACTTCAGATACTAACCGCAAATTCTCTCTTTGCAGATTACTCGGAGCTAATTTTGGAATCTAAATCAAGGACCTGCGAAGAAGACTGATTTTTGTTTTATTTTGTGAGAGAGTGCTTAGTCTAGGTTTAATTTTCTGCAGTATTCTCAAGGTCCCTCTCTTTGAACCCTTGTAATAATTCAAACTGAACATTTCTGTGGTGTGTCGGGTCTGTTTCAACCCCTTCTGTATGGTTGGGGCCCGACTTGAGTGGCGTAGGACTTAGGCACATTTACGCTTGCTTACTTATCATTGACTGTGCTTGTAATTCTTAGGCCACACTTTCACTAATTAAACGCACTATAGATTGTTCAACATTAGCCAAAAAATTGAAATCAATTCTTCCCGCTAATAGAACTATCTGCTTAGGGCATTTTTTATCTGTACATATCATCTAGTGTAAAATTTAATTCCTTGTACTGCATCCTACATGAAGAACGTGAGGATTCACTGTAAGTCTTTCTCTTAAGCATGCATCATTGATTTACGTTTGCATTGGCTTTCCGATTCTCCTTTCTTAAGTTTTATAACTTAGGATTTAAAGGAATTGGGACTGCTCGTTAGGCGTGAAATTTCTGTGCTCACATAAACTACAGTGATAACCTCAACTTAAAACTAGGACTGCTAATCAAGGGGACTGTAAATAAAACTGACATAAAATTAACCCGTGTCTGGTGGAGAGAAACTAACTCATTGTTTGTAAGGAATAGAACGCACACTTAAGATAGAGCCAAAAAATGAGAAATGTCACAAAGACTACTGTTTTTAAAAATAATTAGCTACTTTTCAGTGGGGGTCTCGGGTAGCCGTTTCACGGTCCGACTTCCCTTAGCAGAGTAGGTGGTTTAGAGGACACTGCGGAAGGCTCCGTCCTCAAGTATCACGGGTAACCGTTTAAACAGTCCGTACTTACACCTATACTGGTTGAAAGTAGGTGCAACTAGTTGTATGAACTTGAGACAGTCTTTGCGAAATATTTCGGTACCTAACAATCCCGCTTAATTTTCAAGATTGTTTTGTCATTAAATTAAAATTGAAAAGATAAGCGACCAAACCCTAACGTGCCTTCATCTGTGTTGAGCGGGTGAATCTGAAAATTTGACTTGTGTTTGCTTTATGTATACGTTCTCGTGACGACTCTCTTCTCGACTCCTCTTAGTATTAGGGTCATCATCTTTTGCACCCCTCCTATTTCAGGGTCTAGTCAATCCTAGACTAACCCTTCATTTTACTCCTCCACTAAGGAAACTTTTATCCTTAGCAAAGCTTCACTTAATTCTGACATTTATTACCGAACTCTTTTCTTCTGAAGGTGAAACACACTGCCTCCAAAGAAGAACCCTGCTGATGATGAGAATGACAATGACCCTATTCGGGCACTCTTGGCTAGGATAACCGCTGCCGAACAACACAATGAACTACTTAGGGCACAGATAGCAGTAATGCAACAAGGAGAGGCTGCTATGGAAGACACATACCTCCCTGAATTAGATGATGACTATAATTGGTTGAGACTGGTACCCCCTGAGGATGCGTTCGAACACAAACCGCATTTCCTTGCACTATTTCCTAAGTTCGGAGGGAATAATCATGAAGAACCGTATATCTTCCTCCGTGATTTCGAGTTAGTTTGTGCTAACCTCTACCACCCTAGGGTTAGCCAGGACTACATAAGGTTGAGAGCTGTCCCCTTCGCCTTGACTGATAAGGCAACTTACTGGCTGAAAAATCTAAAGGAAATAGTCACTACATGGGCCACATTCAAGACTCTGTTCTTAAAGAAATTCTATCCAGTTAGTAGAATCAATTAGATGAGGATCAAGCTCATGAGATTTACCCTACACCCGAACGAACCATTCCAGTAAACTTGGGAAAGATTCACAGACTTAATCCAGAAATGCCCAGGACACTGGATAAGTAAAATGATGTTGGTCCAAAGTCTTCTTAGCGGGCTGAACCCTGAGACTCAAAGGTTAGTAAGTGCATCCTGCGGAGGAAGCTACATGGGACGCCACGAGGACACCGTTTACAAGGTGTTCGAGAGACTTGTTGAGTCCAGTCGTGCACAAACCACCAGCCGGGCTTGCACAACCGGCTCCAAAAAGATGGTGAATAATCTGACGACCGACCAGAGTGCTGATATGGGAATAATAGCTGATAAGCTAACTATGGTCGAGCAGATTTATAAGAAGGTGGACGAACTCCATAAATCATCTGATATGGAGAAATTGGCTAAATTGCTTAAGCAAATGGAGGAATTGGCTAACAGGGTATCTAAGATACCAGCCCTGACTTCACCCCCCGCACCCATACACCAAATTCACTACATTCAAGGTCAAGGGGTAGGGCAATAGAGCCATTGGGTGGAAACCAAGTCTTGTCCCATCAAACTGAAGAAACCTCTGCTCAAACTGTTTACGAGGAACCTCCACAAGTCATGGAGATAAACATAGTTTGGTATAACCTGGAACCGGTCAACCGCTCAGATCAAAACTCTACTCCAAACCCTCGTCCACCGCAAGCCCGGCCCACTACCAGCCTCAACCGCAGCAGCGACAACAGTATCGCACAGGATATCAGAACTCGCATCCTCAGCCACAGCAGAACCAACGCCAAGGCCAGCAGGGCCAATTCAGACAACATCAACAGCCTCAGGCCAGGCAGGGCCAGGGGTCCTCCTCTTCTTCTTCTATCTCTCCGAACTCCAACAAGTGCTGGACGAGCTTCATGACATGAGAGTCGACATAAATCGACTCTCTCGATGGAGAGATGAGGTAATCGCACCCCATACCGTGATTCCAGCTCAAGTCCAGGCTAACCCAAATAGCCTCAGACATAATCAGGTATTAATCTCTGACTATTCCATACCTGAACATGAGCTCCCATCAAATAATAACGCTTATCATATTTCTCTTAGGAGCGGAAGGACCGTAACCATGCCTGATCGAGCGAAGGAACCCGGTGACATAGCCTCAGTGTCCACAAATTCACACAATCCTAGGGGAATTGATGAAGGAAGACAGGAGGAGAAAGAACAAGTCCCACCCACACCACCCGGAGACAATGAAGAGTCAGAGTCTGAGTCCGACAAAGAAACTCCACCAAGACACCAGCAACATCTGACCACAAATTTCCCTGTTTTTAGTCCAAGTCCTGTACACAATTTTTCATTCAATAAAAGTGATGTTTTTTATCACAACAAATCCATCCCTTTCCCCCGTCTCTTATGGCAGGAAAGAAGAAAAACATGAAAAACCAAAAAAATGATGACGATATGGCCCGCATCTGCAAAGAAAATATTAAGGTCACTCTGTCCTTAAACGGGATGATAGAAAGAGACTCAGCTTTTCGGAAGTACCTTAAGGTGAGATGCACACCAACTAGGGCTAGCAAACAGACTCCTACCCGAACAAAGAAACACATACTCTCTGTTGCCTCATCTCATCTTATAAAAAATGAGCTGCTGATGAAGAAAAGAGACATGGGTGCTCACTTTGTCACTAGCAACATCAAAGAAATCAAGTTTGCAAGAACACTGTTAGACAATGGTTCATCCATCAATCTCATGCCCACAACCCTATTTGAGCATCTAAATCTAGGTCCTCTTAAGCAATATGCAACCGTACTTCAATTCGCAGACACATCAACTAAGCGACCTAGGGGCGAGATTCGAAACGTTGTCATCAACATAGAGGGACAAAATTATCCAGTATATTTCACAATACTTGACATGGATGTCCCTAGAAATTGGAAAGGTTCCCAGATGATACTAGGGCGACCCTTCCTTAGGACTGCATGAGCTATATTCGACTACACATCCGGGAGAATCCAATTAGGAAAAGTTGAACTAAAAATGAAGCAAACTAGGTTTCAAAGACCTGACACTGAGTCGAGCACCGAGTCTGAAACATCAGAAATTGAGACAGAAGCAAAAGTTGGGCCCTGGAAACAAAACCCAACCGCAATGATCGTATCAACCTCATCTGGAGAGGAAATTGTTGATGATATAGTCTGCCAATTCATTCATGCATATACCCATACTCTAGGAGACTCAGAGGCCCCTTTGGACCTGTCATTCCATTCTCCTTATGGACAATCCCTGAGTAAGGTACACAGATCGGACGCGGTGCTTGCCACACCACATTCCATCATTAGCGATCCGATCTTAGAAACAACCACGATGGTGGCCGATACTGATACACTGCAAGCGTCCTCATCACAACAAGAAACATCACTAACAGGACCAGATTTGAGCAACATCATTGACCTACCTGAACTCAAACCATTACCCCATACGCTTAAGTATGCCTTCCTTGCAGGAGAAAAGGGACAGTTTTCGGTCATTATCAGTTCACATCTGACCGAAGAGCAGGAGATCCGCCTGCTTAATGTTTTGGAGAAAAACCGCAAGGCTATAGGCTGAAGATTATCTGATCTCCCAGGGATAAACCCAGCCCTGTGCTCACACCATATTTACCTGGAGGATAATGCTAAACCCTCCCGTGAATGCCAACGTAGATTGAATCCAAACTTACAGGAAGTGGTTAAGAATGAGATCGAAAATGGTGTAAGGCTAGTTTCATATATCCCATCTCCAACTCCAAATGGGTGTCACCTTTGCATGTAGTTCCTAAAAAGTCGGGACTTTAGATTATCACCAATGAGGAGGGAGAAGAGATCACGACACGGGTACCCACGTCGTGGCGTGTATGTGTGGATTACATGCGCTTGAATGCCGCAACGAAGAAGGATCACTTTCCGCTGCCTTTTATTGATCAAATCCCGGAGAGATTGGTAGGGAGAGAATGCTTCTGTTTCTTAGACGGGTACTCGGGCTACAATCAGGTAGCCATCGCCCCCGAGGACCAGGAAAAAACTACTTTTACATGTCCTTTCGGCACATACGCATTCAAATGAATGCCTTTTGGGCTTTGCAATGCCCTCGGCACCTTTCAGCGATGCATGATTGCGATTTTTGCCGACATGGTTGGGGATTTCCTGTAAGTTTTTGTGGATGACTTCTTGGTCCATGGTGATTCATTCGATGATTGTCTAGCGCACCTGGATCGAGTCCTCCAAAAGTGCAGGGAAGTGAATCTGGTGCTCTTTTGGGAGAAAAGCTATTTCATGGTAAAAGAGGGCATTGTATTGGGGCATGTCATCTCCACGAAGGGAATGGAGGTTGACCCTGCCAAAGTTGATGTGATCAAGAAGCTCAAGCCACCTACAAATGTGAAACAAGTACGGTCTTTTCTAGGGCATGTCAGATTTTACAGGAGATTTATCAAGGGTTTTTCAAAAATTGCCCGACCGCTAACTGACCTCCTAGGGAAAGACACCGAGTTCCTAGTAGATCATAAGTGTCTTGAAGCCTTTGAACTACTCAAAAGGAGGATCATTGAGACTCCCGTCCTACAAGCCCCCGACTGGTCTCTTTCCTTCGAGATCATGACAGACGCATCCGATTTCGATGCAGGGGATGTGTTAGGACAATGAAAATATAGAATCTCGTATGTTATTCACTACGCAAGCAAAGTTTTAGACCCTGCTCAGAAAAATTACATTGTGACCGAAAAGGAAATGCTTGCTGTGGTTTTTGCCTTGGAAAAATTTCGATCTATACTTCTAGGATCGAAGGTGACAATTTACACAGACCATTCAACCATTCGATACTTAATGGCCAAAAAGGATGCAAAAGCACGACTCCTGAGGTGGATATTATTACTTCATGGATTTGATTTGGAGATCAAAGACAAACCTGGTGTTAAGAATGTCATGACTGATCATTTATCACGGATCGAACGTAACAAAATCTCAGAATCTGAATCCATCCGTGAAACCTTCCCAAACGAGTCAATTTCTGCTATTGACTCACTCCCATGGTATGCAGACACGGTGAATTATCTTGTCACCAAGGAAGTTCCTCAGGGTTGGCCCATGAATAAAATCGATCGACTCATATCTGAAGCGAGACACTACCATTGGGAGGATCCGTTCCTTTTCTTTGAAGGACCGGATTGCATATGGAGAAGATGTACTCCTCAAGAGGAATACCAAAGTATACTCAATCTATGCCACACCTTGGAGGCAGGAGGACATCACTCTAGGAAGAGGACCGCTGAGAAGATATTGCAATGTGGATTTTACTGGCCGACCTTGTTTAAAGATGCTTACAATTTTGTCAGGTCATGCCTCGTCTGTCAGAGAATGGGAGGGACCATTGGTTCCAAAGATGCCATGCCTATGCAACCAGTGATCATATGTGATGTATTCGATGCATGGGGCATTGACTTTATGGGCCCATTCCCTAATAGTCAAGGATTTGAATATATTCTTCTCGCGGTAGATTATTTATCTAGATGGGTAGAGGCTATCCCTACTCGAGCAGCATATAGCAAAACTGTTTGCAAGATTTTGAAAGATAATATTATTTCGAGGTTTGAAATTTCAAAAGTTTTAATATCTGATGGGAGAAGCCACTTTGTCAACCGGGAGGTGAAGAAGTTGACTAAGGAATACAGCATCGAGCATCGTGTCGCTACTCCTTACGATCCACAATCCAATGGCATGGATGAGGTGTCAAACAGGGAGGTTAAAGGAATATTACAGAAGCTCGTCCACCCTGACAGGAAGAACTGGTCCCAACTACTGGACCAAGTTCTATGGGCTTACCAGACGGCTTATAAGACCCCATTGGGCACTCCCCGTTTCGAATGGTATATGAAAAGTCATGCCATTTGCCCGCAGAATTCGTGCATAAATCAGAATGGGCAATCAAAAAGATTGATTGGAACTGTCACCAAGGAAAGAAGAATTGAGAGATGGATTTGAATGAACTATCTGAAATCCGAAATCATGCTTATGAAAACAGCACCATTTACAAGGACAAAGTAAAGAGATGGCATGACAAGCACATTCGAACAAAGATCTTTGTCCCAGGACAGAAAGTCTGGTTATTTAATGCAAAGTTGAAAAATTTCCAAGGTAAATTGAAATCAAAATGGACGGGACCCTTCATTGTAAGAGAAGTACACAATAATGGTAGTGTTGAGATCTCAGAGACCGCAGATAGCACACAAACATCTATAGTAAACGGTCATCTTCTTAAACATTTTGTCGAATCCAACGAGCAATTAGTACAAGTTGAACATATCTTCTTCACTCAGGGCATAGCTTCTGATGAAAGATTTGATCTGCCCAGATAGACCACCTCTCCGGATCCAATACTCTTATGTATATCCATCAACCTGCTCTCGGTCCCCCGATACTTAGTTTAAGGGGACGGATTTCATTGTCTATACATCACTTCTCTCCTTTTGTTTTTAGCCCGTCTATACTTAGTACGAGCTATGTCTACATTTCACTTTGTGCCATGAGGACATAACACAAGCTAAGTATAGGGGGGTGTTTGTATATATTTTACCTACTTTATCCATAGATCGTACTTTAATTATTTTTATCTTACATCGGGGATGGGTACAAGTAGTGTATATTATGTGTATAATACATGTTTTTCAAAAAAAAATAAACAAACAAAACACACACACACACACACGTAGTCGTGCATTTCATCAAGCATTTTCATGCATCCCTTGGTTGATATATTCCTGACACATTCACTATCACTCAAGGCTTGAGGATTTTTTAGGACATTTGATTTCTAAGATCTTGAGAGTCTGAGTTAACATGGCTTAGTCATTAGGGTTTTGGAACTTAATTATCCACACTTCCCTAGTTTGAAAGATTTGGGCGCTATATTGCACTCTTCATCTCTACCTTCAAAAAGAATATGATCAGCACAATCACTTTCACAAACTGCATGATTGATGAGACGAGTTGAGTTATCACTTGAGGAACTGGGACTAGAGATTTGACTTTAGACTTGATTTAATGATATTCAAGGATGGGATAAAGTTAATGAATACTTCAGAAAACCTGAGTGTCAGCAAAAACCTAGCCAATATGTGAACAAGTTCATATGCTATCTTTTTGATATTGACCTAAGTGCTAGGGTATGTTGAAACTTAATGAAAATTGTTGATCAGTTGCACCAACTTTTGGTAAAAGTAGTGGAGCTAACCAACAAAAGAAAAGAAAAAGAAATGTCAAAGAAAAGCTCTATCATCCAAAGTCAAATTCTAAATGAGCTTCCACTAATGACGAGCGCTCCCAAACATTTTCAAAGTGTCCACTTGGACCAAGCGCTAATTAGGACCAAGGAGTTGGGATGACACCATAAAAGAGCTCTGCATTGTAAGAGATACAAGTCTGGGTGTCGAAGGTATCTTAGATACTCAAAAGAGACACACCCCGGTGTACTCCCAGAAAAACAAGTGCAGACGACTCCAAATTCTCTTGACGGACACATTGATCAACAAAATAAAAATATATTTGTGTTGAGTAATAGGGCACTCGAGAGGCACCTTGTTCCAATGTAAGGGAGAGAAAATCAGACACAGTCCTATGCCCTCCATCATCTGGCCGTCCATCTACACTTTCAAGTCTGACAAACTAATGAGACAGAGAAGTCTCTTGGATTAGAACTTTGGATGATGTCTAGTCTAGACTCTCATGAAATGCAGTACACCTAAATTCATATCCTTATATTATATGTACAAACAGAGAGTCTGAATATTAGATGAGTTGGATTCCTTTTGATCAAAGCTTGGTTGAGTCCAGAATTTTAGGATCACTCAAATTAATGGTTTTCTATGAATTGAGCCTTGAAAATTCACATGCACAGTCAGGGTGTATTCAACTAAGTCATTCATTCATTGATGCTCGGGGACAAGCATGTTTAATTATAGGGGTATGATGAATCTCATATTCATCATGCTAAAATTGGTCAATTAAGCTCGGTTCCCCAACATTCACATGCATTTAATCATTAATAAAGCATCATTAGCATTCATACATGTGTAAATAATATTTGCATTTCATCATGCATAAATTGCATTAAAAATCCCACGTGTAAATTAACACAAAAAGCCGCTAACTTCTCTTATTTTTAGTTAATTCATCCTAAATCTGATTAATCCCAAACCACCTCCTTTGTTTAGATATTACTATCCTTATTAAATAAAAAATACAAAAAATACTAACTCCAATAAATGTCAAATAATCCCAAAGTCTAATTTCACATCTGACAGACTAAAATGAGCATATCTCCCTCATACAGTGTCCGATTTTGGTATACTCACTTCAAAGTACTCCATTTTCAAATACCTTCAAAACAAGACCAATTTCATAAAATTCGGAGCTCATATGTGAAAGTTGGGTTTTGGGCCTCTTTTGCGCATTTTGACTTTTTGCTATTTTTGACATGAGTTTTTATGTGCATAATTAACCCTTTTAATTTTATTTCTTCTTCATTTGTGTTCTTTGATGAAAATTTTATTAAGCGACACAAAAATCCAAATCCTGATTAAAACTGAAATCAAAGAAACTGACTGAGTCTAAGTGTCCGTTGTCGGTCTGTACAAAAATTGTGTGTTTCTTACTTCTATTTTATTTTCCTATTTTCTTATTTATTAAAATCCAAAAAACAGATTAGTGTGTACTTTTCTAATATTTTATCGTATTGTTTCTAGATTTTTATCCTCTCTAAAACCACCAAAAAAATTACAAAACCCAAAAATCAAGTTTTCTTTACACATGAAAAACCACCAAAAATACTACTTCGTGTAGGTGACCTCTTTTGCTCATGGGTCCTTCATAGAAGTTGTAGATCTCAAAGAGACGAACAACTTTTGTGAAAGAAATTTTTCGATCCGAGGTCTTCTTCTATTTCTTTTCTATTTTTCTTTACCTTTAAATTTTGAAATTTTTTTGGGGGTGCCACGTAGCAGAGTGCCCCCTCGCCTCCTCCAGCCATTACGCGCGCCACCCCCGTCCACTCCCCTCACCCGCGTAACAGCCCTCCATCGCCATCTATGAAGAACATCTCCTCGTCGGCTGCAAACCCCATCCACCAATCCCCTGACGGCTGGTGACAACAACCTCACCGGCGTGATCCAGCGGCCGAGCTTCGTCCTCTGCTGATGCCTCGCGTGACGAGCGACCGAGCTTCACCTGGAGATCTCCCCTACGACTTCTCTTCAGGCGAGTTGTTACCCCCCATCCCACCTTCCTCCTCTTCCTCCGGTCCCACTCCACACCTCCGGATCTCGCAAAGGCTGGAACTCCACCCCCTTCCGCCGCCTACCACAGACCTTTGTTGTGCACGCGCTTTGCCCCCCCCCCTTCTTTTTCCTCTCTTTTCTGGTTAACCCCCTGCAGGTAGTCTATCGCCGCTGCTCCTGCCACCGCAGCTCGCTGTCGGTCCACTACCTCAGCTCCTCCGCTCGCCCGACCGATCGCTCGCCGCTTCGCCATTATTTGCTCTGTCGGTCGTGTGTCGACCGGCCAAGCCCTCCTCACCTTCCGCGCTTCCACCGCTCGGCCGTGTGTCGGCCGAGTTCCTTCATCGACCACCGCCGGAGCCCGAGCTCCAGCATCGCGACCACCGCCGTGCGATGCCATCTCCGTCGGTGGTGCCACCCTCCGACTACGGTCGAGCTCTGCAACAATCCGCCACCGCCTCCTGTTTGACTCGAAAATCGATGGTCTTGAGTTCCACACAAGGCAGGAACTCATTTGCTTAATCGACCACACGAAATTCAGATTAAAATAACAATTAACCCACAATCAGAATAAAGCAATTAGATCTCAAAAATGTGAAGTTAAAATTTATTATAACTCTACATGCAAGTGTGTATAGGCGTAAGCACAAGTAGAGGTCGAACACTGGGAGGCGAATGGTTGTGTGGTGAAATTGAACGCGCATTTATTCAATTCTTGGTTCATGTCCAATTCTTATTGTTTTTGTGGGTTCTTAAATTTTTATTTTTAAATTTTATTTTTGTTTTTATGATTTTTGTGTTGTTTTTATATTTTATATTTTTTAATATTTTCTTTTTATATCTTAAATTATATAATATAGATATATATAAAGATATATATATATAAGAGGGGAAAGAGAGATATACAATATATACGTATGTATATATATATATATTAATACTTAAAATGTGTAGATATAATATTTTTTGGCTTTTTATATTTTTCTAATTTTTTGTTATTTTTCTGGAATTTTACTAATTTTTATATATTTTTAATACCAAAAATGTCCCTAATATGGGACTAATTAAATAGGCTTACGATAATTTGGGTTTTAAAAATAGCAAATAGGTCTCAAAATTACCCAAATTAATTTTAATACGTAAATAATAGTATATAGATAATTATAAAATAGAAAAATATATTTTTGGGATTTTTCTAGGGTTTTTATATTTTTTGTTGGATGTTGGGGCTTTCTGATTTTTATATTTTTTCTTATTTTTAGGGTTTTTTCATTTTTTGAACTCAATAGATATATAAATATACCATATATAATTTTTTTTGTAATTTTTCAAAATGTTTTTATATTTTTTTGGTATTTTATAAATTAGACAGTGATTATATAGGCTCCATTTGAATTTTAAAAATTAGATAAAATGTTAAAAATGCATGTTAAAAATGTGGGCGTGAAAGTACACTGCAAAAAGCATCTAACCTAATTTTTGTGAATTCTTAGGAGCTACATAGCTATTTTTAATAAATAGATAAAAGACATAAAAACAAAACAGCCTGGCATGGGCATTTGTGCAATTAAAATAAATGACAGGGGCTACGTTGCAAATATGCCAACAGGAATAAACATTTATTTAATATTTAAGAACTATTTTACAATTACAAAAACTGCCAAGGGCACGCATGCAAAATTTACGCGCCTCACGTGGGACTGCACGTGAGGCGCGGAAGGACCAATATGTAATAATAAGAATTGCTGGGGTCCTTTAGTAAAATTTACAATTTTATTTACACTTGATATTTATTTTACTGAATTAAATATAAAATACAAAAAGTCGGGGCGTAGGTTTGCAAATTACCCCTTAACTGGGCGCGGACGGACGGCTCGATCTCGCTCACTTGAACACGTGGCGTCCATCCAGCGGCTGGTACCGGTTCGCTATCCGACGTCTGGAATTAGACCACTCAACGTGATCCAACGGCTGAGGCTCTGAAGATCTGACGTCTGTGGCTCGATCTGGGACCCTGTTCTTCATCCGACGACAAGGAGGGTCTCAGGAAGAACATGGAGGAAGGTTCGCATGGGCGAACTTCCTCCGGCGATATCTCCCTCCCCTGTCGGTCTAAGCTGCTCAAAGGAGTCCCAAAACGTAGCAGGAGCTTCCCTCTATCCGCATGAGGCTTCAGAATGGCCAAGAGGTTACCGGAGCGCCACCACCAGGTCGATGTCGAGGTGGTGCTCCAGGTACCTCCGGCGAGCTTCGAATATGCCTCCAGGTGCCTTGGTGCACCTTGTACCTGCACAGGATGAAACGAGGGACGAGGGCAAACTGCCTCGTCCTGTTAGAACGGAGAATGGACGAAGGGTGGCTTCGGGCGGAGACCTCCAGCGATGGGTGGAGAGAGGAGGTCTGATCTTCAGATCCTTGAGGATCTGAGTGAGATGGAGGTGCCTGGGATGAAGAGAAATGGAAGGGGACAAAGAAGGTGGTGAAAGTGAGGTTGGAAAGCGTCGGGGGCACCGTGAAATGTTCACCAGAGCAGAGCTCCGGCGAACTACGAATTACCCTTAACTATGCTAAACCTAAGGTCTAACCATTAATCTAAATGCATGAATGAAAAGCTGGGAAGAAAACCTACCTAAAAAACTAAATTGCGCAGCTCGAACTTGGCGGTTTGGCCAAGGAGCAGGACCTCCGGTGAAGGTGGTCGTGGGTGCATCCCCCACCTCCTCTGACCGATTCAAGGCGCCAAAAGCCTCCTCCTGTCACAAGGAAGCCTCCACGACCGAATATGAGGAAGGGAGAATGGTAGAGAATGACCAAATTTGAGAAGGAGGAGGAGGAAGTTTTACTAATAAACATTGGTGTGCACCCTTATTGACCAGGCGATGGTGAAGAATCTACGCTATATACAACATGTGCAAGGTGTGGGTGTGTATGTACAATATGCCAGGAACATTTCTTGTGAAGGAATCAATTGCGATTGATGGACGGTGTGCCCGGGAAAAATGGAAGAAGACGCAAGGTTGGACAGATCTGATGGGTTGGAGGCTGAATTGTTTATGATCATAATGGGAGCCCTTATTGACCGGCCAAAAATAGGGAATCAAAGCTATATACAAGGGAAACAAGCCATGGGCATGTATGTACAAGATTTTGGGAGTAATTTCCGTGAAGGGACTGATGTCATTGGAACGATGGATTGATTAGGAAAATTGGGAGAAGACGCAAGGTTGGACAGATTTGACAGGCTGCAGAGGCTGGAGGCTGAGTTGACCAGAGGTCAACAGGGGGAACCTTGCCATTAGTCCATGTAGGCTCACTACAGGACAAAACAACAGGGTTATTAAAGAATAATTATTTAAAAATAATAAATGATTTTATTAATTTTTGGGTATAAAATAAAAAATGTTTATTATTTTATGTAGTATTTTATTACGATTTTTATTTATTTTTTGATGTATTTTATTACAAGTTAATTTTTATGAGTGTATTTATAGGTATATTCATCTATGTTTTGTGCATTTCTATTTTTACTTTGTATATATTATTTTATTATTTTATTTTCTTATTTTATGTATTCATAATTTATTTTTTTAAGTATAAATATATTTTTATTTGATTTTTATGAGTTAATTTAATCCTTTAAATAAATAGGTAGATGAATTGTATATGTATAGTTATATGTCTTTTGTCTATGTTTTGTACACTTCGTTTTATTTTAATGTATTTTAATGAGTTTTTATTTTTGTTTTGTATTTTTAATATAATATATGTAATATTTACAATATTATAAAAATTTGAAAGAATAAAAGAATTAAAGAATGTATTTCCCATTTATTTATATACATAGGTATTTCATCTATGTTTTGGCATAGTTTTATTTTATTCTCCTTTTTATTTTAGGTTTAGTTCTAATTTTAATGTACACATATGTTATAAATAATGTTTACAAAATTATAAAAATATGAATTTGTAAAAATAATAAGTAATGAATAAATTGAATATTTTAATCGGTATTATGTACAATAGGGGCCCAAAACCTATCTTCTACGTATAAACTCCAAAAAAATATGAATCCACCTCCATTAAATAGATCTTGAAAAGTTATATACAATTAGAGGTGATTTTGCTATGTTTTGAGTTTTTATTTGGAAGATATGGGTCTGTGAAGTTTGGTTACTGGCTTTTTATTCTGGGTATAAAATGTACACTGTATATTATTTTTGTAGAAACTCAATTTTGTATTTTTATTTACATTATTATCTACATCTTCTATGTAAAAAATTTCTTTATTTGATGAATAATAATTAGATATAAAATAGGTGTCAAAAATGCATAAATCAAGAATGAATAAATGAAATATTTATTGTATCATTGGCCCTTATCTCTCCACACTTTATTTTTTGTCGACCAAGCCAATTCTTGACTCGGTCTCGAGGTTCAGGTCAAAAAATATTTTCAATATTTTATTCTCTTTTCTTTTCTTCTCTTTATTCTATAATCTTGGCATTAAAAACCATATAATATGTACAAATAATTCAATAAATAATGGTTGCTTATTTACACCAATTGAGGTCATTTACATGCATTTGCTAGGGTTTTTAAGGCCAAAATGATAGAATAAAGGTGATGAAATGGAGATTCATCACCCCCTATACTTGCCTTTGCTAGCCCCTAGCAAATACTTATGCAATAAGTACAGAAAAGAACAAAGAATAAGAAGAAAAGAAAAAGCAAGGATAAAGAATTTAAAGAATAAATTGAATTGATCATGATCATTAAACTTATCTATACAAAATCAAAGTTTGGAGCTCAGATTAGACCTTAATGTGAAAATGTTCGTGGAACCTGGTTGGGAATCGAATTTAAAACACAACAGCCTCCGGGAGTCACAGAACTTGGTTCAAATCACCTCAATAGCCAGGTCAGAACTAGCCTGCATCATACGCAAACCCTTATGACTATGAAGCTGACTTGTACAATGTAAGTATAGTGGCTCTCCCCAACTGAAATGACGAAGGAATTGACTTCTCCAGAATGACAACCCAATGATTCCTTAATCCAACAGCTCTTTCCTTGAGGAGCGGGATATTCCCTTCTTAGTTCAAGTGGCATCTGACTCAAGAGGAGGAGGTGAAGAAAAGAATGGACGGTAGCCAGTGTAGCTACCTATCCTGGGATGCCTGACCAGTGTAGTCAAGTCATCCAGCTGCAGGCTCACATGGTATAACTTTGATGCTCAAGCTTGCTTATTTTCTATACAACATATATACATACTCTGTCATGCACTTTTATTTTTATTTTCAAGCATGTCCACTTTTTTTGGAGTTTATATTTCTTTTCGCTCTTTTTTTGAATACTATATACAACGTCATTTACATAAGGAGTTTTACCTCTTGAGCCAGAAGACTATCCCTCTTTTGAAGCATTATCGCTACCCACACTCTCCTGTCGTTGGACCTCATGGCTACTGGACCAGGTTGGGGTGCACTTCCCTCCCTAGACGAGGACGAATGTTTCCACCCGTGTGCATCTCAGACTGGCAAATCTATCCCCCTCACCACTCCAACTGAGTTGAGCCAAGTGAAAGGTGCAAAGTGTCCAAGTTAGGTCACGACCGACAAGAATCGTGTATGTGTCTCGAAAAGTTCTATTTAGTCCACTGAGGTGACTTGAACCCAGGCCTGAGTCTCAAAGAATTAAGTCCAATGTGGACCTGAAGTACCTTAAACCTAGTTCCCATAAGGTTCCAGTGAAGTGAGGTGCAATAAGGTCCTACTAAGCTCTAATCTTCGACTTTACTCGGACTAGTTCAATTATCCAAACTCAATGTGGAAAAATAATGAATGCTATGCAAATGCTATTTACAAAAAATGTTTTTATTATGCAAGTATACACAAAGAATTTTTCAAAAAGGTTTTGAAAATCAGAAGATTTTTTCAAAAGAATTTAGAAAAGAGTAAAGAATTTTGAAAAGAATTTGGGCACAAATAGATAAATATACACAGCTAATTACACAGGCGAGCCTCTTTTTATTTACAAAGAATTAAGGATTTACAGTTTAGTTTTTGTTTATAGGTATATATGTACAATTATTAAAGAATTTTGTGTTATTTATTATTTTATTTATTATTGATTTGATGTATATATTCATCAAACTTATTTGAAAATCATTTTACAAACAATTTGAAAAACTATAGTCCAAAATAAGTTTTTCAAGCACTTTACAAACATGTACACACATTTGAAAATCATTTTGCAAAGGTTTTCCAAACAGAATATATAGATTTTTCACATATTTTTGCAACCATTTTTCAAACCGTTTGCAAACAATTTTTCAAACATTTTATTTTACACAAAGAAAATAACTTTACAAACCAAAATGTTTTTACAAAGGTTGAAAACATGTAACAAAACGTTTTCATAAGAGTTTTCAAAAGATTTTCACAAAGATTTTCAAATTATTTTTCAAACATTTTGCAAAAAAACGTTTTCACCTGATTTATTAATCAGTACATAAAAAGAATTTGAGGAATGATAACATCTTTTTATTAGGGGGTTTTAATGAATTTTAAAGAATTATTAGCCATATTATTAAGAGAATACGAAAGTACGAGTTATGGCTAAAGTATATAGGTAGTATATACAACCCCTTATACTTAGCTTGAGCTATGTCCTCACAGATCGGAGAGAAAAGAGAAGACAACTCGTACTGAGTATAGAAAAGTCTAAAGAAGAAATGAACGAAGAAATGAATGAATCAATGAGAAGGTGACTGTCTCCCCTGTACTTAGGATCAAATAATCCTAAGTAAAGCAGACTATACACAAAGCAGGGTGAAAATGAACAGATCGTACTCAGATTGTCTCCCCCTATACTTAGGGTAAGATATCCCTAAGTATAGACAAGAAGAGGAGACAATGGAGAGGATCGAAAAGAATGAAAGAAACTCGGGATGCACCCCCCCATACTTAGGACAAAGTACGTCCTAAGTATAGAAGACTGTCTACGAGGGGTGACACCTTTTTGATAGATACAGAAGATAGAAAAGGAAAAGAAGAAAAGAAGAAAATAGATCAGAAGATGGAAGAAGATAGAGAAGGATGTACACATTACCCCCTATACGTAGGGTGATATATCCATGAGTATAAGCAACAACAAGAGTGATGAAATGGAACATAGAACAACACAGTGTGTACCCCCTATACTTAAGACAAAGTACGTCCTAAGTATAGTCACATAGATATGGCAATAGATTTGAGGCACACAAGACATACGGGAGAAAGAATGCACAAAACACACATATATACAAGCGGTGAAGAAACTGGTGAAGTACAGGATGGTATCTAACAAGTGAATACCATACTTGCGTCATCGTCTCCCTGTAAGAACAGTGACGCAATAAAATAGTGTAAGACAACCGGATATGCAGTCAGGTGGGTGTCGGCTATCGGAGCAAAATAGATCGAAAGGATAGATATCGGGTCCGGTAGCATGAAGCAGTCAATCGGCTCATAGGGTCAGCATGAGGGAACAAAGCCGATACAGTAAGACAAGGAGGAAGAAGGAACAATACAGATTCCTCCGGTCAATCAGAGTCTCAATAAGATATGGAAAGGTAAGGAACAAGAGGCATCACGGTATTCAGTGGTCATGAGGTTGGAAGATCACAGGAGACACACCGAATACCACAAGTCATGGCTCAACCCTGTGAGGGTCGTCAAGGTGAGCAGAATCAGAGAATAATCAGAAGACTCGGCTTTGTGCTCCAACAGAGAGGAGACACAACCAGGGAGGAGACCGAGTACACAAATCAGAAGACCCGGCTTCGTGCTCCAACAGACAGGAGACACCAGAAATGAAGCCGAGTACCTAGAAAGTGATGTACCCTCTCGCAGATAACCCTCGGGGAGTAGTACATGCTAATCGTCCAATAATCAGACAAACTCAACCTTGCAAGGGTCGTCAAGGTGAGTGGATGCAAAGGCGTCAGTAATCCATCAGAAGGATCATCAGGTACGGTCTCGGTAGGCGACAAATCGTCTACCCAACAGAAGAGACCAGAGAATCAAGAGCATGTGGCAACATCCCACAGATAACCCTCGAGGAACGTGCTACCAGCTAGGCATGGAAATACCATATATCAGGAGCTCAGCCTTGCGAGGACCGTCAAGGCGAGCAGACTCAAAGGAGTCACATGTCTGACTAAACACATGGGTCAGATGATCCGCAGATCGGATAGGCAACTCATGATGGGACTAAAATCATGTATATCAAACGGCTCGGTTCCGTGCTCCGCAGATCGGAGACACATTCAGCAGGGGAAACCGAGCGTAAAGAGAATGTCGCATTCTCCCGCAGATAGTCCTCGGGGAGCAATGCAAACTAAGTAGTGAATATTCAGACTGTGTCTCAGCCTTGCGAGGGTCGTCAAGGAGAGAAAGAGGCTCAAAGGAGCCGGATCCATCAGACGGATTCACAAAAAATGTGGCCTCGGTAGACGGCAGACCGTCTACCAGCAGAAGAGACCAAGAGAGCTATAATGTGTCATAGCCTCCCGTAGATAACCCTCGGAGAGTACTATGAACTAGGCATTGAATAATTGGAAAAAAAATGAAGCTCACCCTTGCAAGGACCATCAAGGAGAGCGGACTCAGATGAGTCGAGTATATTGGCCTCATGTACCGGCAGACTGGTAACACAATCAGACAGATAGGCGAAATAGTCATATCAGACGATACAGTTTCGTACCCCAAAAGATTGGCAGTACATGTAGTGAGTGAAACCGATCGTAAATAGTGTTTCACATGCTCCCGCAGATAGTCCTCGGGGAGTCATGTAAGCCAAGTCAATGAAATCTTTGGATTGCTGGCAAATCATCTCAGGTCCTCAAAAGTATTTAATCATTCAATCATCCGGAGGGCATAAGATCATGTGAGGGAGCAAATAATCAGGTCAATTACAAAACATCCCTCGGGTTAATCAAATCTGGATGAGATGGCACGAAAGATAATCAAGGATCCTCAAAGTTCCATAGGTGGATAATAGAATCAGGAGATCGGGAATGGATCAATCACGAAGATGAGAGATCATGTAGGTTCCAATCATCGTCACCATGCTGCATATATCAAGATAGTCTATCCAGCCCAGAAATCAAAGACGGACGAAACCTCAAAATAGATCGATCAGTAGAAGCATCATGATATCATCCTTAAATCATTGAAGCACATCACATCCTCAATCCGGTGTGCGAGATCTAAATCCTCAATAAAGAAGCACACCTAATCATTGTGCATCATAAAAGAAATCCTCAATAAGATCTGAGACACGAGTCTCAACTCAGATCCACCAAAAGTGGTATATCAATCTCAGCATTCTCAAAGCAAGCCCGACTTACTCCAATAATTTTTGTAAATCAAGAATCCTCGATGCGGGCTATTGCTAAAAGCGCAACAATCCCGGGTAAAAGAAGAGATGATACGGGGGGGGGGGGGGGGCACGAGGAGGGTTGGTAAGAAGGGAAACACAATGGGATGGAGAAGCTGATTGACCTTACGCGCCAATATCACGACTCGATGCGAATGAGGAGGTATATGTATAAGAGAGGTAGAGAGACTCAAAGATGAAAAAGATGGCTCACACGATGGGACCAACTACTCTAATAATGAATAAAAATGCAACGGACTCAAAGTCATAATCAATACACAAGGCAAACCCCCAATTCACCTACTCGACACAGTGAAGATCGTCAGGTGACTGTCATTTATCTTTTCGATTTTAGAGTGAGGTGAAAATCACAAAGTTGTACAAACACTTAGGAGGCTTGATGGGATTTGGGCTCTACTCCTTAGTGTGTACGTGAGTAATTAAAACTCATACAATGAGGGGGTTGCTCTCCCCAAGACAAGGGATCCATTACATTTTATTTTTAGGTTCAAGTGGAGTTAACAGTCCCGGTTTTATTTTTGTTATCACTTTTTTTGGATATTTTCAATGCACATGCCTATCGAGATTTCAATTTCTATTAAGCATCCTAGGTTGGCAAAAACAGAGGGAGAAGGTCGGAAAAGACATGCAAGTCGAAAATCGATGATGCATGCTAAGTAAGAAGACTCACAGTGCCTCCAGCTCTCTCCATGCGGGATGCAGAACAGAATTTGAAACCTATGCTACATGAGATGCAATCCGAGGAAATCGCCCTAGATACAGGATGCCATTAGCGTGAAGAACATTATTTTAAAATTGACTAAGTCCCAAATCATATCTATAGGTACATGCATATGTATTAGGGTTTGGGCCTTAGTCTACGTCAAACAATCCTAAGCTAGGGCTCATTCACACAAAATAATAAAAGCAAAAGCATCAAAATCATCGAGGCCCCCAAGGGAACAATCCCTCGGGCAATGGACCTCGGGAAGTCGCAGCGGGAGAGTCTTGTATTATTACATGTCAAGTGTCACTCTCTCACATGAACATACCTAAAAATAATTAATGCAAAAAGTCAACTGCCTTCCAAAATTTCTCCTCCATCTGCCTTCAATGCTCTCTCCTGCTGGCCCGGTGTAGAGAAGCCAACTCCCGCCTCGCTTGGGTGCATTGGTCCTCCTAGGAGGTCCTCCTTCGCTTGGCGGTCCCCCCTCTCATCAAAGATAAATAGAGGAGACTGGGTCAGAACAGTCTCAATAATCTCAATAATACTCAAATAAATAAATGAATACTGGACATGAGCAAAGAATTAAATAAATGAATGAATATCCACACAAAATCCGTTGCCTCCCCGGCAACGGTGCCATTTGATAACCGAGATCTCGCCGAAGTCGTGTCTCTCCACAAGGCGGATCGACAGTTGCTGAGGTGACCTCAGTGAAATCTCAATCAATCAACAATTAACCCACAATAAATATCAAGCAATGACTAACAAAAATGTGGAGTTAAAATTTATTATAACTCTACATAAAAATGTGTATAAGAGTAAGCATGAGTAGAGGTCGAACACGAGGAGGCGAATGGTTGTGTGTGGTGAAATTGAATGCGCATTTATTCAATTCTTGGTTCATGTCCAATTCTTATAGTTTTTGTGGGGTTTTTTTTTTTAATTTTATATTTTTGTTTTTATAAATTTTGTTTTGTTTTTATATTTTATATATTCTTTTTCATTTTCTTTTTATATTTTAAATTATATAAGATAGGTGTATATATAAAGATATATATATATATATATAAGAGAAGAGGAGAGAGATGTAATATATGGATACATATATATATATATATATGAATACTCAAAATATATTAGATGTAATATTTTTAGGCTTTTATATTTTTCTAATTTTTTAGTTATTTTTCTAGACTTTTACTAATTTTTATGTATTTTTAATTCCAAAAATGTCCCTAATATGGGACTAATTAAATAGACCGAAAATAATTTGGGTTTTAAAATTAGTAAATAAATCCCAAAATTACCCAACTAATTTTAATACATAAATAATAGTATATTAGATAATTATAAAATAGAAAAAAAATATTTTTGGAATTTTTGTTGAATTTTTTCATTTTTTGTTGAATTTTGGAGTTTCTTCTAATTTTTTTAATTTTTATTTGCTCGTTTTATAGGTTTTTAGTTTCTGGACTCAATAAATAGCAAAATATAGCATATATAATTTTTTTTTTGTAATTTTTCAAAATGTTTTTATATTTTTTTGGTATTTTATAAATTAGATAGTGATTACTTAGGCTCCATTTGAATTTTAAATTAGATAAAATGCAAAAACTGCATGTTAAAAATGTGGGCGTGAAAGTACACAGCATATAGCATCTAACCTAATTTTTGTGGATTTTTAGGAGCAAAGCTAGGTATTTTAATAAATACATGAAACACATAAAATAGAACAACCTAGCAGGGGCATTTTGCAACTAATATAAATGACAGGGGCTACAATGCAAATATGCCAACGAAATAAAACATTTATTGAAATATTATAGACTATTTTACAATTACAAAAACAGCCAGGGTTGCAATGCAATTTTCACACGCTTCATGTGGGACTGCACGTGAGGTGCGTAAGGACCAAATCGTAATAACAAAAAGTTCAAGGGTCCTGTGGCAAAATTCCCATTTATTTTACAACGTTACATTTATTTTATAAGATTAAATAATAAATACAAAAATGCAAGGGGCTGAAGTCCAAATACCCCTTAAGTGGGCGCGGACGGACCGCTGGATCTCGCTCACTTGAACACGTGGCGTCCATCCCGCGGCTGGTACCGGTTCGTTGATGGACGTACAAGATTAGATCGTAGATCGCGATCTGACGACTGAGGCTGGGCTCCATCCAACGGTGCTGATGTGAACTGGGACTGCCTTCTTTATCCCATGGCGGAGAGGGTCTCAGGAAGAACAGGGAGGAAGGTTCGCCTGGGCGAACTTCCTCCGAAGACATGACCCTCCCCAACCGGTCTCTGCTGCTCCAAGGATTCCCAAAACGTAGCAGGAGCTTCTCTCTATCCGCAGGAGGCTTCAGAATGGCCAAGAGGTGACCGGAGCGCCACCACCAGGTCGATGTCAAGATGGTGCTCCAGGTACCTCCGGCAAGCTTCGAATACGCCTCCAGGTGCCTTGGTGCACCTTGTACCTGCACAGGATGAAACGAGGGACGAGGGCAAACTGCCTCGTCCTGTTAGAACGGAGAATGGACGAATGGTGGCTTCGGGCGGAGACCTCCGGCTATGGATGGAGAGAGGAGGTATGATCTTCAGATCCTTGAGGATCTGAGTGAGATGGAGGTGCCTGGGATGAAGAGAAATGGAAGGGGACAAAGAAGGTGGTGAAAGCGAGGTCGGAAAGCGTCAGGGGCACCGTGAAATATTCGCCGGAGCAGAGCTCCGACGAACTACGAATCACCCTTAACTATGCTAAACCTAAGGTCTAACCATTAATCTAAATGCATGAATGAAAAGCTGGGAAGAAAACCTACCTAAAAATCTAAATTGCGCAACTCGAACTTGGCGGTTTGGCCAAGGAGCAGGACCTCCGGTGAAGGTGGCCGTGGGTGCATCCCCCACCTCCTCCGACCGATTCAAGGCGCCAAAAGCCTCCTCCTATCACAAGGAAGCCTCCAGGACCGAATACGAGGAAGGGAGAATGGTAGAGAATGACCAAATTTGAGAAGGAGGTGGAGGAAGTTTATTTATAAACATTGGTGTGCACCCTTATTGACCAGGTGATGGTGAAGAATCTACGCTATATACAACGTGTACAAGGTGTGGGCGTGTATGTACAATATGTCAGGAACATTTCTTGTGAAGGAATCAATTGCGATTGATGGTCGGTGCGCCCGGGAAAAATGGGAGAAGACGCAAGGTTGGACAGATCTGACGGGCTGGAGGCTGAATTGTTTATGATCATAATGGGAGCCCTTATTGACTGGCCAAAAATAAGGAATCAAAGCTATATACAAGGGAAACAAGCCATGGGCGTGTATGTACAAGGTTTTGGGAGTAATTTCCGTGAAGGGACCGATGTCATTGGAACGATGGGTTGATCCGGAAAATTGGGAGAAGACGCAAGGTTGGACAGATTTGACGGGCTGCAGAGGCTGGAGGCTGAGTTGACCAGAGGTCAATAGGGGGAACCTTGCCATTAGTCCATGTAGGCTCACTACAGGACAAAACAACAGGGTTATTAATGAATAATTATTTAAAAATAATAAATGATTTTATTAATTTTTGGGTATAAAATAAAAAATATTTATTATTTTATGTAGTACTTTATTAAGATTTTTATTTATTTTTTGATGTATTTTATTACAAGTTAATTTTTATGAGTGTATTTATAGGTATATTCTTCTATGTTTTGTGCATTTCTATTTTTACTTTGTATATATTATTTTCTTATTTTATTTTCTTAATTTATATATTCATAACTTATTTTTGTGAGTATAAATATATTTTTATTTGATTTTTATGAGTTAATTTTCACCTTTAAATAAATAGGTAGATGAATTTTATAGGTAAAGTTATATGTCTTTTGTCTATGTTTTGTATACTTCTTTTTATTTTAATGTATTTTAATGAGTTTTTATTTTTGTTTTGTATTTTTAATATAATATATGTAATATTTACAATATTATAAAAATATGAAATAATAAAAGAATTAAATAATGTATTTCCCATTTATTTATATACATAGGTATTTCATCTATGTTTTGGCATAGTTTTATTTTATTCTCCTTTTTATTTTAGGTTTAATTATAATTTTAATGTACACATATGTTATAAATAATGTTTACAAAATTATAAATATGAATTTTTAAAAATAATAAGTAATGAATAAATTGAATATTTTAATCGGTATTATGTACAATAGGGGCCCAAAACCTATCTTCTGCATATTAACTCCAAAAAATATGAATCCACCTCCATTAAACAGATCTTGAAAAGTTATATATAATTAGAGATGATTTTGCTATGTTTTGAGTTTTTATTTGGAAGATATGGGTCTGTGAAGTTTGGTTTCTGGCTTTTTATTCTGGGCATAAAATGTACACTGTATATTATTTTTGTACAAACTCAATTTTGTATTATTATTTACATTATTATCTACAACTTCTATGTACAAAATTTCTTTATTTGATGAATAATAATTAGATACAAAATAGGTGTCAAAAATGCATAAATCAAGAATGAATAAATGAAATATTTATTGTATCATTGGCCCTTATCTCCCCATACTTTATTCTTTGTCGACCAAGCCAATTCTTGACTTGGTCTCGGGGTTCGGGTCATAAAATATTTTCAATATTTTATTCCTTTTTCTTTTCTTCTCTTTATTCTATAATTTTGGCATTAAACCATATAATATGTACAAATAATTCAATAAATAACGGTTGCTTATTTACACCAATTGAGGTCATTTACATGCAT
This sequence comes from Ottelia alismoides, assembly GCA_037367405.1. Taxonomy (NCBI): domain Eukaryota; kingdom Viridiplantae; phylum Streptophyta; class Magnoliopsida; order Alismatales; family Hydrocharitaceae; genus Ottelia; species Ottelia alismoides. The sequence goes on from JAZKJV010009209.1 coordinate 293,113, forward strand.
TTGCTAGGGTTTTTAAGGCCAAAATGATAGAATAAAGGTGATGAAATGGAGATTCATCACCTCCAGGCAGCCGTTGGTTCAGGCAATAGCCCTTGATCCGACGGCTCCTATTGAGACACGTCTCCGAACCTCCACTCCCGCCAGCCTCGAGGTTCGGGGCCCCCGAACCTCCGCTTGGGGGCGCCCGAACCTCCGCTTTGCGCCCGATCCTCCGCTTCGTGCCTGAGCCTCTGGTTCGGGACTCGAACCTCAGCCCCGGGCTGAACCACAGGCTCGGGATTCCCAAGCCTCTACCCCGACTGCCCGAGCCTCCGGTCTGCCTCCAAGCCTCCTAAGGCACGTGCGATGCACGTGCTTTGGGGGTAAATTGCAATAACACCCCGGAAGTTCCTGAAATTACAGATATACCCCCCGCTTGGGAAAATTGTAGAGGGGCCCCTCCAACTTTTATAAATTATAGATAAGCCCCTACAGGAACCTTTTTGAAAGAAAAACTTTTATTTTATTTACATTTTAGTCCCTGAAATTCATTTTAGCATATCTTTCTCATACAAACTCTATTTTTAGCGCATAATATGTCATTTTGAAGCTCTTTACGTGCTCTATCACTAGGCATAATTTGTGGATAGATTCGAGGCTGTTTATCGATAATTATTATTGAGGATATCTGTTGACTCTTGCAGGCTGAATTTTGACATATTATAAGTTGATGAATCAATTCTTACAGGGGTGTTCTTATGAAGGATAGATATTGATCTCTCATTCTTTTACAGGATCAATTTTGTTGAGGCTTCGATTGGAGAATAATGATTTATCAGTAGAATCATTTGCCTTATCCCAGTAATTTGTAGGATTGTTTCTCAGAAATATTTTCCTTCTTGCCTGCTTTTGGTGATATTTTTCTGGACGTAATTTTTGCGATCTGTGATGGGATTTTGAGGATTAATTGACTTTATTAATTGCTGATCTAAGTCGTAAAAAATCACAGATCATGAGCCGAATTAGTGTCTCTGTTTATTTCCTTGTCATTGCATTTCTTAGCATTTGTATTATATTTTCCCAACACAGAAATTAACCAAACATTAATTATTTAATTTAATTTAAAATCGCGCAACTAAGAATCACCGTTCCCTGTGTTCGGCCTTGGTAGACTTGCCAAGTAAAAATATTCCACAACATTCAAAGCTTGTGGTTTTTGACGAACTGAATTTGCCTCCTATACTACGACAATTCATCATTATTAAAGAGGCAGATTTCGCGTTCATCACCTATGTTCGACCTCAGTAGACTTGCCAAGAAAATTCTCCACAACATTCAAAGATTGTGGTTTTTGTTGAATTGAAGATCGTCTCCTATACTACAATTATCGATAATTAAATTGGCGATTTTTGAGTTCATCAAATGGCGTCGTTACCAGGGATATGACTCACCTTTATTTATTTGTCAAATTTTGTTGAATCAATTTCTATGTGAATATTTTCAATAATTTCAGGTCTTCTCATCATGTTATTTTTGCATCATTTGATGATTAAATTTCTTGATATTTTTCTGATAATTTCTTTTGTGGCAGGGCCCATGGAGATCAGGGACACTCGAGATCCATGGAGGCATGGAGCTGGGGGCTCCCACTGCGAGGAGCCGCAAAAGAAAAGAAGAAGGATTCAAGGAACATTGGTCAGCTCTCATTCATGCATTTTCTTGTAAAATTAAAAAACTGTAGCATGTGCATTTTTAGCGGTCCTCATCCGACGGCCTGCGCGTGTTGAAAAAAACAGAAAAAACGTAAATTACTAGATGATCTACCCCCACCCCTCATCATTCTGTATATTCACAACACACACATACCCTCCTGCATCCACATCTTCATATGTAAAGTTGACCCCCTCCCCCATCTCCTATCTCTTGTCACCTGTATAAATTCACCCTCTAACCCTAACAACCTTGGGCCCTCTCAGCTAAAAATTTTGCATCCTCTACTTAGGCTATTTTCAGCCTAAGTATATGGGGGACCGAATCAATCCATGCTCCCTCTATCTGTCTTCTTATACTTAGGTCATTATTGACCTAAGTATAGGGGGTCCTCTGATCAGTTCTTCTATATCATCGTGTATTTAACCAGAGCTATGGCTTCATAGCACTTGTGCTTTGAAGACATAGCAAAAGTTAAGTATAGAGGGATAAACCGTATATTATTGTATATATACTTTTGCCATAGCTCGTGTTTTAAAATTTTTGGAAACTTTTTGGGCTTGGTTTAAGTTGACCGGTGAACTGATTTTCGAGAAAATCTTGTAAAAATCTTTTGAAAATTTGAGGGATTAACTTTTTGCAATTAGAATTAACTCTTTTTCAAAAAACTCCATAAAAATCTAAAAAATTAAAAAAATTCCTTTTGTAGAAGCTCTGACTACTAGGCTTAAAAATGAGTAGATACTCTTCAATGAGGGAACTTCAGTCTCCCTTAGCAGAGTGGGTGGTTTAGAGGACACTGTCTATGGCTCCATCCTCAAGTAACACGTGTCCATCTAACGGTCCGTACTTACACCCATACTGGCTGGAAGAAGATGCAACTATTCATATGAGCTTGGGCTAGTCACTGTCTCTCAAAAGAATTTAAAAAATCGAAAAAATGAAAAATTAAAATTCATAAAAATTTGCAAAAGATAAAAATCACAAAAAATCACTAATTAAGGAGTTGGTGCATTCCTGACACATTCACTATCTCTCAAGGCTTAAGAATTTGAGGACACTTGATTTCTGAGATCTTGAGAGTCTGAGTTAGCTAGCCTTAGTCATTAGGGTTTCAAACTTAATAAACACACTTCCCTAGTTCGAAAGATTTGAGCATTATATTGCATTCTTCATCTCCACCCTCTAAAGAATATGATCGACACATCACTTTCACAACTGCATAATTGATGAGATGAGTTGAGTTATCACTTGAGGAACTACGACTAGTGATTTGAGTTTAGACCCGATCTAATGATGCTAGAGGATGTGATAAAGTTAATGAAGGTTTTAAGAAACCTGAGTGTCAACAAAACCCTAGCCAGTATGTGAAATGTTTGCATACTATCATTTGATATCTACCTATATGCCAGGGTTTGATGAAACCTAATTTAATTGTTGATCAGGGTATGGTAACTTTTGGTAAAAGCAGTGGAGCTAGCCTAAAAGAAAAGAAAAGAAAGAAATAGTAAAAGAAAATCTCTATCATTACAAAGTCAAATTCAAAAGAGCTTCCACCCAAGGCGAGCGCTCCCAACCATTTCAAAGTGTCCACTTGGACCAAATGCTATTAGGACCAAGGAGTCGGGCTAGAATCATAAAAGGGCTATGCAACATATAGTAACACAAGTCTGGGTGTCGAAGCTTATATACTCAAAAGAGACACACCCCGATGTACTCCTAGAAAAACAAGTGCAGACGACTCTAAAGTCTCTTGACGGACATACTGATCAACAAAAATAAAAATATATAAATGTTGAGTAATAAGGCACTTGAGAGGCCCCTTGTTCCAATGTGAGGGAGAGAGAAATATATACAGTCCTATGTCATCCATCATATGGTCATCCATCTAAACTTTCAAGTCTGACAGACTAATGAGACGGTTGACTGAAGCAAGAACCAACTTATTCCCTAGTGTTGAGGATCGGGTTTAGAGGAGAGTCTCCTGGAATGGAACTTTAGGTGATGTCCCGACTCGATTCTCATGAATGCGGTATACTAAAAGTCATATCCTTATATTTTATGTACAACAGAGAGTCTGGTATTTAGAGAAGTTGGATTCCTTTTGACTATAGTATGGTTGATACCAGAATTTTAGGATCACTTAAATTAAGGGTCTTCGATGAATCGAGCCTTGAAATTTCCACACGCACTATCAAAAATTAATCTGACTCCTTCATTGTTTATATGCTCGAGGACGAGCATAGTTTAAGTATAGAAGTATGATGAATATCAAATTCATCATGTTAAAATCTAATTATTAATCCCCAAGCTTAAACAATTCAATAAAAACCACTAATAATTCATTAATATTAACTTGCATTATACTATGTATATTATATGTATAATTAACCTATAAATAACTAACTATATTTATTGTATTCAATTATTAACATTTCTTCTTTATTTTCTATTTTATTAAAACCCTAAAAATTATATTAATTATTGTCTATATTTGTTTTGGCCTTTAAAAGAGATAAAAATACAAAAAATCTCAAAACCAGGAAAACTGCATTTTTACCCATTAGAAATGCTCCCACAAATATACTTTTATACAAATGACCTTTTTTGGCTTTTTATTAAACATGAAATTGTAGATCTCATCGAGATCTACAACTTTCATGTTTTGACTTTTTTCCTAATTTATCCTCCTTCTATTTCTTTTTTATTTTTCTTTATTTTACTAATTTCTGGATTTCCTGATTGGGCCACGTGGCGCCCTCTAGACCGCCCACGTGGCCGCCTCCTCTCTTCGCCACCTGACCTCTCCCTCAACTATTAGACCTTCTTCCCCTGCCCCCATCTGGCCGTCCATTGTCACCACCTCTCTCCATCGTTTGATGAGATATTTGGATCTCATCAGAGCCCTCCTTCCCCGCCTTCCCCTCAGCCATTGGATGGTTGTGCCATCCAATGGCTGACCACTCACCACGCCGCACCTAAATTCTAGCCGTCTGATTCCCCCCATCTAATCGTAACCATCCACTTATACCCTCTTCTGAACCACGCGATCTCCCCCCAATCCAACTCATCCTATCGAACCACGTCACCCGCTTCATCTCCGTCGCTATATAGGACTCCAAATGCCATCTAAGACCGCCCACTCCCGCCTTTACCCTCGCCGCTAGATCAGATCATATGATCTGATCTAAAGCATTCGCCCATGCCTTCATCAGGAATTGCACCTCGCCACCACCTCAACCCCTTCCTATTTTACCCATCTCCTCCGATCATCTCTCCATAACCTAACGATCCCTCCACATAACCCTTTGTTCCGCCTTCCTCGTGCTACCACTAGTGCCTCCCTCCATGTCATCACTATAGACGTTGCAAAACCTCACCATAATCACCTGAAAACTGCCACCTCCTCCTATAAATCGATCGCCACCATCACCGCCACTCATCATCCGCCACTCGAGGGGCTGAAGTCCAGCTTCCTCTGCCCTTCGGTAACAGTCAAGGGTGGTTGTCGAGGTGACGATGGCTATCCAGTCCCAGGTGCGATCCATGGCAAAATGCCATGTACGCTTTGCTGGCTTGGGGGTAGCACGAGCTCCGAAGTCGAGCGACTTCGATGTGCAAAGACCTGAGGTCCCTTGGACCTCATCCCATGCCGCTCCGATCGCCTTCTTCCTCCTCGAATCCTCCAGGTCTACTTTCTGAATTTTCTTTGTGTTTTCTCCACTTTAATCCAATGCATGCACTGAGCCATTCCGCCACGTGACCATCCTACAAGCTCCGCCACACCACAGTCATCCTCTCCAACACCTTAGATCATCCTTCTTTCTTCTCCATGACCTGATCACACCGCCCCACCTCGCCTCCACTTCGTCGGAGCTGAAGACGTCAATCGCCCATTCCTTCACCTCCATGGGACTCCAGTTCACTCCACCTCACTCATACGATCTGTATCCATGCTTCGACTATGCTCTAACCCCTACAGGTCTCGATTGCTTCAATGGCTGGAATGCACGCCTCCTCTCTAGTCTCGATCTCCACTCTGGCAATGCGTCATGGCCCGCCATCTACAACCACCCCAGTAGCTTCCTCTCCCATCGACTAACACGACCAGGACTTATTGAAGCTCCGTCGACCCTCATGGAAGACATGGGAGCCCGGCGAAGTTCTGGCAGCCTCGTTGGAGTTCCAATCACGCTGCCTCTCCCTCGGTAGAGGAGAAGCACAGGAGTTGTTGGATGATGCCTCTAGGCGGCCATCCAATGGCCCAGATGGAGCCACGTAGCCACAACCGGACCTGCAACATCGGACAACCTGAACCATTGGGAGAAGCATCAGCACCCGCCACATATCACCAAGCCTCGCCGCCTACCGAACCTTGCCCCGTGCACGTGCTTTGCGCGTGAGGGAAGGGTTATTTGCAGAGACAACCCCGTGCTTCTTAAAATTTACAAATAGGTTTAGGCGCGTGTGCCTCACGTGCGTACCTGGACAATTTACAATAAATCACCATCGATTTTTTTATAGTTACAAAAATGCCCTCGTGCCTTAGGAAAATTTGTAGAAGGGCTCCTCTGGTTTTCATTATTTGCAATCAGGTCCCTCTAGGGGCCTATTTAAAATATTTATATTTATTTTCTTTTGTATTTTTATTACATTTATGTCCTTGTATTATTTCTTCAATATCTTAAGCATTTTAAGTCTGAATTGCATGATTTTAGTGTCGCTTTTGAAGCTTATTTAAATTCTCTATATAATGGCATATTTAATTTCTTTATTTGACAATAAATTAAATGTGATAAATTCTTATGACATCATAGATACTTGTTCTATAATCCTTGCCATTAGTAGATACTTGTTCTTGATTTTGATGCTCGATTTGACTTTGAAATTAAATCATGATTTATACTCATTGCTTCGATATTCTTTAGGGTATATTTGTGAATATTATTTTGCATGCTTGTCTTTGCATTTATTCATGCATTATGTCATGCATCATCTTATAATTGCATTGAAAAATCAAATAAAAATATTACATGCATCATTCCTTGCATTGCTTTATCTGCATTTTCTTATGCATTTGCAAGAAGATGATGAAGCCTCATTCATCACTCTTTATTCTTTTATTTTAGCTAAATATCTGGCAAAGCATCTTATAAATAGATGTAAATATAATAATTTAGCAATAAGCATGCATTTGTTAATATTTCATATTTAGCATGTATTTGTGCAAAAATAAAAGAATAAATAATAAAATAAAAAGAAAGAAATATTTAGAATAAATATTGAGTGACCTGAACCCAAGAGAGGGCCCAATATGGGCCTGATCGCCAAATAAAATAAGTAGAGAGAGATATGGCCACTCTAACCTTGTACATATACACCCTTTATGTATATAATTTATTTTTACTAAAAAGATTTTTTTATTTATTTTGTATATATTTCTAAAAATAAAACAAAAATTAGAAAAATAAAATAAAAATAAAATAAAACTCTCTCTCTCACCTTGTATATAATACATGTAAATATGAATCTTTCCCTTTTTAATTTATACTTGTAAATAAATAATAAAAATAAAACAAAAAGAATTTTATACTCTAAAAATTATGTTGTAAATAAATAAAATATAAAATTGGAGTATTTGTTCAAAACTAAGAAAATAAAAATAATTGTACAAAATTCATAGGTATTTTACCTGTATATAATACAATATACTGTACATACCATAAATTATTTTTCCTAAAAATAAATAAAAATCACAGAAAAATAGTTTGGAAAAAAATAAATATTTTCATGTTGAACATTTTTTAATTTAAAATCATTTGCTATTTTTAATCGATTTTATAAATATTTTTGACTATCTATTTTCTGATTGGTCCATGAAGAATGTTGACCCCGGTCAACTACCCCTCCCGGACTCCCCCTTACACGGAACCGGTTTTTGCGCACATTTCACCCAATTATCCCGACCGGATCCTTCGCCCTCTTGCTCCGAATCTCTTCCCGCATCTCCCCAGTGGATCTGTGATCCTCACGGATCCCTAGGGAGGTGCGGACTGTCCTCGATTTGCACTCTCCGACCCAATCTATCCGGCTACCTCGGACATGCTATAAAGGTCTTCATTTGCTCCCCCAGCTCTCTAGCTCGCGTCGCACCCTTCTTTGATACCCTAGACTCATCCGCCTTGGTGACAGCAACCGGAGGCCACTCTTGGCACTCAGAGAGGAGCTGTGTAGACGACGCTCACCTATCGTGGCCGGAGCACCGCCACGAAGAGCCTCCTCCGCCAACCGCAGCGAAGTCGAGGCAAAGACCCCGCCGTCCGACTCCCCTGGAGCTCAGGATCGTCTTAGGACCTTCAGGTAATCTTTCCATAGTTCCTAGCTCCTTCGTTTAGTCAATCTTTCGTTTGTCATCCGCCGTTACTCCGCCAGCTCCGACCAGCCGGTCGGAGCCTCGTCACCGTCATCCACCCGTTTCGATCGACGCATCTGCTCACCCTCCATCTTCCCTTGCCGTATGATCACCCTGATCTTGGCTCGGATCGCCAAGATTAGGTCATTGGTCTCATCTATCTCCTTTACAGGAGACCCACCTCCCATTCGCCCTTGCTTCTCTCTGTTTTAGGCCCAATAACCTCGACCGGAGCCTTGCTTCGAGTCTGAGATTTCTCTTGCAGGCCTTAACGCGCGTGGAGACACCCCAATTCCCCTTCGACTACCTTCGCCAGAGCTCACCCAGGTCCCAACCGTCGTCACATTGATCCGACCGTTAGTGACTCCATCAGAGCCGGCCATTCGACGCGGAAGTTTCCCCACGATCCATCTGGTGCCATTCGATCCTTCATCGGAGCTTCGGATCACCACATGTACTCCGACGAAGCTCGCCCTGGCGCTGTTCTTCCAGCGGCCTTCTTCGCCGTCCGATCGAGCCCTTCTTCCAGACGCCATCCTAGCCATCCGTCCACAATAGGTGTCATATCGTTAGATGTCAGATCTAACGGTCCCCTACTGATGAATACTTGATTCATTATATAAATATGTCAAATAAATCATATTTTCTATGATGTATAATAATTATAAGGAGTGGTATTATAGTCATTATGCATATTGAATCGCATACATCTGTTAGTACACTTACATGGGTGCCATCTACTACTCTTCGATTAACTTTGACTTATGCCTCGATCAAGAGATCAGAAAATGGAAAAGTGGATGTTTATAATCAGTAAGATACATTACTAAGATACTCATCTTACTCATCAATGTTATTCAACCATTTCAACACATTAGGATATAATATTCATATTATGGTGATTGATCATTCAGTTAGCATCTAGAGGTGTACATCTACATTGAAATCCCAATATCCCAAACAAATATTATCTTTGCATTACCATTTTTATTGTCTATCTAAAATTATACTAAATGAAATCAAGACACTAAAAAAAGGAAAAGAAAACATAAAACCATACGTTGGAATTACTTGCATAATTAATACAATGAATAAGAGGCTAAGATTGATTGCCGTTGGAAAGAAAAGGATATGGTGCATGAGCACCATCTATGGAAATGGTCAAAGCCACATATGCCAAAAGGCACAAAGGATTTGACGTTGAATGAAAAGGTGCCTTAGATTGACACCATTGTTAAAAGGCACGGATGCCTTAGTGATGACGTGAAGAGTTGCATCTCCTGAATTAGAGGGATGCAACTCGGTTTGGAATGGTTACATATGAATGTTATATATAACTCATGGAGTGGGCCTCGGAGACGATTCTCATTATTGGATTATCCAATTCCGTTACTATTATTCCATTTGCCAATCTACTCCGTCATCCAACAAAAGTCCGTTACTATATTTAGCCATCCATTTTATTATCGACGAAGCATCGAAGTAATTTCATCGACGTGTGCATTTGGACCCTCAGTGAATCCGACTCCTGAGGCTCCATTCCAAGTGCCGTCAAAAATCATCCATCCCCAATGACATCCACCAACCATCATTTTCTCGGGCCCTCTGTGAATCCGACTCCAGAGGCTTCCTCCCGAACCGCCAACCATCATACTTTTATCTCGCCTTTATTTTATTACTTTACATTTTTTATATCCATCTTATTTTGTTATATTCTCTTTCGTGCAGTTATTCGTCAAGACTACTGCGATGATCCATAACTAACGGTGATTATCCTCGACTCTTGGAGAACTGGGACGTGACGCGAGACGTGGGCTTGATTCGTGGTTGTAACCATATCCAACTCGCCGAGCCAGAATATCCAATTTCGCGAAGCATTAACGCGTACGAGTCCAATTGGAAGCTGCCGCATAGAAGGGGAGTGATAAGCACTTGCCGAACTGCACTATTGTCCTTCTCCAATTTTCATTTTAATTTTTGTTATTCAAACATTTTGCAAATTTATAAGGGTGTGTTTGGATAGTGGGTTTAGGTGGGTTAAACTGGTTGCAGGTAACCCATTTTTGGGTTTTGGTGTTTGGATAGAGGGTTAAACTGGGGGTGGGTTAGAAGTGGGTTTATTGTGATATGATTGTATTGGAGTTTGAAAAAGTGAGTAGTTATTGTGATGTGATTGTATTGGAGTTTGAAAAAGTGAGTAGAAGTGGTGTAGTTTATATTTTTTATATGATATGATGGTATAATATATTATTTTTTGATAGGATTGATGATGTAAAATTTATTTATTTAATTTTTTAAAATTGGAATAAAGTGGGGCCCACGTGGAGGGAGAAACCCATTAGCCGAACGACACCTAAAAGTATTTTTATTTTCAAAATAAAGTGCAGAATTTTCCTGTCTCTGTGGATAGACCCTGACTTACCATATACATTGTATCGCGCATGATATAGCTAAGTTCGGTTATTTATTTGTTCAAAGTGTATTTTTGTGGGTTCACAACGACTATCCGACGTAAAAATCGAGTACTTATACCCTCCAAAATACGCTCCAACACCTACCACCCACGTCACCGACACCCTGATGGTCGTTGGATCTGACACCTGATAGCACTAGAGCCGACCGTGCACGCCCAATCAGAGGACGACACCTGGCACCCCACTCGCAGCTCACGTGCCTACATAGGTAAATTTCTCATTTTCCCTGCCTTTATTTTAGTTTGTCTTTTAGTCTATAAAATAAAATACACAGTTAGACCTTTTTTGCATTTTGGTACCTGTAGTTTTCTATATTTGCACTTTAGTCCTGTTTGTGTGGACCCATGTGCTTCGTCACGTGTCTTTCTGGGATATTTGTACATTGTGCCCTGAACTTCTTTATTGTTAATGATTGCATGTTTAGTTTCCATATTTGCAAATATACCCCTGTGCGTACGGATTTGTGACACGTACGAATTTTAATGGGAAAATTGCAGAACGGACCCTAGGTTTTTCATGCGTGTTATTGTTTGGTCCGCGGACTTATTTTCTTTGCATAACATTTTGGTCCATGTGTGCGGTGTGTTTTATCTTTGATTAAATAAATAACATTTTAATTCCAAAAATCATGAAATTTTGACACGTGGCTCCTGCCATTGTGTAGGAATTTTATGAATTTTTGGTTCCATTTTGAGTTCATTTGCTATTTTTAAAAATTCAAAAACCTTAAAAAGTGTCACTGTCTGTTTTTAAAAATCTAAAAATATTAAAAAGTCTTGAAAAATTATAAAAAATCATGATTGTGTGTTTTATGCTATTTGAATTTTTGTGCAATTTTTGTTTTATTCCCCTTTATAAAACCCATAAAAATTGAAAAATAGTAAAAATCTTACAAACGTCATTAAAAATTCATAAAAATTCAAAAAATATGTTTTTTCAGTATATGTAGTTAGGCTTTATTTTATAGTTTCAAATAAAATTGTTGCCCAGATTTTATAGACATTTTACCTATTTTTGAAGTGCCTTTCAATCTCGGTTGCACACTGTTTTTAGTTTTCTTGCTTCTTTTATTTTTAGAAAATTAATTGAAAGTCAGAAAAATCCAAGAAAATTCATAAAAATACTTTATTACTTTAAAAACACAAAAATATTTTTGTTGGGAATTTTTGAATATTTTTGGACCATTAAATAATTGTTTGAGTGTTAATTTTTTATTTTCTTTTATCCTTTTCTTATATTAAAAATCATAAAAATTTTTGAAAAATTAAAAACCACCATTTCTTTTTTTTTCTTGGATTCCCGACTGCTTCGTAGCTTCTGCATTACGTGCTCCTTGTGATCGACCCTGGTAGCTATACCAGGTAAAATAAACTAGCAAGACCACTTGCCACATTTTGAGTGTTTGATTCTTTTATTTGGTGGTCTGATTTTCTTGTTAACTGTGCTTTGTGATTCAGATCGCAATGACCATAATTATTCCTTAACCCGAGTTGCAAAAGCTGCGTCATCAGAATGGCAACGTTGCCGGGGAGCACGGCTTAGTAGTCGGTTTTCCATTCGTAGTTTTTATTTTGATTTTCTTTTTTCTTTATTTTTATTTTCTTTATTTTTGTTTTTGTTTTTATTTCTTTTTCTTTGTTTTTTCTTTCATTTATTTTATTTTATTTTGTTTTATTTAATTTTATTTTATTTCATTTCATTTTATTTTTAATAACTGTGGTCTGACATCTTTTCTGTTTCCCTTTCTTGCGAGGGCCCAATGAGTTAGGGCAACGATCTTCGGAGTGCCGAGGCATTCGAGTGAATCCGCGTGACTTGGAGGCGGCTCGTTTCTGCATCGAGCCGCAGTAGAGCGTAGGAAAGGAGGAGCAAAACTCTGGAAGCGTAGTTTAGCCTTAGCTTATTTTTGCTATTATTGTTGTAATAATACAGGACAGACTTGGACTCAGACTTAGCTTGATCTCGTGGTCTGTTTCGCCGAGCACTGGTGTGCTCGGGGGACCTCACCGCAGATTTTTTGTCGATTTTGTGCTTCACCGCATTTTTCTTTTATTTTCGATTCTCGAAGTTTTTGGCCCTTAGACTTAGGATTTTTGCTTGATTATGACGTAATTACTTAAGTCCCCAACCCTAATTGATTGCTTGTTCCTATAGATCGATAAGCGGACTTTAATAATTAAATCACAAAAGAAAAAGTTAACTCGGTCACCTGAGGGGTCATGTGCCGCTAGAGGCCGTATACAGAGCTGGCAGGATCCGTTGTGGCGAACACCGATCAACATTAGAGATCGGACCCCGACCCCTCTTCTTGACCCGTTAGCTATTGTTCTTGTTGAGTAGAAATTATTTGTCTAAGGCCGATTTCTTCTTGCATCATATAGATAGTTTTATTTTAGTCTTTTATTTTATGCGCGGATCACCCTGCATGTAGAGAGCTGGAGTCAGGTACGCATTTCTTACTCTGCATACATCACAGTGTTTGATCGCGCATCGACTTTTTCGACTTCTCCCCCTGTTTTTGGACTTAAAATAATCAGGAGAACCAAAAAATTCATTAGGCGTTGTTTGCTTTCAAAAATACAAAAAAAAAGGAAAAACTATAAATTGGGATTGCTAAGACACACTTGATCCTAAAAGACACCTCACTTAAAAATTTGTCTTGGGAGAGTAATCCCCTCATTGTCTGCTTTGGATGAGAGAGAGAGAGTGACCCGCATACTAGGCTAGAGCCACATCCGACCTCTCCTCAGACTACTGATTTTAGGTTAGTCGTTCTTCAGTGAGGATCGCTCCAGATTCCGATAAAGCGAGCCGCGATATCCTTAACAGAGCGAGTCGATCAGGTAGTCGGTAAATGGTCCATGACTTGTACTGGCTGGGAAAGATCTAGCCTTGGGATCAGGACAGTCTCCTGGGAGTGTTGGATTCCCAACAGCTCGCTTAATCACTCTGAAAGACTGTTTGATCACCTAATAAAAATCGACAAAATAAAAGATCAAACCTTTACAGTCATTAGGTCTGCGTGAGTAAGTGAATTGGGGGTTTGCTTGACTAATCTTATGTGTTTTTCCAGATCTCATCCGCCTCACTCTCAACATCATGATGATGGGCCGGAGGTCCCTTAGACAGCCTTTGGTTGCACTGCTTTCGAGCACTCCGGTCCGCTCATCTAGGTTGGTTCGTGAGAGCCGAGACCCGCTCTCCGAACCCGAGTTTGACTCCACCCTGTACCCCCTCGACCACCCTTTTACCAGTCCTGAGGTGCCTGAGAGTAGCCAGCAGCAGACATTTGATGATTTGACGACATCTGAGTTTGGGTCTTTTGCCTTTGCAGAGACCATGGCCAGCAGTGAGGAGCGCACCGATGGACCCAGTGGGAACAAGACCTATGTATTAGATCAGGGTGCCATCAACAACACCCTGTTAGCCTCCCTGGAGACCATGCAGCATCAGATCAGAGACCAAGGGGCTTTCATGGTGGATATGCACCGAGAGATGGAGCAGATGCGAGCAGACAGAGAGCAGCGCAGAGCCAGTGGAGGAGGAAACAACGCTAAGGGAGAGCCAGATGAGACATCACAGCCAACAGCACCTGCCTGACCGATGAGAGAGTTGTACAACCCTGGTGCAACTCTAAACCACAGATGGATTCAGCTGCCAGCCATTCTGGGAGATTTCAAGCTCCCACCTCAGACCATCCAGCTTCTACCCCGATTCCACGGACTCGCCACCGAGGAGCCACACCTCCATCTCCAAGAATTCGAGATGATCTGCAGCATAGTCCACGATCGACTCGTGGACAAGGATACCATCAGGATGATGGCTTTCCCATTCTCCCTCGTAGACAGAGCAGCCAACTAGCTGAAGCACCTAGGGAGATACGTCACATCATGGGAGCAGCTCTGGAACGAGTACTTGATTAAGTACTATCCACTTGGCCGGATGAATCCAGCTAGAGCCCTGATCAACAACTTTTCCATGCTCCCCAACGAGCAATTTCATGAGGCATGGGACATGTTCAGGGAGCTTACAGACCGGTGCCCTCATCATGACATATCCAAGCCCAACCTTGTCCAGAGTTTCTTCTGCAGGCTTACACCGGAGTTGCAGGGGCTAGTGAATGCATCCTATGGGGGTTCCTATTTCACCAAGGATGAGGACCAGGTCTGGTCCATCTATGAAGAGATGGCGGAGAACTACACAGTTATGTCCCTGACCCGACTATATGCACAGGGGAAGCCCACAACACATGCCGTGTCCTATCAGAGGATAGCATGGGTTGATGCCGGTCAATCTACATCATCAACAACCGCAACACAAGCATAGTCGGCGGTCGCTTATATGGGGATCATCTGCGAGAAGTTGGACCGCATCGAGCTTATTGAGAAGAAGCAGTGCCGGGGCATGTCTCAGATAGATCAGATGGCACAGACACTGAGTGACCTGAAGACCTAGATCATGTGTCTCCAGGAGGCACAGACGGCTTCTCAGACCCGTCTCAGGTCACGGCATATCCCAGCAGCAGCAGCTCGACCCAGCCCTCCGCCCACTACCGATAGGTGCATCAGATTCAGGCGGAGCTGTTCCAGTAGTAGCAACAGTAGTATGTCCAGCGGCCACCATCTCCGTACAGCCAAATGGTGGTCTACCAGCCGGATCAGCCCCTGGAAGTTCTCCCCCCACCCACTTACGAGTAGGAGCCGTTGATGGAAGTCAACAGGATTTGGTATGATCGACCTTAGCCTGGGATCCGATGAGACCATCCCGGATTCCGTTGGTCGGCTGGAGGTGCCTCTTCCCAGCAACAGCCTCCAGTTCAGGGTGGCCAGTTCAGCCAGCAGCAGCAACAACCCCAGTTCCCACA
Source organism: Ottelia alismoides (assembly GCA_037367405.1). Taxonomy (NCBI): domain Eukaryota; kingdom Viridiplantae; phylum Streptophyta; class Magnoliopsida; order Alismatales; family Hydrocharitaceae; genus Ottelia; species Ottelia alismoides. The sequence continues at coordinate 308,552 of JAZKJV010009209.1, forward strand.
ACCACAACCACATCCACCTTACCAGCAGCAAGGTCCTCGTCCCTATTCGCAGGGACAGTCGTGGAGGCATCAACAGCAACCTCAGCAGTTTCATCCCCAGTATCCCTCTCACCCATCACAGCTGTAGCCTCACTTTCAGAGAGGCCACCCGTCTGATTCTCATGGGCTCGCCTACGAGGACCCAGCTTTATATGATCTAGCGCGCCTGATCTCCGATCAACAGGCTACATTCAGACGGGAGATGGAGAGTTCCGTCAGGAGATGGGGGAGATAGTGAAGGGCAAGGCTGCCATACCCGCTTAGATTGAGCCGAACCCGAACAACCTGAAGAGGAAGTATGAGCAGGTAGAGTTTACAGAGGTTACTATTCCTAGTGATTCACTTGGTGATATTTCTGCATACACTTTTGATGCTGACTTTGTTAGACTTAGGAGCGGTAGGATGACAGCCGGCGGTGCTTCATCTGAGCTACGACCACAGGAGGACTCAGGAGCGCCAGATGAGGAGGAGAGCGGTGCTGATGCCGCTTATGATGATGTTGATGACGGTGGTGCTGACGCCACTAAGGATGCAGGAGGTGGTGTTGATGCCACCAGATTTGATGCTGAGCCAGAGTGCGGTACCGATGCCGCGAATCCAGATGCCGCGGGTGATATTGAGGCCACCCATTCTATTCCTATTGCATTTCCTTCTGTTCTTGTATCTCAGGACTATTCTGGAAAATGCAATAAAGGAAAGGGTTCTTCATTTGTGAGTCCATCTGTGATGCATGGAGATGTTTGTATTGATTCTACTTTGCCATAGCAGCAGGGACCCGATCCTAGCCCTCCATCTGAGGAGGGCCCAACCATCCCCTTCCCTCAAGCACTCAGCTTGGTTAAGGGGACTAAAAAAGAAAATCCAAAAAATCTCAACAGCTAGAGTTCAGCCAGCAGATGATAGATAGATTCCAGATACAACTGACTCTATAGGAGGCCTTGGAGCACATCCCTCTCTTCCAGAGGAACCTTAGAGAGAAGACCACTATTCGCAGGACGAGGAGGAACCATCACTCAGAGATCCATGTTCTTACTCGTGCCACCTGCTTCGCCATCCAGAACCGTCTGCCAGCCAAGAGGCCAGATGCAGGAGCTCCCTATGTCAGATGTCACATACATGAGCAGAGGTTCGATCGGACTCTATTAGATAGTGATTCTTCCATCAACCTACTTCAGGCAGCCTTACTCGATCGATTCGAGTTTGGCCCTCTTCGACAGAGCAGGACGGACCTTCAATTTGCTGATCGATCTGTCAAGATTCCGAAGGGGTTGCTGAAGGACGTGGTCATCACAATTCAGGGCCTGAAATTCCCCATGGACTTCGTTGTGTTGGACATGGAGATCCCTGAGTCAGTGACCGATACCCCCATTATTTTAGAACGCCCGTTCTTGGCCACAGCCAAGGCAGTGTCCGATCATGATAGCGGGAAGGTATACTTTCGCGTTGAGGGCGAGAGTATACAAATAGAGACGATTGATGAGACTAGAGTGCGAGATTTAGCTTGCTCAGAATCGCTCAGTGATTCAGAGCAGACGGCAGAGCGAGACGTCCACCAGGAGTGCGATTTTATGATCACAGACGATGAAGCAGCTTGGTCAGACCCCATTTCACGAGCCATCCTCTCACACTCAGACTCCATTGATTCACAGATTCCAGCAGAGGAAAGCTTGGACATCGCATTCTTGGCAGAGGACACATTTCATGAAGCAGATCGCATTCAGGAGAGCGAGGCAGTAGATATTTCTTTTGATTCAGATTCAGATCCCTCGGAGTCAGATATTGATTGAGCAGAGTTTGATGAGTTGATTCCATGTCTGATTCCTACAGAGCCAGCAACTAGGGTAGAGATTGATCCTATTCAGAGCACAGACGCACCGACAGAGCAGTCTTCACCAATTTGTCATGATCAGCGAGAGTTCTCCCATGCAGATTTGGTTTCTTTAACTCAGACTTTTCAGAGGCCAGATCCGCCAGCTCCCAGTTGTCCAGAGCTGAAGCCCTTGCCGTAGTCGTTGAAGTATAGGTTCCTTGCAGGCGAGCATGAGAAGCACCCAGTCATTATCTCAGCAGATTTGACTGGAGAGCAAGAATCTCATTTGATGTAGGTTCTTGAAAAGAACCGCAAGGCGATAGGATGGAGTGTAGCTGATCTTCAGGGGATAAGTCCGGCCATGTGCTCCCACCATATCTATCTCGAAGAGGATGCCAAGCCGTCACGTGAGTTCCAGAGGCGGCTGAACCCGAACCTTTGAGAGGTTGTCATGAAGGAAATCTCGAAATGGTGGAGCGTCGTATCTACCCCATCTCCGACTCCCAGTGGGTCAGTCCATTGCATGTGGTGCCCAAGAAGATGGGCATCACTACAGTTGTGAGTGAGTCTAGAGGGGAGATCGCTACTCCGGTACCCACTTCTTGGAGGGTCTGTGTGGACTACAGACGATTGAACCAAGCCACCAAGAAGGATCATTTCCCGTTACCTTTTATTGATCAGATTATAGAGAGGCTAGCTGGGAAGAGTCACTACTATTTTCTTGACGGGTACTACGATTACATCTAGGTGGCCATTGTGCTCGAAGACCAAGACAAGACCACATTCACCTGTCCCTTTGGGACGTATGCTTTCAGATGGATGCCCTTTGGTCTATGTAATGCCTCGGCGACATTCCAAAGGTGCATGTTGTCCATCTTTTCAGACATGGTGGGTGAGTGCTTGGAGGTCTTCATGGACGACTTTTCGGTCCATGGTGATGGGTTTGGTGCTTGTCTTGACTGCCTAGACCGCATCCTTCAGCGATGCATCGAGGTCCATCTTGTGCTATCTTGGGAGAAGAGTCACTTCATGGTGACTCAAGGGACGGTGCTTGGTCATATCATCTCCAACAGGAGCATGGAGGTTGATCCGGCCAAGGTGGATATCATTAGGAAACTCAGTCCGCCGTCCAACTTGCGAAAGTTACGGTCTTTTCTAGGGTACGTCGGTTTCTATCGACGCTTCATTCATGATTTCAGCAAGATTGCCCGATCGTTGACTGATTTGCTGACCAAAGACACCGAGTTCATTGTGGATGATAAGTGTCTTGCATCATTTGAGACTCTCAAGAGTCTAGTTGTTGAGGCTCCTGTCCTTCAGCCGCCTGATTGGTCTCTCCCATTCGATATCATGACGGATGCCTCCAATTTCGTAGTAGGGGCCGTGCTGAGACAGAGGAGGGATGGAGTACCATTTTCCATTCATTACGCTAGCCTTACATAGGATGTCGCACATCGGAACTACACTGTTACTGAGAAGGAGATGCTATTCGTAGTCTTTGCCCTAGATAAGTTCAGATCGTACATAATTGGATCTAAGGTAACTATCTTTACAAACCATACCGCCATCAGGTACCTCATGGCAAAGAAGGATGCCAAAGCGAGATTGACTAGATTGATCCTTCTACTTCAAGAGTTTGATATTGAGATTAAGGATAAGCCCGGAGTCAAGAATGTGGTGGCGGATCATCTCTCCCGATTAAAGCATCGTGAGGAAGCTGAGCAAACTGATCCTATATCTGAGACCTTCCCAGATGAGGCGATCCTTACTATCGCCTCGCTCCCATGGTACGCCGACATTGTGAACTATCTTTTGCCAAGAAAGTTCCACAAGGTTGGCCCAGGCATCGACTTGAGACCTTCCTCGTGAAGGCCAAGTTCTACCATTGGGAGGATCCCGTCCTTTATCATGAAGGAGGGGATAGTGTCTGGCGTCGGTGCATTCCTCAGGAGGAGAACCACAACGTCCTCACTTACTGCCACAAGCTTGAGGCAGGAGGACACCACTCTGGGAGGAGAAAGGCACAGAAAGTGCTCCAACCCGGCCTATGGTGGCCTACCCTCTTCAAGGATTCTGATGAATTCGTGAAGAGGTGTACTGACTGTCAGAGGATGGGTACTTGTGGACAACGTGATATGATGCCGATGCAGCCCATTCACTTCTGTGAGGTTTTTGACGCATGGGGCATCAATTTCATGGGTCCATTCCCTAAGAGTCAGAGATTTGAGTACATTCTGTTGGCCGTTGATTATGTGAGTCGTTGGGTTGAGGCCATCCCTGCCCGAATCGCAGATGCTAGGACTATATGCAGATTCTTAAGGAAGAATATCATTTCATTGTTCTGGGTACCTAGAGTATTGATATCTGACGGGGGATATCATTTCGTCAACGACAAGGTAAAGGCCCTTTCTAGCGAGTTCATCATTGACCATCGAGTAGCCACTCCATATCATCCTCAGACCAATGGTCTTGCTGAAGTGTCGAACAGGGAGATCAAGACTATATTGTAGAAGGTCATCCACCCTGACCGAAAGGATTGGTCACAGCTTTTGGACTCAATCTTGTGGGCATTTTAGACTTCCTTCAAGACTCCTTTGGGTACATCTCCATTTCACCTCGTTTATGGAAAGCCCTGCCATTTACCTGTTGAGCTTAGGCATAAGTCACTTTGGGCTATCACAGACATACTTTTGGATCCAGTGAGTGTAGAAGATCAGAAGAGGGCAGAATTGGCAGCCCTGGAGGAGCTTAGAGATGTAGCCTTTTTGAGCAGCCTACAATACAAGGAGAGAGTGAAGTAGTGGCATGATTCACATATCAGCCACAAGTAGTTTGAGCCAGATCAGAGAGTATGGTTGTTTGATGCCAGGCTTAGATTATTTCCAGGGAAGTTGCAAAGCAAGTGGAAGGGACCATACCTGGTCAGAAAGGTACATGACAATGGAAGCATTAACATATCTGAGATGTCATCTGAGTCTACCTTTCGTGTTAACAGGCAGAGGCTCAAACCATATCTAGATCATGAGCCACTGGTCGTTGACGTCGCCCCTATTCATTTTGCGTGAGATGTGGTCTTTGACTCACATCTGTTGCATCTCACGCCTGATTATCACTGTCTTCCACCTTGTATAGGTCCAGATGTTCATATCATACAATTTTTCAGTCCAACATCCCATTTGCATCTTTGATTATGTTATACTTAGGGTGTACTTTACCCTAAGTATAGGGGGTGTTAGACTTTTGATTTTCTTTTGATTCCTTCTACCTCTGTTTTTGTTGCCTATACTTAGGGATATTTTACCCTAAGTATAGGGGAGGTAGACCCTGTACATTCTTCCACTCGGATTTCCCTTTGTGTACAGTCTGCTATACTTAGGATTACTTGATCCTAAGTATAGGGGGAAACACTGAGATCCTTTTTCATTCTATTCTTTGATTCATCGTTGTAGTATAGTTTTCCTTTTCACTTCCCTATACTAAGCACGAGTTATGTCTTCTTCATCGCTCTTGATCCACTCCGAGGACATCGTTCGAGATAAGTATGGGGGTGTTGTATATATTTCATATATACTTTAGCCATAACTCGTACTTTGTGTGAGTGTGTAAATAAATAAAATGGCTAAAATACTTCTATCTAAAAATCATAATTTTTTTTTTAAAAAATTTTGTACATAAAATTCTTTATTGCACATACATAGCTATTTATAAAATTATTTTTGTACAAATGTTTGTAAAAATGTTTTGTGTGTAAAGAGTTTGTAAATATTTTGATATCAAAATTATGTATATAGTATAAATTTTTTGGTAAAATATTTGAAAAACAAAAGTTTGCAAAAATCCTTGTGTAAATGTGTGTAAATATTTTGCAAAACTTCTGCATCCATGCATTCATTCATTCAAACATTTTTCAAAAAATTTGCACATTTTCAAAACTTGCATAAAAACATTTTTGTATATACTTGTACAGTTTTTCTGAATCGTAGTTGACATTTAAACTAGCCTGGAATTAAATTGAAAAATGAAGCTTGGTTAAGACCTTAATCCACCTAATTCTAAGAGGAACCTTATAGAGCTTGGGGTTAAGACTTTTCATGTCTATCTGGGACTTAATTCTTTGAGTCCACTAGGCTATGATCATATGTTATCTTGATGAGCCTAAGTAGAATACTTAACAATACACACATGACCAGCACCTTACACATAGCTCTCTACGGATGATGTGATGAGGAAGTAGTCTTCTTTGGCATGGGGTAGCATACGAGGATAGTACTCCTAGGCGAACCTCTCGTCTTCTTTTAGTGAAGGAAGTGCGTCTCAACTTGGTCTGGTAGCATAGAGGTCTAAAGACAGGAGTTGTGGGTTGCAATAATGCTTCAAAAGAGGGATAGTCTACTAGCTCAAGAGGAAAAACTCCTTATGTATATATGCTGCACCATGTAGATATGTTGTACATATGCACATCGGAAAAAAATGTGCAAAATAAAGAAAAACTCCAAAAAAGTTGTGGGTCTGTTAGAAAATAAAATATCCACCGGAGTGTATATAGCAAAATAAAGCAAAGCTTATGTTGCCCATTCCCATCTCATGAAGCTTGCAGCAGGGAGGCTTAGCTACACTGGTTGGGCTCCCTAGGATACATGGCTACACTGGCCATGGTCCATTCTCTTCTTCCTCCTCTTCTTGAGCCGGTTGCACTTGAACTTAGAAGAGAATACCCCCACTCCTCGAGGAAAGAGCTTCCAGACTAGGGCATTATAGTTACCTTGTTGAGGGGGGTTGTCACTTTGCCATTTCTTAGGTGGGGAGCTACATATCACTTACACGGTACAAGGAAAGATTCATGGTCATTAGAGTTTGTGTATGTAGACTTGTTCTGATCAGGATTGTTGAGGAGTTTTAACCATAGATTGGCGGAACTTAGAGGCTATTGAGTTTTAAACCTAAGTCTAAATAAGGTTCCAACAAACCAATAATCCAAAGGTCTGACTGAGCTCCGTACTTCAATTTAATGAAGGCAAGTTTAATAATTAACCTTGATTCTCCTTTTTCTTTTTCTGTTCTTTTCACTTCTTTTTCAAACAAGTGTTTGCTAAGGGACTAGCAAAAGTAAAGTATAGGGGGTGATGAAGATTCATTCATCACTGTTTATTCTTTTATTTTAGCTAAATATCTTGGCAAAGCATCTTGTAAATAGCAGTAAATACAATAATTTAGCAATAAGCATGCATTTGTTAATATTCCATATTTAGCATGTATTTGTGCAAAAATAAAAGAACAAAGAATAAAAGAAAAAGAAGGAAATATTTAGAATAAATATTGAGTGACCCGAACTCAAGAGAGGGCCCAATATGGGCCTGATCGTCAAATAAAATAAGTAGAGAGAGATAGGGCCACTCTAACCTTGTACATACACACCCTTTATATATATATATATATTTATTTATTTTTACTAAAAAGATAATTTTATTTCCTTGCATATATTTCTAAAAACAAAACAAAAATTAGAAAATAAAATAAAAATAAAACTCTCTCTCACCTTGTATATAATACATGTAAATATGAATCTTTCCCTATTTAATTTACACTTGTAAATAAATAATAAAAACAAAACAAAAATACGTTTATACTCCAAAAAAATATATTGTAAATAAATAAAATATAAAATTGGGGTATTTGTGCAGAAATAAGAAAATTAAAAAATTGCACAAAATTCATAGGTATTTTATACCTGTATATAATACAATATACTGTATATACCATAAATTATTTTCGTAAAAATAAATAAAAATCATAGGAAAATATTTTGGAAAATAATAAATATTTTTCATGTCGAACACTTTTTAATTTAAAATCATTTGCTATTTTTAATCTATTTTATAAATATTTTTGACTATCTATTTTCTGATTGGTCTAGGAGGAATGTTGACCCCGATCAACTACCCCTCCTGGACTCCCCCTTGCGCGGATCCGGTTTTTGCGCACATTTCACCCAATTATCCCGACCGGATCCTGTGCCCTCTTGCTCCGAATCTCTGCCTGCATCTTCCTAGTGGATCTGTGATCCTCGCGGATCCCTAGGGAGGCACGGATCGTCCTCGGTTCGCGCTCTCTGACCCAATCTATCCGGCTACCTGGGACATGCTATAAAGGTCTTCATTTGCTCCCCCAACTCCCTAGCTCGCGCCACACCCTTCTTTGATACCCTAGACACCTCTTCCTTGGTGACAGCAACTGGAGGCCACTCTTGGAACTCGGAGAGGAGCTGTGTAACCGACACTCACCTATCGTGGTTGGAGCACCGCCGCGAAGAGCCTCCTCCGCCAGCCGCAGCGAAGTCGAGGCAAAGACCTCGCCGTCCAACTCCCATGGAGCTTAGGATGGTCTTAGGGCCTTCAGGTAATCTTTCCATAGTTCCTAGCTCTTCCGTTTAGTCAATCTTTCGTTTGTCATCCACCGTCGCTCCGCCAGCTCTGACCAGCCGATCGGAGCCTCGTCACCGTCATCCACCCGTTTCGATCGACGCACCCGCTCACCCTCCATCTTCCCTCGCCGTCTAATCACCCTGATCTTGGCTCGGATTGCCAAGATTAGGTCATCGATCTCATCTATCGCCTTCGCTGGAGACCCACCTCCCATTCGTCGCCGTTTCTCTCTGTTTTAGGCCCAATAACCCCGACCGGAGCCTTGCTCCGAGTCTGAGATTTCTCTTGCAGGCCTTAGCACGCGTGGAGACACCCCAGTTCCCCTTCGACTACCTTCGCCGGAGCTCACACAGGTCCCAGCCGTCGTCACGTTGATCCGACCATCAGTGACTCCATCAGAGCTAGCCATTCGACGCGGAAGGTCCCCACGATCCTTCTGATGCCATTCGATCCTTCATCGGAGCTCCGGATCACCACCTGTGCTCCGACGAAGCTCTCCCTGGCGCTGTTCTTCCAGCGGCCTTCTCCGCCATCCGATCGAGCCCTTCTTCCAGACTCCATCCTAGCCATCCGTCCACAGCAGGTATCATACTGTTAGATGTCAGATCTAACAGTCCCCTACCACCCACATCACTGACACCCTGACGGCCGTTGGATCTGACACCTGATAGCACCAGAGACGACCGTACACACCCAATCAGATGACGACACCTGGCACCCCACGCGCAGCTCACGTGCCTGTATGGGTAAATTGCTCATTTTACCCTGCCTTTATTTTAGTTTGTCTTTTAGTCTATAAAATAAAATACACAATTAGACCTTTTTGCATTTTGGTACCTGTAGTTTTCTATATTTGCACTTTAGTACTGTTTGTGTCGACCCACATGCTTCGTCACGTGTCTTTCTGGGATATTTGCATATTGTGCCCTAAAATTCTTTATTGTTTCTGATTGCATGTTTAGTTTTCATATTTGCAAATATACTGCTGTGCGTGCGGATTTGTGACACGTGTGAATTTTAATGGGAAAATTGCATAACAGACCCTAGGTTTTTCATGTGTGTTATTGTTTGGTATGAGGACTTATTTTCTTTACATTTTGGTCCATGGGTGCTGTGTGTTTTATCTTGGATTAAATAAATAGCATTTTAACTCCAAAAATCACGAAAGTTTGACACGTGGCTCCTGCTATGTAGGAATTTTAGTGATTTTTTGGTTCCATTTTGAGTTCATTTGCAATTTTTAAAAATTCAAAAACCTTAAAAAGTGTCACTGTCTATTTTTAGAAATCAACTAAAAATATTAAAATGTCTTGAAAAATTATTAAAAAAATCCTAATTGTGTGTTTTATGCTATTTGAATTTCTATGTAATTTTTGTTTGATTCCACTTTATAAAACCCATAAAAATTGAAAAATAGTAAAAATTTTACAAAAATCATTAAAAATTCATAAAAATTCAAAAAATGTGTTTTCAGTTTCTGTAGTTAGGTTTTATTTTATAGTTTCAAATAAAATTGTTGTCCATATTTTATAGGCATTTTACCTATTTTTGAAGTGCCTTTCAATCTCGGCTGCACATTGTTTTTAGTTTTCTTGCTTCTTTCATTTTTAGAAAATTAATTGAAAATAAGAAAAATCCAATAAAATTCACAAAAATACATTCATATTTTAAAAACACAAAAATATTTTTGTCAGAATTTTTGAATATTTTTGGACCATTAAATAGTTGTTTGAGTGTTAATTTTTTATTTTCTTTTATCCTTTTTCTTATATTAAAAATCATAAAAAAATTGAAAAATTAAAAGCCACCATTTCTTCTCTTTTCTTAGATTCCCGACTACTTCGTATCTTCTGCATTACGTGCTCCTTGTGATCGGCCATGGTAGCTATACCAGGTAAAATAAACTAGCAAGATCGCTTGCCACATTTTGAGTGTTTGATTCTTTTATTTGGTGGTTCTGATTTTCTTGTTGACTGCACTTTGTGGTTCGGGTCGCAACGACCATAATTATTCCTTAACCCGAGTTACAAAAGCTGCATCATCAGAGGACCTAATAAGATACTCACACATTAATCTATCAATAATTTTCGGTAAATAGACGAAGAGGACCGTGTCCCTGTGTTCGACCTTGGTAGTCTTGCCAAGAAAAATTCTCTGCAACATTCAAAAATTGTAGTTTCTGCTGAATCGAAGATCATCTCCTATACTACAATTATCAATAATTAAAGCGGTGATTTTCGCATTCATCAAGAAGAGAGCTAGATTAGGTAACGAAATCATTCCTTTTGTTGTTGGATTTTCATATGGTATTATTGAAATTCTTGATTTTATGTTCTTCGCTTCGAAGAACACTAATTTGGCTTTTTTTTAGAAAATATGGAAAGTTACTTTGCAATTCCCACTAAAATATGTCTAAGCATTGAATAGATGTAGTGGCTTGGAAAGTTAGTGTTGAGAGTTAAAATATACATAAATATGAGTATATATACATACGAATATATATATATATATATATGAGTCTATACTCGGTATAGATGAATATGAAAATTGAAGGTTTAATGGAAGAATTATATCATGGGATTTGATGTGTATTGAAATGGATCCTGAAAAGGATCATGCATTACGATAAGAATGACTTGGAGTAGATACTACATGTCGAGCATGCTACCTGCATGTTTGTCAAAAGAACATCCGTATTGGAAGGCCAAACCTATGTGGTACACGATTACCTGGATATGTTGAGCGCGCAAAATAAATTATTTACAATGTGTGGTACTCAGCTGCCATTAGGTGGATTGACTGACTGAAGATTTAGTCTTTATCACGTGGAGGCACGGGTGGTTGGATAGCGACTGGGTCACGATAACATGTATTTAAAGTTGCTAGTATACATGATTAAAGGTTATCTTGAGGTTTAAGCAACCTGGTCCTCCAGGATGGTGTGCTCCTTTGTTTGCCAGGCTGAGGGTTTGAAACCCTGGAATAAAAGAAAAGGAAATTGTCAGGGTATTATTGAAGGACTGGTTGAGGCGATGTGTGGCGTGCATAAGCTCACCAGATCAACACAATCTCCAATCCCGAAGTGTCTATAGCTTCGGAGTCCATAAATGGTGAGGTTTTCTTGGGACTAATCCCTAACGTGGAATAGAAGGAGTAGGACTTAAATCGATGAGAATATATGAAACTTTCTGGTATAATATATTTTGCTAAACTACACTACTTGTTTGCTTTTCTCTTCTTCGTTACTTAGCACTCGCTAATCTTCTTATGATTAATAGAAACCCAACAGGTGTCGGTGAACCATCACAAGGACTTTAATAATCATGCCAGCTAACATAATAGCCATCCAACCAACCACAATAGCTTTACTACATAAGGTAGTTGGTAATCATTTTGTGTATTTCCTTTCCAGCTGATGTACATATAAATAGTTATAGTTGGACAATGTATCATGTAAACTTTATTTTGTGAATGGAAAAGTATTTAATACTTTTTTTTGAGTATTTTTAATTGTTGTCTATTTCTGAATGTTAGATTTGATTGTTGAATAAATTATTGATGAGTAATCATATCCGGATATGGGAGGATCTGACAGCCTGGAATTGGGGTCGTGATAATATGTGATCATTTTATTGTAAAAAGGTCAAGATCCACATATGTACCCATTTAGATCGAAGTCGAATATCGAAGCCTACAAAGTAAATTAGGGAATTGGCTACTCAAAACCCTAGGATCATGATGACCACTTTCCCCCTTATTAAAGCTTTCGCCATAGCCATCGATGGACATCGATGCACCAACATCGACGCTCTTCACAGCTTTATTAATTAGTGATCTAAGATTGATGTCACATATGATGCTTATGACCCCTAAGCATGCAAATAAATAAAAACAACAAAAAATATAATATTGTCTAACCACAAAATTAATCAAGTGATCATAAATGAACACATGTATTTTTATAATGAAACCCAATCGGGTAAAAACTTTAAAAAGAATCATTTTCACTCGAGATTTCAATCGATTGAATTACAATATATTCTCCACTATCGAGTTGGTTTAAATAAGGATTGTTACTCCTCAATTACACCCTGTAATTCTACCCGCAATTCTAGAAAATCTTTAGAATAAAACTTTTCTTCAAAATCGAAAGAGAAGGTCCCAGAATGTAGTCACCTTGTATAGTAAAAATATAGGAAATAAATCTCACAACCTTCATATAATATGTGATGCAATATAAGGTGAAATCATAATGATCTTACAAATCTTGGATGTGCAAGAATAATGACTAGAAAAGCGATTGTAGATATTCTTCTTCTTTTTTTGATGTATTGTAGATATTCTTCTTTGCTCACAAAAAATGGAGTTGAAAGGATATGAGAAACTCTTTCCTTTAGAGCTAAAAAATGGAAGTGTAGAGAATTGAATGAGTGTATGTTGACTGAATGAAAACAGAGGTCATAGGGTCCCCTTTACAATGCTTAAAGGGATAACATTATGTCTCTTCATCAAAAGAGTCATCTTTTCACAAAAATGGCTAGAAAATTCCACCAAGATTAGCCACCTGGAATTTAGAAATAGTCAGTTGAAAATCGAAGACGATAAAATAGATAGCAAACTAAATAATTTCGATAGTGTAATATAGTTGACTAGACAAATTTCTAGAGTTGAATGAACTCCAAAATTAGTCAGATGATTAGTTAAATCAGTCTTCTTGCCGGAATTGCTCAAAAGTATTCATTGTCCAAGTGATCACCGAGTTGACATTGGTCAAGGCATAAGTCAATTGATCAAAGCCATCCAATATCACAATAGTCAATATTCAGTATTTAGTCGAAAGGGTTACTGAATAAAAAATAAATGAAAGGTTTAAGTCTAGATGCAATTTTAAAAACTTTTCCTATTAGTAGGGAACTAGAGTTGATATTTGATTTTCTTCTCTCATTGGTGATTGATATCATTTGTTATCTATGTTTAGTATCAAGCTAGTTAGATGAGACAAGAAGCAAAGAAGAAAGTTAGCCCAAGATACAAAGACAAGATGCATAAGAAAGCCAAATGCAAAGACTTAGGATAAACATGGCAAACAAGTTTATTGAAATAGGGAGAGGTTCCTCCATATCTGTTGAAAACCAGGTTAAAGGGCTCTATCTTGCGGGACATTCCCTCTTGTAGCAGTCTCAGTCCCCAAGGTCCAAATGGATTAACATGACAAATTCCCATTCCTTGACTTCGTCAAGCCATCAGGATTATACAAGGAAGAAGGAGGAAGCTAGAGATAGTAGCATGTGATGATATTTGGACTCCCCCCTCCCCCCAAACAAACCCCTAGTCATCAATAGGAAAGTGCTAAGACCTGTTTGAAAAAAGCAGCAACAGACCTTCCTTTTTTCTTCTTTAGGATAAGGAACGTAAGTAGCATACCAAGACTTATAGAACTATTATGTACATCCAAAAAAATAGGTATTCTAGCAAACTAGGACTAAGGCTATGGGAGTTAGTTGATTGCTCTCATAAAAATCTCTTATATTATCCCTGTGTGATCCATTGATATATGTTAAATTAAGCTTTTTATGTATTTTCTAAACTAGAAAGTCTAATTTTTATTTCAAAACATCATTTTTAAGAGTTTCATTTTATTTCTATCACTTACTCCTCTTTAAGCAAACTTTTACTTATCATCTTTTCCATGTTTGCTTACCTCTATAAAAGATTTTATGGAACTTTAAAATGATCATTGAAAGAAATCATGTTCATCTCCATTGTTGGAGTTGATGATGCCTACAAACCTCAAGCTAGCATTTTTGTCATCATTACTATAGTCACTAAAGTCATCCTAAGGGACTTGTAGTACATTCTTCTTCATGTTCTTGTCATAAGTTTGCTCCTTCTTAAGTTAGGACAATCGTTCTTCATATGCTCATACTTTTCACATTTGAAGCACTTGGATTTCCTCTTCTTTGTCATTACTTATCTTATTGGTGAATCAAATCTTGTTTTTTCGGGAAATATCTTGAATTGTTTCACGATCATAATGATATCTTTATCTTAATCTCTATCAGAATCATCCTTCAAGTCCTTCGTGTTAGAATCTTGATTACTCTTTTTGTAAAGCTGACACTCACACTAGATCTACTTGAATAAGTGAAATGATTTTGCAGGATCGGCGGACAAACCTCTTCAGAAGCCCTTTAGAAGTTTCTTTGCATGTTATTTGTTGTTAAGTATTTTTACCTTGCATTTGTTGTGTAATCATCGAATGTACTCTAAATAGTATTCAATTCTTGTATCTCCAACGATGTATACAAAGAGTTAGCTTTACTACCGGTTAAGTTAAATTTCTTGCAGCAAAGTCAACTTCAAGTCAGACCCTTAAATTAATCGCTCATTGCATTTATGTTGATCGATCATCCATGATTGCTCATGGTACATGGTCTGATCGATCATTCTACAGTCAGCTGAAAAACACTTTAGATCGATCGATCATTGGTCTTTGTATTATCGGTAAGTCACGTGATCACTCATTTCTTTCTTGTTGATCGATCATATTTGAATGTTTTTTATCCTTGATTGTTTCTTTTTATTGATCGATAAGTCACTTTTTATGATTGACCATTTATTTAAATTATGTAACCAACCTTTTGATCGATCATGTTTTTTTGTCTGATTGACTATATGCGCATTTATTAATCATGGAATTTTGTTTATCGATTAATTAAAATTTGGAAGTTACTATTTTTGGCTTCCTACAGTTACATGGTTGAATCACTATTAAAGGAGACCCCTACCTCCTCCTTTCGACAGGCAACTCTTTCGAGCATTCTTCTCTATCTCTCTCTTACACTCTCTTGATTACTCATGTCTTCGAAGAGAGAAGATTTTTAAGCTGAAAGCTAGTCCCGATCTATAGAAAGCTCCTCGAGCTCTCTATGTGTAGCTAAAGATTCTCTTGAAGGTACTTTAAAAAATTATTTGATATTTTTCAATTATATAGCTTTCACTTGGGTTAGAGATATATCTGTTTGATTCAAGTATTTGTAAATCTTGTTGATATATTCTTTCTACTGATCTTATTATTGTAAACTGGGTTCTCTCTACAAGAAGCTCGAGGTGAAGACTCAAGCGGTGTTGCAGCTAGCTTAGTTGCAATGGTGACTTTGGTGTTTGATCCAAAGTCGTGACTTTGGTTTGTGATCTAATATTGTAAGCTTCATGCTTGTAATCGATTGAGATATCTATCTAAATATCTCATGATATAGTAGAAAATTTAGTTTGCTTGGCTAATCGAAAATCCTAAGTCATGAAGGCTTGGATTGTGATTTTCACCCGCTTGGATTTCCGTGTTAACATACCATGCAGTGTGATTGTTGGTTTGTTGTCTCTGATGGGATTTGATTGTGTGTCTTCTACTTCTGCAAAAAAGATTTTTAATCTTCCACACTCCATTCACCCCTTTGAAGAGCCCTAAAATTCCCTTGTTAAGAGTATTGTATCGTTGTAGTCAAGTAATTAAGGGTTGATAAAAAATGTTAAATTAATTTTTATTGAAATGTAATTAAAGCGATCGAATTTATTTTACTTGGACAAGCACAATGTTGAACTTAGGGAGACAACTATCTCCATAGGTCAATTTTCAAATAATTTGGAGACTAGGGTTTCAAGTGTGCATTTTTTATTTTTAAATGTAATTAAAAGTGAAATGCAATTATTATTAAGTTCATAGGCTAATTGTAAATTTTTAATCAAATGATGTCCAAAAATCATAAAATTTGGCCAGAATGTCAATGCCACCTAAGTTAAGCTACTGTGAATTTTGGTAATTTTTAGGTGCAATATGAATTTTTTAATGAATGAAATAATGTACAACGGCGATGAAGTAATTTAGTTTTAAAAATAGCAAATATTAATATTTTTAGAGAAAAAATATCTTAGATATGGCTAATTAATAGGCACTCAGGAAAAATTCTATATCCTAAATACACTAATTTTATAGGCAATAAAAAGTTCAATTTTCCAAATCACCAAGGAATTTATTCAAGGAAAAATATGGTGGAAATGATGTGATTTTTGGGAACATTGTAGAGAGCACTTATATCTAACTGCTATGATTTTATGAGAATTTTTAGAGTAAGGAATATGTTACTATTAATCTCCAATCACAAATAGGGAAAAATATGATAAATTTCACCTCAATAAATATAATAAATCAATTAATACCATTAAATAGCCACAAGAAAGAAAATTAATTGGTCTACAACATGCAATTTTTGGAAAAAAAACTAAAAGATGAAAATAGTGCTCTGAATTAGTTTCCAAACTCAAGGGTCTAAATGCAATTGCAAAAATAAAATAACTAGAATAACATACATGAAGGACTCAAAAGCAATTACCAAAACCTGTTGGAGGTTTTCTATTATTTTCCTAAGGCATGCATGTGCCGTGCATGTGTGTTCTACTCGGGAGGGGATGAATGCAATTTCCAGGGAACGGAGGGGTGCAATTGTAGTTTGCCCAGGGTCACATGCGCTATGCACGTAAGGCGCGGTTTGGGATTTTGAGTAATATCTTGGAGTTGCGATGGTTCTTCAGCAAAATTCCCACCAATCGTGTGCATGCATGTGTTCAGGCTCGGGCAACGTTGGGATATTTGGAATCACTAACGTCCACATAGTGGATCGTTCTTGCTCCGATTCCATCCGAGGTTGAGGGGTTGGGTAGAGGAACATGGGTTGATCTGCGATGTCCGATAAAAATGATCGATGGTGGGTATTCGGGCGTTCCTCGACGGAAAAGATGAGATGCGTTCTTGATCGTAGGGTTGTTGTAACTTGGACCTAGAACCGCTCTCTTCTTCATCTTCTCCGTTGAATGGAGGAGTTGATGAGCTTTGGCTTGTTGTCCTGCAAATAGGGAAGGTGGATGGTGCTCCAGGTGAGGTGGTGGAGAGGAGCGATGGTGTGAGGGGTTGTGGGAGGAAGAAGGTGAATCGAGGGGGTGATGGGGGGAGGTGGAATGATTGGGCGAATTCAATTCAAAGAAGATGATGAGTGATGAAGAAGATGGAAGTTTTGTGAGTTAGGATCGAACTGAAGGTGACGATAGGTGAGGGCGATCTTCAAGTCGGATATGGGATTTTGATTTGGTAGGTGGAATTTGAGAAGAGGTTCAATCCAGTACGATTTGGGTTCTGATTTGAGAGAAGTAATGATACATGATTGGGGATGAGATCTGGATGTAGCGGAGAAGAAAGAAAGTAGAAGATGCAAAAAGGCAAAGAAAAGAAGGGACGAAAACACTTGGAATGGTTGAAGTGTATGTGTTGGGTGGAGGAGGGATCTTCCTTCGATCGTCGCTATACGTCACGACGTCGAAGAAGCTGAGCGATCTCTGAATAGCTCGTAGCATCGATGGTTGAGAACACATCGGATCTCGCCTAGGAAGAAGGGTTGTCCTCGCTCGGACCTTGGATCTCCTCAGTTGTCACCTAAGGATGAAGGGGGTTGGGCCTCTCTCACAGAAATGATGGATAGATTACCAGCAATGCGGAGCTGGGGTTTTGAGGAAGGAGGTTAGGGTTTCATGGAGGAGGCAAAGATGATGGGGTACGCGGAGGAGAGAAGGGTGGCATACGGAGGACTGGACTTGGTCGAGAGGCGGAGCAAGAGAGAGGAGGAGGTGCAACGAAGCAGAAGAGGTAGAGGCGTTGACATCAGCTGCAAGATTTGGGAGGAAGGTGATGGGTCCTCAGCCGTTTGATCAACTGAGATCGAGCGATGAAGGGAGAGACATGTGGTCGAGAAATGAAAAAAATAAAAGGAAAGTAAAAAGAAAAAGAAGAGTGGATTAATCAAAACCATTGGATGAGTTACCCTTCATCCATGGTCCAGATGGCTCCACGAGTTTCCACATGTTGCCTTCAGAGAAAAAACCAAATAAAAAATCAAAATAAAATAGAAAAATACCTCAAATCAAAAAGTTTCCTTCATAAAAGTTGTCCATCTCGATGAGATCTATAAATTTCGTGAAGGTAGAAAAACCAAAAGAAGTTATATGTACAAAGTATATTCCTGGTGGTATTCCATGTACATAGAATGCCAGTTTTTTATATTTTAAATTTTTTATTTTACAAAATAAAATAAAATTATAAATGAAATAAATAAATTATAAAATAATTTACATATTAATTTGATTTTTTTAGTATTTTTAATAACTAAGAAAATAAAGAAATAAAATAAAAGGGACTTAATTACATACTGTATATAAATAGTCAAAGTGATCCATTTTCTTACATTTTCTATTCATTATAAATTTTAATTTTTCACACTTTATTTAAAACACAAATCAAAGAAAATAAATGAAAAATAAATTAAAAGAGTTAGTTATGTACATAAAATGATAAATTAAAATCAATCAAAATATGCAATGTACAATGAGGACCCGAACTCACGTTTTATATATGAACTCTAATTTTTTTGAATTTTGTCTTGATTTTTAGATAAATGTACATTTAATTTAAAAGTGAGTAGGGGTTCATAGGATATTATATGTGAGAGATATTTGATTTTGCGGCTTTTTATCTCAAAACTAAGTTGGGGTTTTATTTGATATATATATGTGTGTGTGTGTGTGCTAGTATTTTCTGATATTTTTTATTTGTTAGTGTTAGTAATATACTCACAATGGTGTTGATTTTATTTCATTTGGAATTAATATAAGAATGAATACAAATATGGGAAGTTAGTTAATATACAAATGATTATTTACACGGAATTTCTGGCTTCTTATAATGCAAATATGAATGCTAAAATATGGATATTATTTAAACATGCATGGTTGCTAATAATGCAATGAAAATGGTTAAATGCAATTAATCACATGGAAAGAAAACTATATTTTCAGCTTTTAAAGTGATGAATCACATACTCATCGCTCTCCTCTGGAGTGTATTCGATCACAAGTATTGTCACTTCAGGTGAGTGGTTATGAATATTAATGTCATCTTATTTGGATATTCTTCATCCTTCCTTTTATAACAAAGCTTAGCTCGTATGCAAGAAGATTTGATACCAAATGATCGAGGCCATAGTCTTGAAATCTACAAACTCATAGATAATTATTGCTTTGTGTTCCCACTAAGGGGAGAGTGTGTACAAAACTTTTTTCGGTAGCTCTTCAAATAAAAAAACTTATCCAAGATTTCAAAGCTGATTTACTATCACTATCAGTCGAAAATTCATGCTTTTGATACTTTCTCCCTTGTCCATCTTAAACATCTCATATTTGTACGTATGCATGCGGAATTGAGATTCTTGAACTCTGCTCTCACATTCATGCGTACTCTACAGATCTCATGAACAACCTCAAGATGTGATATATGATCAAACTAAGTCGTGGAGAATGCAGAATATAAGACATTGATTACTTTGAATTCAGTGTCATTTGCTTCATCTTTGTACCGATGTAGAGTTCCTACTTATCTTCGATGAATTTGAAGGGTTTCTTCACCATTTACCATGCATCGAAGTCACATGTCTGCACGAAGATCATCATCTCCTATGAGTACTCGGCATTATTTAAGTACGATTGTTAGGTGGTAGAGTTGCCTTTTCTCTTTGACCCATTGTTGCATCCCACTACACTAGAGTCTATTACGATGTTGGTGTAGTCACACACAATTTAGGGATGAGAATTTCGTGTCGTTGACTTCATAGAGGATATCATAAGATACTTTTAGATCTGCCTATCCTTAATCGCATCTTGGTGGTATTCATTACGTTGAGATACAACTAATGTTACTAACTGGTTTAGATGCACAGAATGAATCATATTGTAACAACACATTAAGATTTTAAAGGGAGATCAGGCGAAGCGAATGAAAAAATGGGACTTCAAAGCGATGTCTGAGGAACACCATGAAGAGATACGTTAAAAACCATGAGTGGATGGAGAAGAATAGTCGTGATGACTCAACTCCAGACATTGACCATGCGTGTCCAAATGCATAGAATAGCCTATCTATTTCCTCATTAGACGATGGATTGTGGATCTCTACTGTAGCATCCCCATGTTGTGATGCAGGGGATGCGTCGAATGAGGAATGGATGACTCGGATAGAGGGTCGAGCCTTGCATCACAGTAGATGAATGCTACAACAGACGACCTAGTCCCTAGATGATGACCCTCTTGCAAAGGGGGGAGAAATAGCATAAAGCGCCTATCTTCTTAGTTTGTTTTACCTTTGTTTTTCTTTGCTACATGTAAAAACTGACCTTTTTTATTTCCTAATGACATTACCTTTAATTTCCTTACATGAGCAACTAGAGCACCAATGTATTTGAATTCACATCTATATGGGCATGAATGTGTAAATGTCTATGTGAGCATGAGAGAGTGTGCTTACGTGTGAAAGTGTGAATGAATGTATGTTTGTGGGGCTATCAGGCTATGTGTGTGCTTATGAACATAGGCGGTGAAAATAAAGACTTTCGCACGGATGTTGTACATGTTTCTTGCTATATGCTTTACTATATATAGAGGTAGGTATAGTATATGGAAAAATGCTGTTGATCCGTTGGCTGTCCCCACGTCAATTTCTCGCATTTTTTTTATGTTTTTTTTGTAAAATATTGGCGTGTATATTTATCTGTATATCCCTCAAATATGCCGTTCGAATTTCATTAGAAACAGAGACTCCTATTCCCTCCATCTAGAACATGCAATTTTGACGTTCAAAGAATTGTTGTAATCAACCTGTTCTAGATGGAGAGCATA
The DNA here is from genome assembly GCA_037367405.1 of Ottelia alismoides. Taxonomy (NCBI): domain Eukaryota; kingdom Viridiplantae; phylum Streptophyta; class Magnoliopsida; order Alismatales; family Hydrocharitaceae; genus Ottelia; species Ottelia alismoides. The sequence continues at coordinate 329,594 of JAZKJV010009209.1, forward strand.
TAAGTCTTTGTTTCTGATGAGATTCAAATGACATATTGGAGGGATATAAAGATATATTCATGGTGAGATTTTACAAAAAAAATAAAAAAAATTTACGCGAAAATGGAGAAGGGCCAGTCCCATTGAACCCTTGTATATTATACCGAATGTGGTGGACTAATTACAATATATCGTATTTTTTTCAATGCAGTTGCAAGTATATGCACAAAGAAAGCACAGGGAATGTACATGTATTTTTCTGATTTTTATACATTTTCTGATTAGATACATCATCAATGGTTTGAAAATCATCATCATATGTACTTCATCTCGATCCTGTAGGTAATATTGCTTTTATATAGAGTGTGTAAAGTATGGTGGATGGATGCCGAATCGATCCATTCCCCATGGCAAAAATCTAACCAGCATTTTAGGGTACAATTTTAAATGGAACATACACTGACTAATCAACATTTGAAGGTATAATATTAAATCCAATTTCTACCATCACTCAAGTCATAAATTTAATCAAAAGTAGTGCAATAATATTCAAAGTAGCACTCAATCCTCACGATGACTACCCACAATTTTCCCTCAATCTTGTCAAGTGATATAAAATCATGTTTTTTTTTATATCTTTCAATCGAGAATGCTTGAAAATTTTAATAATGTTGAGTGAAAATATGTATATACAATACACAAATATAGATTCAATAATACATATATCCATATACATACTCGTCAAAAAATATGCGATTATATTCAATATCCATATATTAAAATTAAAATTACATCTATATCCCTATCTGTATCCAAACAAAATAAAACTGTCTCCTCATCCCTTTCCATATCCACAAAAATTATATATATATATATATATATATATCCTTAAAAATGAAAAAATACCAGTATCCAATCCATATCTGCAAAATAAAACTGAAACGAGATAATGACGGGATATTTATTCGGTTCACTTGACAGAAACACTTATTTGAAAGTTGGAGGCTTATCGTAAAATTTGTCAACAAACGACTCGAATACCTGCTTAATCCTGGGATGACTCAATTCCAACGATTCTGGCAAATGCAATTTCAAAATGGATTCATCATTATGGGATAGACGTGAAGGAAGCCTCAGTGCTCACATCATTATATATGTAATAATGCACATCCTTTGAATATGAGTTGTCCGTGATCGGTTCCTTCCCTTTTCTACATGGAAGGGGAGTTTGAGCTTCGATGTCTTCGCCGATAGATGAGAAGAATATCTTCTCTACGTCCAAACTCTGACAGAACTCACAACTAGGACTGTTAATTGAATTGAATCGTTCGAATTAGATTAGGATTCGTTCGATAAAAAATCAAAAAAAGTTTGATTCGAAATCAAATGAACTGAATTTGAATTTAACTTTTGGATTCGATTCCCAAATGAATCGAATCTGAATTCACTTGAATTCGTTCGATAACAATTCGATTCGATTCGAGACACACACATATATGATATGGTATGAAGAATTATATATATATATGTAAATAAATGTAGCATATATTTTGTAAAATCCCTACACATGATACATAACTTAATATAATAAATAAAATTTTTCATCTTATTCTAAACATCCCAATTTTGAGATGCCCATTGCATACACCATCCCTCCTCTGTACTCCCCCAAATTCTCTCTCTCTCCCCTCGTCACTCATGAGAAAAAAATCCTAACATTTGCTTTTGCTCCCCAACGTCGCCAGCTCCAACCTCTCGCTCCTACTCGCTCTCTCCATCGTTGCAGGCTCCAGCCTCTCGCTCCTGCTCGCTCTCTCCAACACCGCCGGCTCCAGCCTCCCGCTCTTGCTCACTCTCTCCAACGTCTTTGGCTCCAGTCTTCCACTCATGCTCGTTCCAACCACTAACACCACCACCCTCCCAGTAGCCAACCCCACCATCAGATCCCGCTCCCCCGTCGTCAACAACGACACCGGTTCTAAACTCACCAACCTCGCCAACATCTCTCCATCACCCCGCAGCTACTGGTATTACCACACATCCCCTTTTTACCCTAAAATCTTAAGATTAAGGTTCTATTCAAATAATTTATTTGATTCTAAAATACATCATCTGTAAACAAACACATACTAAATTTTTAAAAACCATCCCGAGGTCATAGATTTAAAATTTCTAACAATCTTTTCCTTAATCACACTCTTAATCCTTCCATCTATCGTAATATCCAGATCTTATGATAAGGACGACCAGGCATTTGAATACAGATAATATCTTAGAGACAATTATGGTATGAGTAAATTTCATGAATTTTGAACTTTGACTAAATGGCTAAATGTGCAAAAAATCATAGCTACAACTAAATTCATTTCTCATCAAGATTACAAGGGGACTAGGTTATCAAGAAGGAAATTTCATCATAATCTTTAATAAGCTCAACTACATCCCCATAAGAGTGCATTGAAATGAGGTAAGAGTGTTACATATTAGAAAATTGAAGATCAAAGCTATACCAACTGAGTTCTCAGTCTGGTCTGCCGATTTTTTATACCTCAGATGTTGGATTCAACTTCATAAGTCAATTCACATCGACCTTTTATGGTTCTGATGGAATTTAGTGATTCTTTTTTTCTCAGATATCATGGAGATATATCACAATGGGAGGGAAGATAAGGAGGATTCTTCAGAGAAACATGGAACACAATCTTCTGGTTATTATCTGGACATGTATATCTATTAATCTATATCTTGTATTTCTATATTGATATGAAATTTAAAATATAGTTTTGAGTATGTGTTTTCATTTTGTTTTTAGAAGTCTAATTCAAACATACCATCTTCTCAAGATAGTGTCCATGAGAGGGTTTGAGCATGATGATGATATTAATGAAAAAGTGGAAGAAGAGAGTGAAGAAATAGAAAAAACGATTCCTGAAATAATTAATAAGATTGATGGAAAGAAAAGATCAATGGTTTTATGAATCATTTACCAAAGAGAATGAGAAAGTTGGTGGAATGCCAGTTGAAAGGTGGAGATGCATTGATTAAATTTTCATCACATGCATAAAAAGAAAAAGATCAATGGTTTATCAAGATGTCAATAATTATTTTTTCTTTACATATTCAATTCACCATAGGTGCAAAAAGAGCAAATGAGGATTGCAACAGACATACACGAACAACAAAAGTTAGGTACTTTAATGCAATTTATATTATCTATTGAATTTTACCATTTATGTTAAAAGTTTTTTTATTTATCTCAATTATTTTTTTCACAAATTAGTACCACAATATCTATTCAATTCTTTGAAACTTAAAATATTATTAATATATTTTTTTATTAGTTAAATTATTAAATAAAATTCTAATTCAATATAAAATGAATCGAATCTGAATATTCAAAACTTCAAACTAATTGAATTTGAATTCAGATTAAAAATTTGTTTAATATTTGATTCGAATTCGGATTCGAAAATTTTATAATGAATTGAATCTGAATCTAAGTGGATTCGAATGTATTCGATTCGATTAGCACCCCTACTCACAACGATTGTCGTTTATTTGATCATAGTCCTCCACGAAGCTCGAGATGCATGAGCTATTGTCTGAGGTTGATTTTTTGGCATTCCCATTGACCATCGCATGTTGTACGCTCTCACACTAGGCGTGAAAGAGTACCGTGAAACTCCGAAGTACTAAAAATATTAAAACTCAATTATCGACCTAATCTATATCTAAAATGGAGAAATAAGGACTTTATCTTATAATACTCTTTGAGAATTTTCCAACAAGCTCAAGAATGTTGAAAACAGATATCGTATAAGAAAGTTACAAGCAAAATTTGATGGTTTATGACTTTTGAGCAGCGAACCCGAAGTTATATAAGGGCTAAGTGATTGAGCCGCTTAGCCATTATATCCAAGCCCATCTAGAGCTCCACCTAAGAGCTTGCCGGAGTGTTGCCATATCTTGAAGGTACGAACTTTTATTTTTGCATTATTGTTGGGTCGCACGTCTTTCACGTATTCGTAGTTTTCGTGTCAATTCATTGTCCGGATTGTCCGGAATTACATATGCAAAGTTGATTTTCACTTCTTATTGACATCATCTTTTGAGATTTCCAAGAGATTTGTTTGGTAGAAAGATATGATTTCTATGTTAGATTGATCCCTAAGATATGCTCTATCCACACATGTGTTTATTTTTGGATTTGGAGAAGAAATTTTGGCATCAACATCAGAGAAGTAGTAGCTCACTGTTCAGGCATATGGTCGACCATGCAAATGGTCTAATCGATCATGTATGGCCGATCAGGCCATTTGGCAGATCGATCAGTACTGATTATAAACCATCCTAATGGCTCCAATCAATCGGTGCCCTTGACTAATCCAAGTTTAGGAAATTAAAGTAAATAAAATAATTTAATTATTTATGTGATTCTTGGAGTTGAACTTATGTTATAATGGTTGAACTGTACTCAATTTAGTTGGAAGGGGAAAAAATCATGGCTCTTGATTGACCATGTGATTATAACTGATCGATCATGTATGACCGACCACTCAAATCTAGGTGATCGACCAGTTTTGATCGATAATCACTAGGTGATTGATCGATCAGTTCTGGTATTATGAAAATAATAAACATAAAAATAGTACTTGATGAATTGAGTTATTACCCCTCATGAATGTTGATCATTCGTATTAATTAGTTTCTTAACTACAACAAGACCTTATTGAACTAAATTCTAAGTAGTTAAATTTGAAGTCAGGATAGATGATCTCTATCCAAATTTAATAAGAAATGAGATGTGAAGTTAAGTAAAAGGCCATGGTCAATATGCTATCTAACTCCAGATCTGAGTGTTTTGAATCTCTATGATAGTTGGTTGTGCCATGGTTGGAACCTTTACCCCACCTGTCTTGTGTTCAGGTGGTCTCCACGGTTGAGGTACTCTCTCATGTTGAGGGTTATGGTGTTCACAATGTAGTTTCCTGTGTCCCCTTGGGTAGACGAGTAGATGTCACCAAGGATGGGCTACGCTTGGGGCCCTGGGTAGAAGACTAGATGGCCGTGACCCTAGTTGCGTTGACTGGGTGCTGCATAGTTTTTGACGCTTCCCTGAGGTACTTGTCGGATGTCGCCACCTGAGATGCACGCTTGGTATCTGGTATTTAACTTTTCATCATGAAATTAATAAAAGTAGCTAATGAGGGTCAATTAATTGAGTTGGTCAATCATCTTGTATCTATGAGGGGAGTTCTGAGATGTGGGTACTGAAGGGGGTGTTTTTCTCGGTTTGTCCATATTCGGAGAAACACAGAAGGTGGTCGTAGGCTCGACTATGGTTTGAGTTGAAAAATCATATCTTAAATCCCATATCTCACTTGAGTTGTGCCTATTATTGAAGACTCTTGCCGACAAGTAGTGGTTATCAAACGAGTTGCCTCAGTTAGTCTTGATATACTATTATTAGGCTGCTTGAAAAAGAATCATGTTGGACATCAGATAGACTCAATTGAAATGTGATTAATTTTGGAAGTCAAGAGAACTATAAATAAAATGAGAATGATAATTTAGAAGTGAAGTAGGAAGGTTAATAAAGGAAAGTGTTGGGAGCTTAGTTAGTATGCATCTACTTTACACATATATGTGGAGGCACCCAACCTTAAGATAATATGTATCTTGAAGTCATAGTGTGAAACCCTCGTGGTCAATACCGCATACTATTTTGTTTACTGATATTTTGTGTTGGAAAACATTAATAAGGAAAGATCAACTTAAAATAATAATAACCTGAGTAAGATTTCACTTGTACCCTTTACTTAGGGGATTGCGCTCACGATCACATGTACTTGCTTTAGTTGCTTCTTTCGGTCTCTATTTCAGCTCAGTAGTTACACTACTTGATACTCTTACCAATTACCTTCTACTTCACCTGTCATTTAAGTATATCCGTATTGTGCAACTTTGCTCACAATGTACCATTTTCGTGTGATCTAACAGGTTTGCAGGAACCACTATAGTAGTAGGTTGTTGTTCTGTTATTGCGAAGCATTGCAGTTCAGCCGCACCATACATGGTGCGTACTTGTGGTTTATTTGGAAGTAGTTATATTAAGAGACAATTTTTGTACTTATGTTTTGTTGGATAATTACATGTTTTGTACTTATTATGGACATAGTTCTTTTGATATCGTAGTGGTGCATATCATGTTATAGTGAAAATGAATTATGTTCATGCATTTCCTTCCTTACTTATTTTCCTTCAATAGATACATTTGTTGAGATGTGCTTATGCTGAATGTAAATGAGGCGTTTATGGGACAGTTGTCGAGTATCATGATCTGTGGGGATGTGATAGGTTGGTATCAGAGCATTGATATTCCATCCTTCTCATAAACACAAGATTCTCATTGGTATTCAGAACAAGGGATAGTGACTATGGTCTTCTCACCTTGACACGGGTCCCAAGGAAGTTAACATAAGTAACATGGTATCACCATGTTGATGTCTCTCTAAGTACTACGATAACTACTAAAATCATGGTTTATTTGCAAAACCATGCTGCCCCAAGTGGACTCTGATGTGCTCAGCAACTAGTACGACTGTTGATGCCGTATAGGGCATGCAGACCTGTTAGGAGGACATGGAGAAAAGACTTCGGCGTCAAGAGGACTCTACTTACCATCCATCCTAGGATGGTGAGGACAATGTTCACCCTTCACTCTCTCTATATTCGGAAGGGGAGGAGGATGTTGATGTTTTACAGAATCATCATAGTACATATATTGCTTACCAGAGGTCTCAGTTGTCACGATTCTTCGGTACTATTATGCTAGTTGATGCAGAATTGCAGATGGACCATGTGTCCAAGGTGTTACGGATCATACACGCTCTAGCAAACAATTGGCTTACCTTTGTAGAGTTTCACTAGCCGGATACACAGAGATGATATCAAGCCATGAGGGAGCATCTCACTGAGCCCTTACTTGAGAGGTCTATTGTGGATGAGTTTCACGAGGAGTTCTACCCCAACTACTGGATAGAGAAGCATAGAAGAGAGTTTGCAGAGATGACACAAGGATCCATGATAGCTCAAGAGTACATGATCCGCTATACAAAGCTTACATGCCACTTTCCTATCACTACAACATACCCACAAGAGAACTTGCAAATGTACATCCGTGGAATGAGACAGGTGGTACAAGATCGCTTGTCTACCATGGACCTCACTGAAGATACACTCTCTACCACTCTTAATTAAGTAGAATTAACACTGATTGTAGCATGTGATAAACAGCACGTAATCAACAAAAATGACCTCACAAAAATTAATGTGAAAATCAATCTTTAATGGTAAGTCCCAAGGTCAAACTCAGAGATACAATTAATTAAAATAAATATGATGCATGAGATTTTTGTGAATATTTTATACAAAAACAAATACAATGAGAGAAAATAAAACATGTATCTTTTGTGATTTTTATATGATGAATGAATGAATGAATGAATGCAATGAGAGGAACGGGAAAATGATCACGACATTAATGTACAAGCAAACAAACCAAGTAATCCAATCTACAAGCCTCCCCTTTAATTATTTCAGAAATAATTAATCAATTTATCTCAAATTAAATCCCAAATCCATTATCCAATTTTCCACACTTTATGAGCAACAAAAATCAATTAGATAATATATGGATCGCAAAGAATAAATGAACTTCTCAAATTTATTGATATCAAATAGAGTCTCAGCATGGTTAATTGGATGGCTTATGTGAAAGAGAATGAAAAGATCCTTAAAATGACACCGAGATCAATAGAATCCAATGATTCATAAATATTAAATTACAATCTAGGGACCTAACTGCAATAAAAATAATGAAATAAGCCTCTCAAAAAGACCCTTGTAAGTACATACCTTTATGTATGAAAATCCGAGGAGCCTTATGCGCGACTATCCCTAGACAGGGCACTTGTGCGAATTCCATGAAGCGGGGGGTTGCTCTAGCAAATTTTCAGAGTTACGTGCATGAGGCGCGTGACTGGGCCTCTTTATGATTCTTCTAAATTGGAGGGAGGTCTTCAACAAAAATACCAAGTCTCACGAGGTAAGTCATGTGCTTGGCCATATTGAATCTGACAGATGTGGAGGTTTCTGGTCGAAGATCAACAATTGAGGAGCAATGAGGCCTCAACAGTAAGATCGAGATCTGAATGAAGAAGGACCCCCAAAGCGGATGGTATCTGTATGATGGAGGGGGGAGTCCTTCCTCTTCTCCTTCATTTGCAGATGCATAGTATTGGGCCTCTGATGCCAAGAGATTCTTCGTATGTTTGATGGGTCTCCGTTGTCGATGACTAGAGGTCAACCTCCCTCCTACGTCCTACTGCTACGGGTGTCCTCCATCCAAGCTTGGATGCCTGCAAGAAAGAGGAGATTCAAACTGGGGGAGTTCGGTCTTGACATGATAGATCTGATATTAGAGGATGGATGAGGGCTCCTCAGTCGAGTGGAGGAAAATGAGTTGGATCGGGGGGGGGGGGGGGAGTTGCGGACAAAAGAAGAAGGCGAAGACGAGAAGATTAGGAGTATTGGGTGGTTGTCTACGACTAGTCTCGGATTTGAGTTGGGGTTAGAACAAAGGGGAAGTGCCTACAGAGGAATGGTAACACTCCTCAAAGCTGGTTGACGCATCTTGGTGTTGAGCAACAACTACGAGGTCCGAGATCGATCTCTAATCACGCTTGACATTGGAGTTCTTTGCCAACGATCCAAGGACCGCTGTCACCGGTCCCAATCTCTCAACTCACTCCCTCTCTCTTGTGTGAAGAAATCGATTGGTGGATAGTTGGAATGGTTCTGGAGATTAGTTTTTATAGGGATGATGGAGTCAGAATCATAGATAGAGGTGTAGAGGAATTGGTCTAGATTTGATTTCACGAAGGTTTGGGGATAAAGAGTTATTTCCCAAAATGGAGAGAGAGAATTAAATATATCCCATTCTGGGTACGAAAATGAAATATTTCCTAGAATGGGAACGTATCGGCAAATGATTTGCCGCTCGCCCATGTGGCGCAGCAAACCGTTTGCAGTGCTGACGTGGATGACACGGCTAATGGTTTGTCGTGCCCAGTGGCACGGTCAGCGAGGTTCGCAGTCTTCGGCGCAGAAGACGGGACGGATGAGCCAGGCCCGGTCGGCGACCCGCCCTACATGGCATATGGTTTGCCGTGCAACGGCAAACCATTTGTCGCTGGGTGTAGTATAAATAGCCAGCCCCGGGTCCCCTCTCCCCTCACACTGCCCTCTCTCATTTCCTTGCACCCGAGCCCTCTCTCCCCTCCCATTATCCTATCCAAGTACTCTTCATCCAAGGTATGGTTTTTAATATTTTAAATTTTTGTCAATTTTTAATTTATTTTATTCACTCCTTGTATTTGTTAAAAAATAATAATTTTTCTTATATAATTGAAGCTCAAAATTGTAGGAATTGTTTTTTATTTATTTGATTCATCATTTTGCCTATAGTAGTATAATGCTTTTAGGTTAGAAACTCACACATTTGCCTTATAGTTAGACTTGTTTATTCAAATTTTCATAGGCACATATTACGCAAATTGAAGAGATAAAACTTTAGGCCAATAAATATTAATTACACAAATTAAATAGAATATAAAAATGGTACAAATTAATATGTAGTTGTAATTGTATTTTACATTTATATTAATAATCTTTATTAATTACTAACAAATATAGAATTATATAATCATTATAAGTAATTTAAAATTTAATACTAATTACCATAGAATTATTAATTACAAGATACAATTAGTTACTACTTAATTAAAAATGGTTATTATTAACAAGAAAGCATATTATTATTAGTTAATGTATATAATAATTAATTATATACTATTAATGTATATAATGTATATTAGTAATAAATAATGTATATAATGTGTATCAGTAATAATAAAATAAATTATTAATTAATGTAATATAGTAATAAATAATGTATATTAGTAATAATAATGTATATTAGTAATAAATAATTTATATTAGTAATAAATAATGTATATCACTAATTATAATCATTCATGTATATATTTCATATTAGTAATAATTAAGAATATTTTTTTAAAATGTATTTTTTATAATCATTAATTACTATTAATAAATTATGATTAAAATAAAATAATAACTATTACCATTACTAAACCATTTTAATTAGTAATAATTTATAATTATAATCGAAGTATAACAATGATAATTAAATAATAAGTTAGTAATTAAGTAGTAATCATTAATACTTGAAGGTGATTAGTATTAATTACTTAAATAACGATTTAAATAAATATATCAATAATAAGTATTAATTAACTAATGGTTTAGTAATGATTAGTAATCCTTACAATTAAAGAAAGTACGAATACTTTAAAGTATAGTGAAAATAGTAGACAACGTAGCTCAAACAATTTAATTGAAAATAATGGTAGTAACTTTTAGTGGTCTGTAGGAAATGGGTGACGTCGCTGCCCTCTATGTGTTCTGGGGCGGAAGAGTAACAAACATAGAATCTGAGGTCGGTTACGGAGGCAGTGAGAGTGATATGATCGGAGTACCTGTATCATGTAGCTATAATGATTTACTAGCTTACGTGTACGGTCTTACCGGTTATACACCCGACGTATTCGAGATCACTATCGCCTGCAAGTGGCCTACCAATGCGAGTTCGTTTCGTCCTATCGTTATTGGGTCAGATAGAATAACGAAGTTGATGTTGCAAGTTAGTCGATAAGTGGGAAGGATGGAATTATTAATTGAACTGGTAGAGATTTCTTCACAACAACACGACGTGGGATCATCATCGATGCAGGATTTGGACCTTAACGTATCTATTTACGATGGGGTCGATGATGCGGATGAGGCTGAAGAAAATGACCAAGACGAAGGCGAGGATCAGGGGGAAGAGGAAGACGAAGAGGAAGAGGAAGATGATGAAGATATAGACGAAAATGCCAAAGGGAGGGTAAATGAAGAACACTGCAGGAGCAGTACTTGTCGTAGGGTGGGAGTGTTGACCGATCACGAGCAAGAGTCTCTTCTTCATTCGATACATCAAGAAACCTATTTTCGATCCACCAGTAGACTATGGGATGGATTTGGATACGATGGAGGATCTTCCAGACTTCTTCGAGTCAGACGATTAGATCTTTAGCACATTTGCAGAGGAGATGTCATTTCTAAATGAAGTTGTAGAGCCAACACCCGAAGGTGCGTCCAGTAAAGATTATTGGTTGAATTGTTCCTTCGACTCGAAGACATCCTTAGTAGACGAGCTGAGCACTTGGAGCATGGCAAAGCACGTACAGTTCAAGGTGGACACATCGAAGAGCTCCCAGTATACAACACATTGTATCTTCAATGATTGCTGATGGAGGTTGCATGCATCGTACAACAGTCACCGAGACAATTGGGTTGTGCATAGCTACCGTGCTGAAAACACATGTCGCAATGCAATATTATTTGTTGACAATCGAGCATGCACAACGAAATTCATTCGGAGATTTATTCTTGCCACTCTACGGTCCAACTTAACTCTTACGCCAAGTGTCATCCAGTCACTTGTTCAGGACCAATACAAATTGCGCATATCTTACAAGAAGGCATGGAATGGGAAGCGACGTGCATTGGAGAAGATTTTCGGGGATGTCGTTGGATCATATGCGGACATCCGATGATTTATGTGGTTGATGAAGCACTGTAATCCCGGTTCGTTTTATGAGTTCCAACATCAACTGGCGATTCATCCTAAAACAGGTGTTCGGATAGAAGGCAGGGATGCCTTCTTTCATTTGTTATGGGCTTTCGCACCGTCAATACAAGGTTTTGCACACTGTCAGCCACTGCTGAGCATTGATGCCGCGCATCTCTGGGAAAAATATAAAGGGCACATCCTAGCAGCTACCTCTGTTGATGCCAATGGGCACCTCTTCCCAATTGCTTTTGCAGTTGTCAAGGGTGAAAATTTGGACTTGTGGGGATTCTTTCTCCATAAACTGTCTGGTATCATTGACCGTGAGGGTATATGCTTCATTAGTGATAGATTCCCCGAACTAAAGAACTTGCTTCCACAACATTTCCCGATCAAGAAAGGTCATTGTCATCGTTTTTGCCTTCGTCACATGCAAGCCAACATGCACCGAGCTGGACACACGAACATATGGATCCAGAAAAAATTCTACAGCGCAGGGGCCGTGACTAGCAAGTACGAGCACGAGAGGATTTTGCATCAAATCCGTACAGCCGACTCGGATGCGTATGATTGGATAATGAGACAAGAATGTTGAATCGTCGATATTGGGCATGCGCTTACGATGAAGGTCGTCGATGGGGTTTGACCATAACGTACCTCTCATAAAGTTTCAACAATGTTCTTAGAGGCATATGTGGACTACCGGTGTTGACATTAGTCTTGGCCATTTTTTACCGCCTCAACACCTACTTCATCGAAAGACGTAAGTTTGGTGCTAATGTGACCGGTCACCTTATGCCCCGATATGCGAAATTAACTGATGGTCTTGTGGAATCCGTGCGATGCCTATTGGTCGAGCAATTCGCACTTACCGATTTCGAGGTGCGGGCTGCTGAGGGAAATTATACGCTTAAGATGAACGATCAACAATCAGTGTGCACTTGTGGTTACATGCAAGCCATGAGGATAATTTGCCCTCACATTATTGCGGTTTGTGGCAACGCGAACGTCAGTACCGAACATTTGAAACTCTGTGCTGATTTCTATACAGTAAATGCATTCCGGGCCACTTACGCAACTGCCTTTGTGCCCATTCCTGATCGACGATTCTGGCCACGCTTAGAGTCCTCCTCGTTGATGCACCCCAATTTCGTACCCGCACCTAGTCGACCACGAAGACAGCAGCTACGTGGACGCATGGATGAGATGGGTACTGTACAAGTAAGGTGTAGTCTATGTAAAGAGCATGGTCACAACATGACAACATGTGAAACAAGGCACCGTTAGTTTATATGTAATTTTTATTGTAAAATATTATAAACTCTTTTTCCTGTATTACACCTTTGTGAAGTTGTCATTTGCAAAATTTGGTTTTTATTGTAAAGAAGGCATCGTTAATTTATATGTAATTTATGATTATTGTAAAGAAGGCACCGTTAATATTGATGTTGATTTTTTAAATAATTTCTCAAATTAATTAACATCCGAACATGACATGGCCAAAACACGTATCATAGCTCGCAAGTCGGTGCGTCTGCCTGACAGCCGCTTCCTAGCAGTGCGTGCTCCACCTAGTCGGGCCTCCAGCTGTGTACCATCCCACGCACCACCATTAGCGCATCCACCGCCAACCACGACCCCAAGCAAGGCACCAACTGCATCACAATCACAGCCAGTGGAGATACCACCTCATCTTCAGACGGTCCAATCTGATTCACAGTTCACCCCTTATTCCCTGCAAGGCAGTCCGATTCCGAGTTCATCCCACAGCGAGACGTCACCGCTTGCAGAACCTCGTGACGAGGAAGAAACTTTATACGCTGATTTAGCTGATCTCCATTACACTATCGCATTGAAGTATGCACGTCTGAGTGCACTGCGTGGACAGCGAGTGAGGTCAGGTCATGAGTAGAGTTACCAAATTATGTTGTCATTTTTAAATCTAGTGATATGTATTTCTATTTTTAGGGTCGCTTGCATCTGTAGTACCGTATGTATTTTTTATCAAGCAAATGAAATATTTCATCTACTGTGCTTTTGAGAATTTATGAATGGATGTGTGTCCCGCTTACATGTTAAAAATGACAACTTAATTTTACCATATATCGAAGAACTTTATTTCTTTATATATATTTTACATCAATTTTAGAAAAACCCAGCCTTCATCTACATATAAAGATGTTTACGATACTAGTACATATATAACTAACATAGTAATTATAAATATCACTATATGAATTGATAATTTAAATTAATTAAATATTACTAAATAATACATCATTTTATGTTAATACATATTCAAATTTAAAATAATATTTACTATTAATTTTTAATTTCGTTATTTTATAAATACTCTATATATCATGTATATATAAATAGATATAAATTATTGGTAAATAAACCCTAAACCCTTATATATCATGTATATATAAATACATATAAATAAACCCTAAACCCTCGTTTCAATTGAGCGGGAAAGGCCATATTGCAGAAAATGGTTTGCCGTAGGTGGCAAACCGTTTGCCGCAATAGCCACGTCAGCACGGCAAACAGTTTGCCGCGCCACATGGGAGAGCGACAAATCGTTCGCCGATACGTTCCCATTCTGAAAAATATTTCATTTCTGTACCCAGAATGGGAAATATTTCATTATGTCTCTCCATTCTGGGAAATAACTCAGGGATAAAGGTAGTTATTGGGTTCCTACAAGGAAGAAGATAATGATATGATTAAGACAAGGGGTGGTTGGGTTTCCTGTGATCTGGAAGAGTATAAGGGAGAAGGAGTTGGTGGTTGTCGGCAGTCCCGTGATAAGGGCGGTTGGAAGAGGAGTTGGATGGGTTCCAGGTGATCAATTGCAGGGGATAGAAGTGGTTTGAGGTTCAGCTGCATGTGGTCAGTTTCGAACTTCATTCTGTTGGGTTCAGGTAGAAGTCTTTGACCAAGGTTTGGGTGGGTTTGACCAGATGTTGAGGTGGACCAATTAGAAGGCGACACAGAGAACATTGACTTGTTGACCAATGCATGCAAATAAAAGAGAATTAAATTAAAATGGAAAATGACCTCAGATGTAAAAATGACCAAAATGAAAATGTTGATATAAATGCATTCTACAATGTTTATGAAGGACTCAAATGCAACTAGGCTCATGTGTGCAAGATATGATTTTTTGGTGATATTTTATGTATATAAAAAACATCATTTTTTAGTTTTGTAATTTTTATTTGATTTTTTGTAGATGAATATTATTTGTAAAATCAAACATGATGCAAAAATAATGTAATGGAAACAAATGCATTTTTTTAGAGATTTTTGCGAGTTAAGAAAAGGTCAGACTAAATTAGTGATGTGGATTATATATAGGTGAATTACACTAGTGAGCTTAAGTCAAAATTTGTATTTTTCTTTTCTAGTTTTTTATTTTATTTTTATGTAGTTATTTAAAACATGAGATGCAATAAAGAAATAAAAAAGAATGAAATCTAGAAGAGTCAAATATGTACATGAAATAATAAGTCAAAGATCAGTAAATATGTACAATATATAGTTAGATCCTAAAATCCAAATTTAAAAAATGAACTTTGATTTGAATTTGATGCCGATTTGTAGATAATTGAATGTGCATTAATTCATAAGTGAGTAAAGTGAAATTAGATATTGTATGCAAAAGATATTGGTGTTTATGGCTTTTTGTCCTGGAATTAAGGTTTGGATTTATTTCAAATATATACAAGTTAGTATTTTTAGGAATTTTTCATTGATTAATGTTAGTGATATGTACAAAATAGAGTTTTATGTCAATTGGAGTTAGTGAATTAATTAAAAAGAATGAAAATTTACAAACGAACATGAATGCAGAATGAAATGCTAATTTACACAAATTATTTACAAGTGCATGAATATTAATTTTGAGATATAAACATGTAAAGGCTTCAAAATTCTCAGGACAAAGCTCTTTTTTCAGCCAATTAGAGCGATGAGTCACAGATTCATCAACCCCTATACTTAAACCTTGCTCGTTCCCGAGCAACTAAATAATGAAGAGGTGAAATGAGATTGGGTTCTATACCAAGATCATGAACATAAGGTGAAAATGGAGCTCGACCCGACCTTTGGATTAATAGTTTGACAAAACTTCTATGAGAAATAAGACTTTAAAATC
The DNA here is from genome assembly GCA_037367405.1 of Ottelia alismoides. NCBI lineage: Eukaryota > Viridiplantae > Streptophyta > Magnoliopsida > Alismatales > Hydrocharitaceae > Ottelia > Ottelia alismoides. The sequence goes on from JAZKJV010009209.1 coordinate 345,490, forward strand.
AACAGTATCCAAGCTCTACAAGTCATTGTATAGGGTCGGCTTAGAAGTCATCTTAGATCAGCCCTCTCCCAGAGCATCCTCCATGAACATTAAACCAACTATCTTTTTATGTGTGAAGGGTGTTATCTTTTCCCGTACGAGATGCCAGACTACCATGCCATCCTCTCCTCTAGTAACTAGTCCTTAGGGAGTCATGTACTTCCTCCTAAGTTCAAGTACTGCTAGTACTATAAAAATGAGAAACTGGGAAGAATTTGGAGCCTAGTCAGTGTAGCTAGGTGTCGTATATATTGTATATATACTTTAGCCATAACTCGTACGTTGCGTGAGTGTGTTAATTAAAATGGGTAAAAACCACAAACTAAAATCACAAAAATTTTAAAAAATTTTCCCGCATTTAAAATTCTTTCTTGCACATACATGTTTGGAAATAGCTATATGTAAAAACTATTTTTGTACAAATGTTTGTAAAAATGTTTTGATTGTAGAATGTTTATCAATATTTTTGTATCAAAATTATGTATATAGTACAAAATTTTTGAAAAACGTTTGAAAATAAAAGTTTGCAAAAATATGTTTGTAAGTGTTTGTAGATATTTTGCAAAAAGCTTTCCCTTCTTCCTTACATTCAAACATTTTTCAAAAATTTTGCATATTTTGAAAATTGCATCAAAAAAAGTTTTGTGTATATCTCTTTATTCTTCTGAATCATGTTTGACATTTAAACTAGTCTGGAATTAAATTGGAAAATGGAGCTTGGTTAAGATCTTAATCCACCTAACCCTCAGAAGAACCTTATAAGATTTGGGGTTAAGACTTTTTAGGTCCATTAGTGACTAAATTCTTTGAGTCCACTAGGCTATGCTCATATGTCATCTTGACGAGCCTAAGTAGAACACTTAACAACACACGCATGACTCTCACAGATAATGGCTTTACTTGGACCAACACCTTACACATAGCTCCATACGGATGAGATGGTGAGGAGGAGAGTTCTTTGGCTTGGAGTAGCATACGAGGGTAGTACTTCTAGGAGGAACCTCTCGTCTTCCTTTAGGGAGAGATGTGCATCTCAACTTGGTCTAGTAGCATTGAGGTCTAAAGACAGGAGTTGTGGGTTGCAATAATGCTTCAAAAGAGGGATAGTCTACTGCCTCAAGAAGAAAAACTCCTTATTGATGAATACTCATTCATCGCTCTTTATTCTTTTATTTTAGTTACTTATCTTGGCAAAACATCATATATATAGTTGTAAATACAATAAATTATCATTAAGCATGTATTTGTTAATATTTTATAATTAGCATGTATTTGTGAAAAAATAAAAGAATAAAGAATAAAAGAAAAAGAAGGAAATATTTAGAATAAATATTGAGTGACCGGAACCGAAGAGAGGTCCAGAATGGGCCTGATCGCCAAATAAAATTCTCTCTCTATAACCCTGTATATAATACATGTATATATGTATCATATACCTATTTGTTTTACACTTGTAAATAAATAATAAAAATGGAAAATTATTTTATACTCCAAATAATATATTGTAAATAAATAAAATATAAAATTGGGGGTATTTATGCAAAAATAAGAAAATAAATAAATATACAAAATACATAGGTATTCTATACCTGTATAAAATATAATATACTGTGTATAGATTAAATTATTTTTCATAAAAATAAATAAAAATCACATAAAATAATTTGGAAAATAAAAGAATATTTTTTATTTTATAAACTTTTTAAAATAAAATCATTTGCTATTTTTAATTGAATTTTCAATTATTTTTATGTATCTTTTTTCTGATTGGTCTAGGGCAGACTGTTGACCCCGGTCAACTGCCCCCCTGGACCTTTCTTCGCCCAGATCCGGTTTCCACCCGACTTTCTCCTAATTTTCCCAAACCAATCCGACCGCCATCGCCTTCCTTTCGCCACTCTGATTATTGAGGGACGATCCATGATTCACGCCCGATGAAATCCCTAGGGATCCGTCCCTCAGTTCGCGTGCCTACACTCCATACTTCTCGGACCTACAAAGTATAAAGCCTCCTAGAGCTCCATCTTTTTCGGTATCTTTGGTCGCTCCCCTCGTCTTCAGTGACCTCCACCTCTTCCCATGAGTGACAGCTGGCAATAGAGCGTGTTGCAGCGAGGTTTTGAGCGTCGTAGCCCTAGATCCGGCATACATTCCACCGTGCTCTACCGCGAGGTGAGCCCAACCTCTGGGCCCGTCGACCCATTGAGACAATGACCCCCGGGGGTCTTTGACCTCCAACATAGACGACTTCGCCTGCAAATTTTGAGGATGTGGGAGAGGGTCTCTTGCAAATTTTGGAGTATGTCTGGCCGAAAGGGGTTTTGAGGATGTGGGTCTGATCGAGACAAATTCATTTTCATAGTACAAATATTATGTGTACTTGGACCAATGTCCTGTCATTTTTAATAGAGGTGGATGAGTTGACATAATGGATCTTGGTTGTAGATGTTTAAGTTCACGGGACACTCAATAGAAGAAACCCTAATTTCTAAATCAAGACGGGTGATGGCACAAGTGTGCGATCTTTGATATTTGAGATCGGGTCACGCATACCAATGCAAACACAAATCAAACCCTAAGTTCACCAACTCACACAATGAAGGCTGCAAGAGTTCGACCAATTATCTTGTTAATTTTAGTTGGTGATAAATTCAATCTTGGAAAAGAATTAGCGAGCTGTTAGGTGCTAGAAATTTTCTTAAAGACTGGCCCCAATTCTTACGACTAGTTGCACCTACTTTTAGCCAGTATGGGTGTAAGTACAGACCGTAAAACGTCTACCCATTACTTAAGGATGGAGCCTTACACAGTGTCCTTTAGGCCACCCACTCTGCTAAGGAAATCCAGACCGTTTACTGGCTACCCGTATTTTCTCACTGAGAAGTAGCTAATCGTTTTTATAGAATCAGTAGTCTGAACAAAGATTCAGAGCTGGGCTCTATCCTTAAGTGTTGTCTCTCTCTCACTCAGACAAGTATGAATCCAAGGACGGGGTTCTTCTCCTGCAAAAATTCTTGATTTTATGAGTTAATTTAGTCGGCTTTGTTTAGCACTCCTAATTTTTAATTAGGTGACCACTGAAAAATTAGATGAGCACAAATGCACATCTACCATCCGTTCTTAATTTCCTTTAAATTTTAAGTGACCAAACATGAGGGAGAAAATTCGAGAAAAAACGATGCATGCGAAACAATGATGTATGCTCAGATAGAAGACTTACAGTAATTCCTCGCAATATCCATGCGGGATGCAATACAAGAACTGAAAATTATTCTATATGAATGCAAATCGACAAAAGCCGCACCTATTAGAATGTTCTATTAGGTATGAAGAATTGAGTTAAAATTTTGACTAAGTTGGACGATCTAATATGCATCTCGATTAATGTAAAGTGTGGTTCTATGTTCTACGAGCACAAACAATAAAATCCTAGAAGCTCTAATAGCTATATGTGCATGTCTAACCTATGAGCCACTCAAGTCGGACCCCACCCTCACCGAAGAGTGAAACAAGCCACGACACACCACAGAAAAAGTTTGAGTCTTTTTACACACGGGAGTTCAAACCGATACCGCTGTAAATGAGCAATTAATTACAACTAACTAAAATTGTAGAAAAATAAATCCTAGACTCTACGCTCTCTCATGACTCGACTCGATCTTATTTTTATGCGGATTGACAGTCAGTGAAGATGTGCCGATTTCGAGAGAACCACATCACAGGCGTCGGGTACATTGCACAGAAAAATAAGAGAGAATGTGTGTGTAAGAAAGTGACACAAAAATAATCAAAAATAAAATAAGAAAATAAATGTTGAAAATAGAATAAAACAAAATAAAATAAATGCAAAAAATGGAAAATATATAGTGAAGATTCAGGGGTCAGACTACCCGAAAATGTGGAAAACCTAGCAATAATTTTTTAAACAAGAATCTAAGTCGTTTGCCTCCCTGGCAACGACGCCATCTGATGATTCGTGAAAACCCTACTTAATTGGTGTGGAATAATTAAACGCTAAAAATATGATGAATTTGTCGTTTCGTTGTAGACTGGTAATCGGAATCAATCAAGAAATAATGACTTAAAAATTTAATCCAATTAACTCGAGTGATTTTATGTTTATTTTACTTAGACAAGTCCCAAGGTTGAACTCAAGGAGGCAAAGGGACAACCTAGGTTAGTATCTATCAAATTTTATCCATGGTTTTCGAATTGGGATGTTTTTGATATTTTTAAAGCAATTTTGGAATGCAAAATGCAAATGCGGTCGATTTTAAGGACTAGAAAATAAATACCAATCAAACAATGTCCAAAAATTGCGAAACTTGGTCGAGATATTAATAATGATGAAACAAATATACTAATTTTTTTCGGAATTTTTGTAAGCAAGATGAATAAATAATAAATTTCTGAATGCAAATTATGAGATTTTCAATAATTAATTATAGTAAATATTAAATATACTTATTTTCAGGAAATAAAATTATCTAAGATATATCACCAGATGATATATCTCAGATAATCCTAAATGCTAAAAATGTTGAATTAATACCTTTTAAAAATTATATAATGAAATACACAAATTGATTTTTATAGAGTAATCTATGCATAAATGCAATTCTTTTTGGGCACGATGTTAAATACAATTAAATTCTACCATCCCTAAATTTTTGGTAATTTTTACAACTATGGTTAATTATCTATGAACTTCTAAGAACAAATTGGGTAAAATATACAATTTTTCACAAGAATATTAATTATTAATTAACCACAGATCATAAAAATATTACAAACATGCCATATTGTAGAGAATTAATTGAAGAACACAATGCTCTTTTTGAAAATAAAAACGATGCAATAAAGAGGTTTTAAGTTATAGATTAATAAAGGGGTCTATTTGCAAAATTACAATAAATAATGAAGTAAAAATGCAAAACAGGGTCTAAAGGGAATTACCGATCCCCATAGGGGTATTTCTGCAAAAATTCCAAGGGACACGTGTACCGTACTTGCCCTTGGATGGCAGGGGTGGTTCTGGAAATAAGTGGACCTCCTGGGCTTCGTGTGCAAAAATACTAGAGAGGCACGTGTGTGGCACGTGCGCTCTGAGCGGTGGCTTCTTCTGCGAATTGGTGAACTTCCAGATGTGTTGATGCAAGAGTTCCCCTCAAATGTGCGAATCACGTGAGGGGGTCTCAGGCTTCAAGCCAGGCCTTGAGGTGCTGGCGGAGTAGGCGATGACGGAGGCGGTGTTGTTGGTTCTCCTGGAGGCGTATACGACTGGAGCATAGGCGATGCGACTGTGGAAGGGCCTCCGGGAGCGTGCGTAATGCGGAGAGCGAGGCTCCCCATGATGATTGTGAAGGCGGAGGAGGGTCTTCTGTGTGAGGCGAAGGGCAGAGGACCCTGACATCGAAGCGGCTGAAATTGATGGTGTAGTAGGTACTGGAGAAGCGAAGCACTGTGTTCCTGGAGTCTTGGGCGGTGGCGAAATTCCTCGTGAGGTGGCGGGGCTCGTGTAGTCAAAGTTGATGAAGATGCTGTAGATGGAGGGGGTGAGGGTAGTAATAGTGTGGATCGTCGGCGTGAAGCGGGGGCGTAGAAGCGTGTCGAAGAAGAAGCCTCAGGCATAGGCTGGTGTCTAGTGGTTCAAGGTGGAGTCAGAATGTTGCGTCGTCGGCTCAACGATCGAAGTCGGAGTGAAGCAGCTCACACAGAAGTGGTGGTGCTGCAACGGTGGGATCACACACCAGATCTCACCGTGGGAGGATGAATCGAGCTGTCACCATCGATGCCCCCTCACTATGCAAATGGCTGATGCGTAAGAAGTGGGAGGTGGTGCTGGTTTTATAGATCGATCGAGGTGGCTCAGAGAGGAAGGCAGTGTGGGGATTGATCAGGAAGGCGACCATTGTATATGGAAGCGATCTGATGAGATGCATGCGGAGAGAATCAAGGGATTTGATTGGAGATTGGTGGTGCATGAGATTCATGGAGATAACGAATAAGGGAGGCGACGTGAGATCGAGGGGAGATCTGGGACGACACAGAGCGATCGAGGAGCGACGGCGGTGATTGGCGAGAAGAAGGCAGTGACGACCGATGATAATCATGGAGGAGGTCGACGCTTGCTGATGGGCGATGGTCGTAGATGGCATGAGGATCGCGGGCGGTGCCGACCAGAAGGGGAGAGGGGGTGCAAATTGGGAAATGAGGCGAGGAGGAAGATGCACAGGTGTCGTCCGATCGGCCGAGATCGGACGACTCTAGTGTGCCCACGTACCCTTTTTAATTTTTTTAATTATTTTATTTATTTATTATTTTTATTTTTTTTAAAATAAATAAAAAATAAAGTTAAAAAATGGGTGATACAAGGGGGCTCCAGAGAGGGCCACGTGTCATCACCAGCAAATTCGAAAATAAAAATACAAATAAAAATCATAAATAAATAGCAAATGACATTGGATCGAAAAATTTTCTCCATAAAAGTTGCTCATCCCAATGAGATCTACAACTTTCAATAAGGGATCAAAACCAAAATAGGATATTTGTGCAAATCGATTTTTGGGATACTCTATGTGCATAGAACACCTTGATTTTTGCGTTTTCTATTTTTTGTTATTTTTAAATAAGATAAAAATCTATAAAAAAATTATAAAATCATAGATAAATATTTACATATTAATCTTTTTTTTGGATTTTTATTATTTAGGAAAAAGAAGAAATAAAATACGAAAACGACAACTTTTGTACAGACTGTTAGTGAAGACTCGAACTCAGTTAGTTTCTTTGGTTTCAAGCTTATTTTGGAATGGAATTTTTGTGCATTTTAATAAAAATTTTATCAAAGAAAATCTTGAAAAAGAAATACAATAAAAATGAGTTAATTATGTACATACAATAATAGATCAAAAACCGCTAAAATACAAAATGTACAAAAGAGGCCCAAAACCCAGCTTTCACATATGAGTTCTGATTCACTTGAACCTGGTCTTATTTTGAAGGGAACTGAACATACATTAGTTCAAAAATGACTAGGATTAAATCAGGCACCAGGAGGATATCGACATTTTAGTCCGATAGATCTGAAATTAGGATCTGGGTTTTTGATCCACTTATTTGTGTTAGTGGATTTTTATATTTTTCATTTATTCTTGTTAGTAATATATACACAATGGAGGTGGTTTCAGGTCATTTAGAGTTAGCATGAATTAGTTAAAACTCAGGGAAGTTAGGCTATTTTACAAGTCAATTGGGCTGGAATTTTTGGCTTCTTATTTTATGCAATAATGAGTGATAAAATGCAATTATTTTTTTATTCATGCATGAATGCTAATTATACAATATAAATGAAGAAATGCCAATGAATTTTGGGGATTTGAGCTTAACAAGTGTCTTTTAGAGTGATGAATATGAGATTCATCAGAGCGTGCTAGGGCTGGGTTGGAGGTACACCACGCTGGGGACATGCTGGGGCGTGAGTAGCGCAAGAGGGTCGCGTGAGGACAGGCAATATAAAGGCTTGAACGCAGCATGAGGAGCACCACTCAAGGAGGATCCAAGAATGACAAATACACACATCAATTAGGCTCTGATACCATGTTGAAATATAATGCAAGAATCAAGATAAAACACAATGATTTACGTGAAAAAACCCTACGGAGAGGGAAAAACCACGGGGTCACACACAACCATAATCTCCCTCACAAGAGATTAGAATTCTCTCTTCACTAAGATAATGAAAACATAGGGGGATGAGTACATATATAAGATGGTGGGTAAGCGATCCCTCATCCAAGATCCATTTACCCATTTTAAGTTTCATACAACTCAACAGTTAGTTCTTGTGTGTTGAGATCAAGGATGTTGTTTTTGATATGAACATTGATGGATCTCCGAGATGGACGGTTTTCCTAATTTCTTCTTTAGTGTCCTTCTATCGAAGAAGGATGTTGCTTCAAGAATTTAGAATTCCTATTCGATCGCTATATCCAAGGCTACTTATTGCCTTAGGAGGGTGTTGGATTCTATAATCTCACCCTTGCATACGACTTTCATTCGAGGTAGATTACTACATGGAAGTAATGACTATTGAGGTAATTAAGAACGCTGAAGAATTTCCTTTGAAAGGTCAATTTTTCTAAGGCACATGATTGAGTCGTTTAGCGATTCATTTTGAACTCTTTATATCGGAGATACTTATAAGTTCCCCATCCATAATGTGGTTTTAGTTATATTTTCCTGAATAAATATTTTCTTATGGTTCTGCAAGACTAATCCTATTGTGGAATTTAAGCTCTTGAACATGGATCACAAACACTGTATAATATGAGCTATGATGTATTTCAGCAAATACATGAATACTGATATACTATTAGATGATGATTTCTATGCTCAAAGATATTTACGATATGAAGTCAGATAATGAAGCAAAGAAGATTACTACCAGATAAGAGTCCTTGTAGACTTGTAGTTAGATTTTATTGTAACAGAACCCTTTGTAAAAGAGCAAAAATTCCAACTAGATTTGTCTTTCTGCCTAGGAAGGACTATGTCAAGTTGACTGATATTTGCCCAACAAAGTCTAGATTATTGACCAATCCTACCATTAGGATCAAAATCCTTTCCAACCAACTAATTTATGTTCTATTTGATTAATCACAGTTAGTTGGATATTCTTATTCATCCAATCAACTTAACTATTTTGGGCAATTAATAGTAGTTGTTAGCAATTGGACAAACTGGTTGACTAGTCATTTATATTCAGTTTCCTAATCCTAACTAATCAATTGACATTATTTTTAGCTCACTGATTTAGTGTGTTATGCCATCATTGGAATCCTAATGTTGCAACTAGTAGTTGGGTGATACCCTTTTGTGAGATGGAACATTTAAGCTAAGAAACCTCCACATGCAGACCTCTCCTTACACACTTCACACACATTATAAGCATTGAATTCTACCCATTCTCTCTTCTTTAGATTTGAAGTTCTCATTAAAAATCTAGTCTTTCATATTTAAGCTGGCACCATGAGCTCTACTTTATTCCAAACTCCAAAGAGCTCTTTATTAATTGCTTCCGACTCTATGTGTAATTCAATTCTATAAATATCAGAGAAACTCATTCTGTTCCCCAAGCCACAGTCTAATTTTATTACATACATTAACAAAGATCTTCTAGTTGCTTTTATCATTATGTGTTATAGCTATCCAAAGTGTAGGCCCCTTGTAAATGTAAAATACTTTTTTTGAGTGTGTTCAAGAAAGTGGTATAAGTTGTATGTGGCATTGTGTTGTATTCTGTTTATAATAGGAAGGATAAAAGAAAACATGCATCTCCGAGAGAATAGAGGAGAAATCCTAGAGTAGGTTCTAAGTCTTGGTTTTCACATAAAAGCCGCTTATCTTCTTGTAAATTACATTATTAATTGATTTGCATAATTTTTAATAACACAATCCAACCCCCTTTTTGTGCTATTTGATTTGATTTCATATTTTCTGAGTTGTGGATTGCCTAGATGAAGATGTGCATTACTATGACTGTACTCTCAATTTTAGTTGATGGTCGCGAGGACCCATAGGAGTATAATACAGTCTGTTCTTAGCTCCTCTTATTTTTGTGATTATAACAGATACATTATCCATGGTGAATCATTAGATTTCGAGGAACTATTTAGATGGGTTTTGAGGTGAGATCTATATTCCTATCTTGTACTGTGCAGATGATATTATTTTCTTCATTGAGGGTGAAACTCGAGCAGGGCAATATCCATGCTGCTTGCTATTTTTGGTGACATCTCATTACTCAGTGTCAACTGTTCCAAGTTGGATTTTATCCCTTGCAGGCTTCAGAGGACGTTGCTATAGAGTAAAGGGCAAGTTTGGCTACCCATGTGTAACCTTTCCTACTAAATATCTTGGGTGTCCATTGGTGACTGGCAGGATCCCTTAGGTGGATTGGCTGCCGTTGATTGAGAAGTTTGCAGGGAAAATGACTATTCAGAAGTAGGGAGGAGACTGTTTCTTTGTCGCTCGATGCTATCAACTACCCCAAATTTCTTCCTATCCTCCCATCTTATCCTAGTGGAGGCATCTTGAGACTATCATGAAGAAGCTCTTTTGGTCGAGTTCTAGTGAGATGGATAGTACATTGTTGGGTGGTTGGGATGTGATGACTCGACTTACTGCCTAAGGGAGTCTAGGCTTGCTTCACCTTCTTGAGATGACTAAGGTACTTCTCCAAAGTGGATTGTTATAACTTTGGGTGGGGATGATGTGCCCATATGTTTGCTACTACGGAAGATTTATGAGGTTTTTGCTAGATTGGACTTGTTGATAAGATCTTCTTATACTTTTTGGAGGGGCATGAGTTCTATTCAATTTGAGATTACTCCTTTTCTAAAATGTTTTGGGGGATGGCAGGGGGGGACACTTGCCAAATGCTTTTCGTGGATCTTTGCTCTAGTGAACAATCATGGAACATGAGTTGAAGATGCATGGGAGAATGTGACATTGTTGCCTACCTTCTCTGCCTCATTCTCCGATAAGAGACAAGAGTTTATCTGGTTGATTGTGTAAAATAGGTATTGTCGATTCCATCAAAACTTTTGAACATTGGGTTTGGCGAAGAGCTCCTCCCCAATCGAAAAATCATGTATTGTCTTTGAGTCTGCAATCTTTGACCATGGTAGTGTGGAGAGGGATTGTACGCATATTTAAATCTGGCATATTCCTCTATGGAGAAATTTTTCTCATGGATTTCACAACATGGTCATGTTTTGACGAATTCTCGTAGGGCAAGATTATTTCAGGGGTGTGGAGGATTCTTGTCCTAGGTATGCCACATGCAATGAAGATATGGAGCATCGCTTTCTCCTCTGTGCGAGATTTTTTGATGTTTGGATGATTGAGATATATGGGCCTTTAACTTTTGATTTCTCTAGCTTCTGTCACTACCAAGAAGGATATACTTTTGGCAATTACTACTACATGGTTGCTCTGGTTGGTCAAAAATAGGATGGTTTTTCACAATGAGAGGTTCTATATACGTAGATAATGTCCAAAAGCATGCCAATGCGCTTGTTGAATCGTGTCTTTTGCAATTACTACTGTTTTTTACTGATAAAATAAATTAAAAGGTGGACATCATTATGGTTGCCCACCCTTTTTTCCTCGAAAAAGGATATCCATGGTCTTTTTTTGGAGGTGTCAGTGGAATTGTCATTTATCATTAACCATTTGGAAAGTATTTCTTCTATTATTCCTGATGCTACCCCTTAAGTACATCTGATGCTAGGAGATGGGGCATCCATTCGATTTTGAAAAGTAGACAAGTCCGAGAATCCGAGAAGGGCATTGTATGTGATGTGTTCCCTAAACTCTTTGCCTTGACCTCTAAACATAACATGTGCATTGCTGAGGCGTGATCTAATGGAACTCAGTTTGATTCTGAATTCTCTGAGAAACGATTATATTATTTTATAGGTTTCAACGTAGCTTTTGAGCGATCTGGAGAGTTCGTCGGGCAATCATAACAATTGGACGTGGTGTTTGTGATTTCTCAATCAAGAATAATTCATGCATTGCTTGATCCTATGACTTTGATCCTTGGTTGATGTAATTATTTAGCTATTAACATATACTTTGATGTACACCCTTTAGGTAGCCACCCTTTTCTCTTTCAAAAACAAATCAGAAATAGTAAGGAAAGGTTAAAGTTTCATTAACATTAAGATAATCACTGTTTTCAACTATTATGTTGTATGTTGGGGAGTATTCGATGCTTTTTAGCGGCTAATTTCACGTTGGACCAAAGCATAGTTATGGTGGGTTATTCTAGTTTCCTTTTTCAATCATCATAAATGTATACACTTTTATATTGCAACAAGATAATACCACTTGAAACAAGGACAGAACTAGTATATGTTATGGGGGGCAATGGCCCCTCCATGATTATTATGTCACATGTACAATGTATTAAGTTTCTAATGCAGCCCCTTCTTAATTGTTTTATAATTAATATTGTTAGAAAATTATATTGAATCTTTAAATGGTCAAGTGGTAGAGTGATATGGTTATTATTTTGGAGACTAGTGTTCTAATCTTATCTTCCTCAATTTTACTTTCTTTTAATGGTTTATCCAATCACTTCGAAAGTATCAATATAATTTGACATAAATTTGTATTGGGATATTTACACCCATAACCCCGAGTAACTTCATAATTACCGCGAATACCCTCTATAATCACGAATTACACTCAGGACCCTAAATAGTTCTCCGTTTTACACCCATAACCTTTTGTTAGTTTAAGTTCATTAACTCAACCGTATAAGTGTTAATCTAACCAATCTCAGATCTAACGATTACGATTAATCAAAATAAAAAAAGGAAAAGTTTTTTTCTTGCGGACGGAAGGGGGGACTTGCAGGCGATTGCGACGGCCATGCACGGAGGGGGGTTTCGATGATTGGATGGAGGCGGTAGATCGGAGGTTGGGGTGGTGGTGGGTTGCAAGGAGGTGGGCTTCGGCGATTGGGTGGAGGCGGCGATGGTTTGGGGGAGGGCGGATCTGGGCTTGCAGGTCAGGTTGACCTGGGCTTGGAAACCTGACCTGGGCTTGGAGGACGAGGTTGGAGGCGGCAGAGGTTTGGTGGGGCGCGGGGGGGGGGGGGTAGCTGGGCTCGGAGACGGAGGTTGGGGGGAGGAGGTGGGCACTTGGGCTTGTAGATCGTGGTTTGCAACGACAGGGGTGGGGTGGAGGGAGTCTTGCAGGCAGAGTTTTGGGGCGGTGGGAGGACCTGGGCTTGCAGGTCGAAGTTGGAGGCGGTGGATGCGGGAGGGGGGCTTGGAGGTCAGGTTGTCTTGGGCTTGGAGGACGAGGTTGGAGGCGGTGGAGGTTTGGTGGGGAAGGGGGGACCAGGGCTTGCAGGCAGAGGATGGGGAGGAGGAGGCGGGCACTTGGGCTGACAGGTCGGGATTGGCGGCGGCGGGTCGAGAGGTGGAGGGAAGCTTGCAGGCGGAGGTTTGGGATGGAGAGAGGATTTGGGCTTGCAGGCCGAGGCTGGAGGTGGCGGGTGCGTTAGGGGGTGCTTGCAGATCGGGTTAGGAGGCAATAGGTCGGCGGTGGAGGTTGCCTAAGGAGGAGGTTGTTGGACATGCGAGCCCACGACGAGCCATTATACAATAAATATTATTGCACATATCATTCCCTGATCTGAATGAAGAATAAATAATTTGCATAATAGGTCCCTATGTACAATTAGGGTTATGTACCATGGCCATCTTGATGATCATATAGCTATTGATTCAATAATTGAATCATAGAGGCTGGTGTTTGGTTGAATATCTAAATAGTTAGATAGAGGACTCATCAAGCACCATCAAATGATTATTAAGAGATGATCTCCATCCTGAGTAGGAGATGGCAATCTTTTATCACATAGGCTGATATCTGATCGACCTCTTGATGTAGGTCCTCTGCATGGGAATAGTGATTCGGAGGTGTCAGATTAGTTAGGTCAAAGGGTTGACTTAACGAGATCGAGATAACCTAAGTCCTATATTGAATGCTGTCACAGCATAGGCACACATCCTCTGACCAGAGACAGATGTGTTACTATATGTCTGAGTGTGTACATTTGGCAGACCAGTAGGTTGATGACCTAACCAAGGTCTATACACCGGTGAGCTGGTGTGCATGTAAGGGCATATGAGTAATACGATCTCTCAAAAGGGATCATACAGGTTCACTTATGAATCGGAAAACATGAGCTCACTCATGAGGTATTGGGACCGATAAAATTCCATGCATGGTCGTCGTGCTTTGGAAGCATGATAATAATTTGAAGGTATGATATATGCTTTGAGAAAGTATATGATCGATACCAAATCCCAATGATCAAGATTGAGAAACTTGGTGATCAAACCCTGAAGAAGACAATGAAAAATTGATCTTCATCTTCTGGTTGATCATTGGTCTTCAAGTATGTAGGATGTGCAGGTATTGGGAATACATGAGGGTGATGTAATCATAAACGATTGTATAACCATGACGCTTCCAGTCCGAGGGAGTGATGAAACAGGTCTAGATTTTAGTGACTCCTCTCAGTAGAGAAGTAACTTGATCTTAATCCAAGTGTTGGACATTGATCTGAATGTGATTCAGATGCAATGAGAAGATTAAGTATACGGACTTGATTTAATCAAGCATCTGCGGGAGGTCCGTTAGATCTGGATTTGAGATAAGATCTCAACATCCAAGTCACTATACATGGAACAATACAATCACCCTCTCCTTATCTTCAAATATCTGCGGAGAAAGCACATTATTCTTGAAGGAGTTCAGTAATAATTTCTTATGATGAATTTTGTATCCAAGCAAGAAGGTCTTGATGATTAAATGAGATTTAATTATCAAGTATAATATGAATGAGATTCATATTGTGAGAATGATTATCCAAGATAATTAAATGGGATTTAATTATCAAGGATAATCAGATTGTGGATAGTGCTATCCATAATATCTGTCTATATTATAAATGTGATTTGTAATATATAACACAGAGAGAGAGAGAGAGAGAAATTTTGTAAATGGCATTTGTTAATTATTAATGTGGATTGGATTCATATTAATTAATTAATTGGAAATATAATTTACAAATTAGTTTGGGTTGTGAATATGATTCATATATTTTTCAATGGCATGATTAAAATATTCACAAATTAATTTGGAACTAATTTTGTGGATATTATTGCAATAAAAGTTATTACAATTTATTAGGAAATAATAGGATACAATAAAAAGGAGACAAATCACCACTAAAAAGGAGTGACGTCACCAATGACTTAGTCATAGGTGACACCCCCTATTTTTTAGGGATGATTTGTTATCTTCCTTTTTTTGTTATCGTGTTATCTCTTAATAATTAATTTATGTTAATTAAATTGTGTTGATAATAATTCAACATATATTTAATTTTATATAAATTAATGTTGTTGGTTTTTAACCAACAACAATCATGGCCGTTGATTGACACATGGATCAACCTAGCCGTTGGATCTGCGTATGCCATGGATTGAGATCCATTGGATCCCAAACTAATATATAAGGAGGGCAACCCTAACCCTTTGGAGTACATCAACACAACGCAAGAGTACATGCCTACTCTTCCTCTCTCTCTCTCTCTCATTCTCGTTCTCTCTCTCCCTCTCTCTAAGGTGGCCGTCCATCTATGTGTTGAGAGAGAGAGCTTCTCACCTTCGCCTTCGACTACTCAAGGATCTCCATCTTCTTTGAGGCTGCTTGCTCTAGAGTAAGACGACGGATTTCGTTGGACAAAATCAGGAGATTCGAGACTTGGATCTTCATCGAGGATTGCAGGAGTCACGCGTCTCATCATCGTGCCCGCAAGTGCTATCTTCGTGGATCGGACTTGAGACAGGAGGATCTCTTGCTTTAGAGATCTCGTGATCGCAACCACCCTTCGAGAGGTATTTCTAATACTTTGTGATTTGATGAAACGATCCAAGAAATGTTCTTGTGATAATACGGTTTCATCACATGTTTTAAAATTTTTTAAATTCCGCTGCACCTTGCGATTAGTGCGACTAGTCGCCCCGATCGCATAAGATGCGATCGTCACGCTTCCGTGATGCGTTTGAAGATTCTCAATATCTTTCAAGTGGTATCAGAGCCTTAGGTCGGAAAAGATTTTGGATATGATCCATGAATCTAAGATGAGTTGGGCTTGAAAGAGTCGCGAAAGTTTTTATCGCATTTGAATTTTCGCACCTCTGTCTAATTGATTTTTTCGACACTGTTTAAATTATTTAAACATGAAATATTCAATTGGATTTTGTTCCCCATTAAATAAGAAAATAATAGGATCTGAGTTTACTAAATTTGGATTTAATTTGCTCAAGATATGGCCTTTTGAATAAGCATGTATTCACTGTTACGGGAACAACAAATCTGAATGTGATTAATTTATCAATTCTGATTTTTACGCGCCTCGAAATACGTGAAATATCACTTATATTCTGTTCTAAATCAAGTTGGCAATATTAGGAAACTGATTTTGCAAATTTTGGATTTAAATTGATCAAGATAAGTTGATTTTAGTGATTAGGGGTCACTGCTGGAAATTGACAAACTTGATCATGAACCTTGTGATAGTCATTCAATTATATTGATGAAAATTAATTGTTAATTTTCTGAAATTGGTTATTGATAAGTATTTGTGAAATATTTAAAGATGATAATCAATTCCTTGAATGACATCTTACTAACCATAATGATAAGATAGTTGATCTTGATCATTGATTAATTTGAAATCATCAACAAACATTGTTTGCATACAAAACCCTAGGTCATCCTACAATAGTTGTAGGACAACTTTTACATGCAAAACCCTCTTGTTTGAATAGGATTGGGGATTTGTTTAGCAAATCTCCTTATAGTATAGTCAAAATTGTTTTGACGTATATTATATGGTATAATTTTGGTTGAAAGATCAATGAGCATCTCAAAGTACATGATGATCTATCTGACATTATCCTTTCCTGAGGTGGATATGGTGTCTAGTCGGAGAGCATTGGGGTAGCGGGTTGCAAAGTATGTGGTCCGTCCCACTCTTGCCGGTACTGGCCATGACAGCGGGTAGGGACTCGATAATGCCGGAGAAATCAAAGTGTATTTTTCTAATTATTAAAATTCGAAATAATACGTACTTTGAGATTATACCTACTATTCAAGTAAAATTCAAAGTTTGTTGATTGAAAATTGGATTGATAATTAATTTAATGAGATTAAATTAATTATATCCTATTAAAACACTCTATTGTGAATAGATGTGTATTTCCCTTGGAAGAATTAATTATGTGAATATGATTCACGATAATTAATTATTTTAATTTGAATAAGAGGTGGAGGATCACATAAGTGACATCCATGGTCTCTCGTCAAGGTAAAGAATTTCGTCGCCAAAAGTTGTATATAGAAGACGCTTGTCCGAAGTGATAGATCCTATATACAATTATTTTGATCGGGTTCTTTGCTTCTCAAAAGAGTAAGGCCGTATATGTAGTGACCCCAATATCGGGTCCTCATATTATTGGGGCGATATTGGATTGCGTATAGCGAGTATTAAGCCTGTTGACCGTTGGTTCAATTAATGACGGGTCAACATCACCTTAGGGGTGGTGGGCCCGGGTATTAAAGACCGAATTGGAAGATGCAAGTTGGACTTGCAAGAAGGAATGTGTTCTTGCTTCTTTTTATCGGAGTCACAGGTTCTCATATTATTGAGATGTGACAAAAATAGGAAAGGAGATCCCAGATCTTGCTAGAAATATAATGGTAAGAATATCTCTTACATTGAAAGTGACTAAGGGAATGAACTTTCATTGTTGACAAGGCAAGACAACTTTGATATAAAAATTCCTAAATCAAAGTAAAATATGTATATATAATATATATACCCTTATGCAAATTTCTTATTTCAGATAATCCTTCATTAAACCCACTCAATGTTATACTCAATAATAACCAGTAAAATATCATGGATTGGACTCATGATCCAGATATTGTACTTGCAATCGAACACATAATGTATGTGGTTGCAATGTGCAAGTTTCCTCAACATAATGAGCAATGACAATTAAATAAGACAATGAGACATCACCTTAGGGTTTGTATGTCTCTATAGTCTTGATCTTTCATCGAGTGTACTTTGGAAGTGGCATGCCGATGATGATCGCAATTGTCAAAATAATCCTTATAAAATCTAAGAAGATGTTCTGGCATACATATGTGCTCTAGACATTTAATCATGAATGACATGGTTCTCTGCATTATGCAGAATGGTAGCTCGAAAGAGATGATGTATTCAAAATGTTTGAATACCTACCTGAACCTAAGTCTCTAAGAGTTAAGATGTATGTACATATGATGAGTGTCATCATTCTACTGTCTACACTCTAGTCATTCATGAAGATTCATAATAATCATTTTGTATGAATTTAATGAAGCATGTGTAAATGTTGAAGTGATCTTGTATTGAAATCTTTTGAATTCAACATAAGAGATTCTTTATCTTGAACAATGGTTGTTTATAGATGAAGAAAGCACAGTGGAAGCGTGGGTCGGACCCATATGAGAAGGAAAGTCAAAGAGTTGATTGTACTTCTGTGACTTCCATATGACATCCAAAGAGTTGGATGAATGCCAATACTGCAATAAGTTGATGTGTTGATAGTATGACTATCAAGTCTGTCTAAAATCCTTAGTGAAGGACTCAGATAGAGCATCAGAATAATCTACATATAATCATTGACTTTGACTTACTTATTTCATAAGATAAAGTCTGATAACTGTATCCCAATCTTCTAATGACATTTGCAATTGGTTGCATATATATATATATATATATATTAGAAGATTAGAAATTTGATCTTAAGGTTTAATAGTCATCTACATGGATATTGATGTAATTGTTGCAACAATCTCTGTTGGATAGATGGACTTCATATTCTCAGTGGGAGAGCCCTTAGTCTTAGAAAATGTCTCTACGACCTAGATGTTAGAATACACTCATTGTTTGTTTCTAAATGTTGGAAATAAACATGAATTCTGAGATAGAGCTGTCATAAAGAGTTATGATGGATATATTTTGGATAGTAATCTAACATCTAGTGGACTCCACAAAATTAGAAAATTAATGAATGGTTCATTAAGATTTCTAATATTGAAAGTCAAAACCTTTATAAGATCAATAGGAGGATGAAGATCATTTGACAATGATTTGGCATCAAGTTTTGGACATATGTCTGTTGATGAGATCAATAGATTAGTAAGATGTGAAACTTTAGAATGTCTAAAATTTCAAATCTTACATACTTGTGAATATTGTATTCGAAGAATGTCCAATACACCCTTCTCTTAGGAAAGGTGTAAGATGTCAAGGTATTCGGGATCTCATACATATTGATGTATGTGGATCATCTATATCATAGTGAACATTATGGATATGTGATATCTATTGATGATTATGTATGATATGAGATTTCTTCTCTTCACCTGAGAAACCTTTGAAATGCTCAAAGATTTCATAATTTTGATTTAGAACCAAAGTTTGAAGGAAGATTAAATGAATTTGATCTAACCAAGGTAGCAAGTACCTATTAGATGAATTCAAAGAATACCTTATGAAGATATGAATATCATTTCTATCTCAATCCTCCTAACACACCTAAAACTCAATGGAGTTGTAAGGAGATACAATTGGATCATGTGTGACATGATTTGATCAATGATTAATTTTACTATAATTATCCCTTAGTTTCCAGGTATATATGCGTAGTAGAGACTGCAATATATATCCTTAATAAGGTTCCATGTATGTAAGCTGGAATCTAGCACTTGAGAGTGCTACTTCATTAGGAAAATAAAGGATGGTATTGGATACCTGCTTTATGACCCTGAGATTCTTAAAAGATCTCATCTCTGAGAATGTGATTCTTAGAGGATGACTCTCTTGATAATCAAGATGAAAATGAAGTGTAGGAACTTATTTAATCTTTAGAAGATAATGAGGCTCCTGAAATCGGGAACTAAAAGGACAATTAAGGATGAAACACTAATACTTCTTCAAATGAGTTTGAGGATGTATTCCATGTGTCAGTTAAGTCTGACAATGATCGGACTTCATGTGATGAAGCTCCTGAGGATCATGACATGGAAAGATGGATATTAGCAATAAAGTCTAAAGTAGACTTCGTATACAAGTGTTGTATATGTACCCTCGAGGATCCACCTATAAGGGTTAAACCCATTAAGGTGTAAATGAATCTTCAAGAGAAAGAGGGAACCTGATGAGAAGGTAGAGACCTTCAAAGCACGGTTCATAGCCATGAGCTACACACCGGAAGAGAAGACATTGTTTGTAATGGGACTTGCTCTTCGGTGACCATGCTTAAAATCATCAGAATATTGCTAGCCTTAGCTACACAACTTGACTATTGCATCTTCAATATGTAAGTCAAGATTGCATTCCTCTAAGAATACCTCTGTGAGGATATTCACATGAAGTAGCCCAGGGCTTCATGATTGGGGAAAGTAAGGTGTAAAAGCTAAAGAAATCCATCTACAGACTCAAATAAGCTTCTTGTTGTTGGAACATAAGATTTGATGAAATTATAAATGTTATAATTTCAGATATAATCTTGGTGCACCATGTGAAGCTTAGTGGGAGTGCCATTGTGTTCATCGAGCTAAATGTAGATAATATCCTAATCATTTGTAATGATATAAGGATGATAATAAGTGTTTTATGATCTGGCTATTCCATACCTTGAGATACGATCTCAAAAAGATGCCTCTTGGATCTTAGTTCTGAAGGTGTTCAGAAGCAAAAAAAAGAGGGTATTGGGACTTTCACATTTAGTACACCTTGGACATGTTCCATTTTTCTGGAAATTCCAAGAAAGGTTTTCTTACCTTAAGATTTGACACTGACCTATCTAAAGGGATAGTACCTCAAAGAGTTGAGGAAGAGAATGCTAAAACTGGTTGCCTTTTTGTGCATCAGTTACGAGAAGCTGAAAGTATGCTAGATGTGTACAAAAGCCAGATGTCTGCCATGCAGTGGGAGTAGTAAACTGTTACTAATCCTGCTATGGAGATAGAACACTTGATTGCAGTAATAACAATATCTTCAAAGATGACAAGGCTTTAGAGATAGTGATCTATAAGTCTTATCTTCAAGAAATTAAGACTTTATAGATGGAGATCTAAAAGGTCTTAACTACGAATACCTTAGGAGATAGAGATCTCCAGGAATAAGGGTATTCTGATAAGGATAATAGAAATTACACACTGGTTATAATAATAATTTTTGAGATGTAGTGTCAAGGACACTATGACTGATAAGATTGAGTATTGGTTGCATTAGATGCAACATTCGCATTAGATGCGAGCACTGTTACTGGGGATATGCAAGTGCCGTAAAAGGACTTGGTGTAGTCTCGCGGGAACAGAGTGACTGATCAACTTACCTAGCTATTTTCTAAATAGCCTATGATTGTCACATGAGTGTGGGTTTAAATGATTAGCTCATTAATGGCTCTTTGGGCCAGTGGGAGATTGTTGGACATGCGAGCCCACGGCGAGCCATTATGCAATAAATGTTATTGCACATATCATTCCCTGATCTGAAATGAAGAATAAATAATTTGCATAATAGGTCCCTCTGTACAATTAGGGTTATGTACCATGGTCATCTTGATGATCATATAGCTGTTGATTCAATAATTGAATCATAGAGGCTGGTGTTTGGTTGAATATCTAAAGAGTTAGATAGAGGACTCATCAAGCACCGTCAAATGATTATTAAGAGATGATCTCCAGCCTGAGTAGGAGATGGCAATCCTTTCTCACATAGGCTGATATCTGATCGACCTCTTGATGCAGGTCCTCTGCATGGGAATAGTGATTCAGAGGTGTCAGATTAGTTAAGTCAAAGGGTTGACTTAACGAGATCGAGATAACCTAAGTCCTATGTTGAATGCTGTCACATCATAGGCACACATCCTCTGACCAGAGACAGATGTGTTAGTATATGTCTGAGTGTGTATATTTGGCAGACCAGTAGGTTGATGACCTAACCAAGGTCTATACACCGACGAGCTGGTGTGCATGTAAGGGCATATGAGTAATACGATCTCTCAAAAGGGATCATACAGGTTCATTTATGAACCGGAAGAGATGAGCTCACTCATGAGGTATTGGGACCGATCAAATTCCATGCATGGTCGTCGTGCTTTGGAAGCATGACAAGAATTTGAAGGTATGATATATGCTTTGGGAAAGCATATGATCGATACCAAATCCCGATGACCAAGATTGAGAAACTTGGTGATCAAACCCTGAAGAAGACAGTGAAAAATTGATCTTCATCTTCAGGTTGATCATTGGTCTTCCAGTATGCAGGATGTGCAGGTATTGGGAATACCTGAGGGTGATGTGATCATAAACGATTGTATAATCATGACGCTTCTAGTCCGAGGGAGTGATGAAACAAGTCTGGATTTTAGCGACTCCTCTCAGTAGAGAAGTAACTTGATCTTAGTCCAAGTATTGGACATTGATCTGAATGTGATTCAGATGCAATGAGAAGATTAAGTATATGGACTTGATTTAATCAAGCATCTGTGGGAGGTCCGTTAGATCTGGATTTGAGATAAGATATCAACATCCAAGTCACTATACGTGGAGCAATACAATTGCCCTGTCCTTATCTCCAAGTATCTGCGGAGAAAGCACATTATTCTTGAAGGAGTTTAGGAATAATTCTTATGATGAATTTTGTATCCAAGCAAGAAGGTCTTGATGATTAAATGAGATTTAATTATCAAGTATAATATGAATGAGATTCATATTGTGAGAATGATTATCCAAGATAATTAAATGGGATTTATTATCAAGGATAAGCAGATTGTGGATAGTGCTATCCATAATATCTGTGTATATTATAAATGTGATTTATAATATATAACAGAGAGAGAGAGAGAAATTTTGTAAATGGCATTTGTTAATCATTAATGTGGATTGAATTCACATTAATTAATTAATCGGAATGTAATTTACAAATTAGTTTGGTTGTGAATATGATTCACATATTTTTCAATGGCATGATTGAAATATTCACAAATTAATTTGGAATTAATTTGATGGATATTATTGCAATAAAAGTTATTACAATTTATTAGGAAATAATAGGATAAAATAAAAAGGAGATAAATCACCATCAAAAAGGGGTGGCATCACCAATGACTTAGTCATAGATGACGCCCTCTATTTTTTAGGGATGATTTGTTGTCCCCCCTTTTTTTGTTATCTTGTTATCTCTTAATAATTAATTTATGTTAAATAAATTGTGTTGATAATAATTCAACATATATTTAATTTGATATAAATTAATGTTGTTGGTTTTTAACCAACAACAATCATGACCGTTGATTGACACATGGATCAACCTAGCCGTTGGATCTGTGTATGCCATGGATTGAGATCCATTGGATCCCAAACTAATATATAAGGAAGGCAACCCTAGCCCTTTGGAGTACATCAACACAACACAAGAGTAGACGCCTACTCTTCCTCTCTCTCTCTCTCTCTCATTCTCGTTCTCTCTCTCCCTCTCTCTACGGTGGCCGTCCATCTATGTGTTGAGAGAGAGAGAGAGAGCTTCTCGCCTTCGCCTTCGACTACTCAAGGATCTCCATCTTCTTTGGGGCTTCTTGCTTTAGAGGAAGATGACGGATTTCATTGGACGAAATCAGGAGATTCGAGGCTTGGATCTTCGTCGAGGATTGCGGGAGTCACACGTCTCATCATCGCGCCCGCAAGTGATGTCTTCGTGGATCTGACTTGAGACATGATGATCTCTTGCTTTAGAGATCTCGTGATCGCAACCACGCTTCGAGAGGTATTTCTAATACTTTATGGTTTGATGAAACGATCCAAGAAACGTTCTTGTGATCATGTGATTTCATCACATGTTTTAAAATTTTTTAAATTCCGCTGCACCTTGCGACTAGTGCGACTAGTCGCCCCGATCGCATAAGATGCGATCGTCACGCTTCCGTGATGCGCTTGAGGATTCTCAATATCCTTCAGAGGTGGTCGGTGGGGGGAAGGGGTGGGGGTGGTGGTCGGTAGAGGACATCGACGGGGGGAGGGAGTTGCCTGGCTGGAGGAGGAGGAGGATGGCGGTGGCTTGGTTGGTTGGAGGAGGAAGGGGTTCCATTCGTAGATAATGTAAAATTAAAGGGTATAAAATGCAAAATACTTGACGGATACCGTTATAGTTAACGGAAAGTTAGATGGAAGTTAACATGGGGTTATGAGTGTAAGAGTTAAGTACTACTCAAGGTCTTGAGTGTAATTCGTGATTATAGAGGGTATCCGGGGTAATTACGAAGTTACTCAAGGTTATGGGTGTAAATATCCCATTTGTATTCGAGTTTATTTATCTTTTCAACTGTTTTTAGTACTCATTCTAAATAAAATAAATTTTGTTGTTTCCTTTTAATCATGAACTTTTTTGTTTCAAATTTTACTTGATAATTTTATTTTTTTAGGATGGATTTAGAGAGGCTTAAATTATTATATTTATCAAATTTTAAAAATCACAACTCAAAATACTAATTTATTTGAAAATCTAACATTAATAATAGATTTAAATTCTATGTTTATCAAAATTGAAAGAGGTTCATTTTAAAAATATTAACTCTACGTAAAAATATCGTTTGAAAATTTTATAAGTTTTTTTCATTTTTAAGCATACATAAGTTGTATACTTGATCTTCCATGATAAAATTCCTGATTCCGCACCCTGACTAGAAATATTTATATTTAGGTCGATTTATTTTCGATGGTTGGTTACAGCCGCCGTAAATGTACTGTATTTAGGACGATCAATACTAACTGGTGCGAATTATGGACAATATTTTTAGTTATTTAAGACGGAATATATTCGGGTTCCTCTTCCCCCTCCGGCGACCCCCTCCGTCGGTGGCCCTCCTCTCCTCCCCCCATCCGCCGTCCTCCTCCCCCCTTCGGCAACGCCCCTCCGTGGATACCCCCGCCGTTGACTCCCGTCCGTTGGTGGCCTTCTAGGTCGACGCTCCCTTCCGACGAGACGTGTTCTGCAGCTCGTGGCCTGATATAACCAACAGGAGGTTGATAGTTCTTATAGACCTTTTGAGGTATGAACATTTAGTTCCCTTGGGAAATTCTATGTGATTTTGCTTTTTTCCGCTGTGAAATATATCCAATTAATTTTCAGTGTCATTTATCCCTATTTTGCATCCCCTTCATTCAGTGAAATGCTCAAAGGAGACCATCTTAGCTGCAATTCCTTGCTGTTTGAGTACTCCAGGAACGGCCTTCATGCGAAAGTTTTAGATTTCTTCCTGGAAAGACACTCGACCAATGGGTCTTTCAATGAATCCGCTTTCTCCCATGTTCTGAAGGTTTGCGGCTTATTGAGTAATCATTTTCTTGGTATGCAGCTGCACTGCCATTGCTACAAATTTGGGTTGAAATCTGATGTCGGCATTGGAACTTCTCTTGTAGATATGTATATGAAATGCGAGCATGTTGAGTATGCTAGAAGAATTTTTGAACGGATGCCACAAAAAAATGTAGTGACATGGAGTTCTCTTCTTGCCGGTTATGTACAAAATGCATATCATTTTCTTGTTCATGACCTCTTTGTTAGGATGCGTGTTGAAGGAATTAAGCCTAATGAATTAACTTTTGTGGCTGTACTTGGAGCTTCAGCAGCTGAAGGATTGATTGAGAAAGGGAAGGAAACTCATTCTCAGTTAATGAAGTCGGGTTTTGCCGAAACAATCTTTTTAGGCAATTCTTTGATGAACATGTACTCTAAATGTGGGGCTATGGAGGATGCTAAGTTGCTTTTTGAGTATATGGAGCACCGAACCATTGTCTCATGGAATACCATGGTTGCAGGCTTTGTGCAGAATGGTCTTGATTTTGATGCATTGGAATTGTTCAGCAGAATGATAATCGAGGGACTGGATCAGACCCAGATGATTTTTGCTGCGATATTAAAGTCATGTGCAAACCTAAAGAGATTGGTTCTAGCTAAACAACTTCATAGCTGTATATTGAAAAGGGGCTTTAAAGGAGATGAGAATATAATGACCGCCCTGACGGTTGTTTATTGTAAATGTAATGCGATGGGTGATGCATTGAAGTTGTTCTCAACAATGACTGGGTATCAAAATGTGGTTTCATGGACTGCAATGATTAATGGGTTGATAGAGAATGGCAGGACCGAGGAGGCTGCACATGCATTTTGCAAGATGCGCATAGAAGGCACCAAGCCTAACGAGTTCACGTTCTCGACTATATTGACTGCTTCCCCTACCGTTTCTCCCTCCCAAATTCATGCCCATGTCCTTAAAACCAACTATCAAAGTGTTCCATCTGTTGGAACTGCTCTGTTGGTTGCGTATTCAGCATCTGGCAGTGTTGACGAAGCACTGTTGGTTTTTACAGGAATTAACGGTAAGGATATCATGGCTTGGTCTGCTATGATGGCAGGATTTGCTCAAGCAGGTAACAGTGAAGGAGCTATTAGGCTTTTTCGTGAGATGATCATGGAAGCTTTTAAACCAAATGAATATACCATATCTAGCATTCTTGATGCATGTGCTGCCCCGACAGCAACAACAAGCCAAGGCAAACTACTTCACGGGTTACTGATTAAGTATGGATACGAAAGGTCAATTTGTGTGAGTAGCGCTTTAGTCCATATGTATGCAAAGAGGGGAAATATCATGCATGCACATTTTGTTTTTAACCTGCAAACTGAAAGGGACTTGGTTTCTTGAAATTCGATGATAATTGGGTATGCACAACATGGGAGAGGACATAAGGCCATTGATATTTTTAACGAAATGAAATCAGAGAATCTTGACATGGATAGATTAACTTTTATGGGTGTCCTTGCTGCATGTGTCCATGCTGGCCTTATTGAAGAAGGTCAAGCGCACTTTGATTTTATGGTTAATGACAAAAATATCAATCCTGCAATGGAGCACTATACCTTGCTGGTAGATCTTTACAGCCGAGCCGGCAAAATGAAAGAAGCTTTGGATATTATAACTGAGATGCCATACCCGCCAAGTGCTTCTGTGTGGCGTACACTACTTGGAGCTTGCCGCGTTCATCGAAATATAGAGATAGGTAAGCTTGCAGCAGAAAACTTCTGTCACTCGATCCTCAAGATTCAGCTGCATATGTGTTGCTGTCAAATATGTATGCGGCGGCTGGAAAATGGGATGAACGGGCAGAAGTTAGGAAGTCGATGGATGGAAAGAAGGTGAAAAAAGAAGCTGGATATAGTTGGATTGAGGTAAAGAATAGAGTGCATTCTTTCTTGGCTGGTGATAGGTCGCATCCTTTGTCTGATTCTATATACCAAAAGCTGGGAGAACTGAGTAAGCGGTTGAAAGATTCTGGTTATCTCCCGGACACTAGCTTCGTGCTACATGATGTGGATGATGAGCTCAAGGCCACCATTCTTTCTCAACATAGTGAGAGGTTGGCGATTGCCTTTGGATTAATAAGCACCCCCCAAGGAAGCTCTCTCCATATTGTGAAGAATCTAAGAGTTTGTGGGGATTGCCATGCAGTAATCAAGTTGATCTCAGCCATCGAGGGTAGAAATATCGTTATGAGGGATTCAAATCGTTTTCACCACTTCAGTGCTGGTTCTTGTTCATGTGGGGATTACTGGTGATCCTCTTGTTCGAGTAATTGTTAGCATGTTTGGTTGGGTCTTAACCTCAAGCATTCTGATGGAATGCTGCTTGAAGAGTTAACATGTATGATGCTGCCCTGATAAGAAGGCCAAACTACAGAATCGATAATGGCGTTTCAAGAACCTAATTGGAGTGGTGTTGGGTGGAAATAGATGACCGTTTCCTTGGAAGGAGAAGCTATTATTGTGAAAAATTCTGTTTTTAATTATTAGATCGACACTATTCAAATATGGGTAGCTTGCAGAAGCTTGTAAACTTCTAAGGCCCTGTTTGGTAGGAGAATAGGCCCTGTAATAAGGGGTCAATTCTCCTCCCGACACGGTTTCCAGTGGTACGACTATTCCACCTTATTTCACTCTTATTCCTATCTTTATCCCACCTTACCTACCTTTATTTCATCTCATTCTCCTTATTCCTATCCTCCAACCGAATAAAGAATAGACCCTTATTCTCCTTATTCCCCATCCTTATTCCTGCTTATTCCCGAACCGAACGGTGGTGGAAGTTCTGTCAGATTTTTGAACTGACAGTTCTGGGAACTGGTCCATCATATGCGTATGAGAGCATTATATCTGAACATTTTACGTACAGAATGTGATTCTCTGTTAAAATGATGATTCACAATTTCACTATTCTCAAAATTGACAATTCGTCGTGCTTGTGTTTGCAACCTTTTTCTTGAGAAGAGATGCAAAATGCCCTCTGGTAAAAATTAATAATGCATATAAAAATGAAAGTAGAAGAAACTGGAGGCTGCTTTTGATGTCGAAGAAACTATCCTACTCGAGAAGTGTAATACCTATCAAAATGGACTTTTCTTATTTCACAATGAAATCCTAATCCTTCTTTTATAGGATAGGAATGTTTGGAAAATAAGGAGTCTAAACATCGAAACAAAATAGTAAATAACACCCCTACTCATGATGTCTCGATAAGAGGCCATAGCATATAGATGAGGGTAACATTCATATATAGGACACCCACATCAATCATCAGATCAGAACTTGAAGGAGCAGCCATTTCGCAACACCGTGCTTATGTGCCAGAAACTTGCAGACTTGAATAGATCCCCTTTCGAATGTTCAGAGGAAAAATGATGGCATATAGAGGATGGAGTGCTGCACGTGAAAGTTATATATGCTCAGATCAATCTACAAGTTAGATGGTCGATGCTCCTCCATAGCTTGGCCACCTATTTAAGCAGTAAAGCCTCATGCGCCTCCTTTAAGCGTAGAAACCCAAGGCCACGGTGCTCGACATGTAACATGAGAACATCCCAACTCACTAGATGAGTGCATGGACTTTACCTATTCTAGTTACTCCAGAAGAACTACATCACATGACCTTAAATATTGATATCGGTTTTTCCTTTGCCGACCGGAAAAGGGACATGCCATACATCAATATCGTCAAAAATCATGGAAATGGTTATTCTGATCTTCTTCATCTTGATGAGAGTCACTCCGACTGAAATTTGACATCATCATCTGGAGGTGATCATGAGACATTTTATTTTGGGCAAGATCTGGGGGGTCATTATTGGCTTGCCCCTAGTGGAATGGGACATCATTTCTCTTCCAATGGAGGAAGGGGGTTTAGGTGTTATGCAGTTTGAGACCCAGAACAGAGATTCTCTGATAAAGTATGTGACCAGGCTCTAGGCTAGATATGAAGTTTTGACTTGCATACTTATATGTGGCTTATACTTATAGCATCTCTGTGCATGGCTTCAACTCATGTGATATCCATTTGTCCTCGGCATTCTAGAAAGGTATCTGTGCAGTCCTTCCTAAGATACCGGGCCATCTATGCCCGATGTTGGGCAGGTTGCTCTTTCTTCTTGTGGTTAGATGACTGAACCCGTGGGTCGACTTTGGGTGAAAGATTTTTCAAGCCTTCTTGCTCTCACTTTTAAATGGAACATGACCGTTTCAGAATATTGGGTGGACAGGATGTGGTTCCCAACCTTCTGTTGGATGATTGGATCGATTTATGTAGTTCTTAAGTGTTATCAAGGCTTCGACTAATAGACGGGCTATCTAAGGGTTGCGATCATCTGGCATGGCGGGTGGTAAGTTTATGATGTGCAAGTGGAGGGCATTTTCTAACCTACATTATCCGGGCTGAGTTACCGTATTGGTTAGAGAGCGACAATTCAAAACCTATACATGATGATGTAAATTATATGCAGATGTGTGTTTATTTGACTTGGCATACCCCAAGGCCTGTTGTTGGGAGGCAATTTCAAAACTAAGGCATCCATACAAATCAACAAAGCATGTAATGTGATCTAAGAGTTTTTTTTCCTTTTTCTATTTTTAGAAACAGATAGTGTGTACAATGCTTAGTTGGAACCAATGTTTAGAATATAACAGAGGAACTTTGAAAACAACACCAAGCTCAGACCATACACGAAAAATTGGATGAAAATATTTTTGGATTCAAGATAAATAAATCTATATTATAAGATTTTTGCGTAATTCAGAAATCCAATAAAATAACGAATAAAAACATATATTTGAGAAAATGGTGTTTAATGCATGGCTTAGACCACTAAATACATAGAAAATATCATAGATGGATATTTTTGCAAATTGATTTTTCTAGGTTTAGAATATTAAATGCCACAGGAAATATTTTTTTTGATATTTTTATATTTTTAATGCTTCCAATTTTTAAAAAAATATATTTTTTTAATTTTTAGCAAAATTAGGAGCTACTTGTAATGCAATTAACTTTTTGGATAGTAGATCAAACAAAATGAAATGTATCTATTTAGAAAATTTGAGATTTTTTTGGATGTATAAGTGATTTTTTATGCTTTTTCTATTGAATGAACCTTGATTTGGAGTAGTTAATTAATGAAAATTACTAGGAACAATAATTTTGCAATCTATATATGTCACACGTACCCAAGATTAAAAATGTCAAATCCTTCTCCCACTATAAGTATGGTCGGTTACATGAATTCTTGCTCAAATCCATGTTGAAAGATTCGACTATTTTTTACGTTGGCTCTTGACTACCTAAGGCAACCCACAAAGGGGGATTTGAATTCTGATCTTTTGGACGATGGGCACACGTACCTAAGACTACATAAATAAAGGGCACTTATTTTTTGCAAAATGGCACAAACTATATTTTTTTAATAAAATACTAAAATAAAAAAATTATTTATTTAAAAAGAAGAACTTATGTTTTTGGATATTTTTTAGATATATTGTAGAACTTGCAATGGGACGTAATAGATTTCTTTGGATTTTTAGACAAATGTATGATTTGCTATGATTTAAATCGTCCAAATGAGCAAAATCCATAAATTTTAACCAATTTAATGCTAGAAAATCATACATATCTCAGAACAATAAGATATGCATCACAATAAAATGAGAAAAAGTTTCTCTACAACTCATTTTTCGCAATAATGAAGTGAGCATAATAGATGGTTCAAAAAGAAATGTTTAAATAAAATTAATAAAGAACTAAAATGCGAACAAAAAGAGAACTGCAATAAAAAATAGGAGGAGGGTTTCAATGATAAGCCTAAAGTGCAATGTAGAGTGTTGCAGTGGCTCGACAAGCGAGGGCTGCTTAGTATTAATGAAAACCTTGGAGGGAGCTTATGCAATTTTCTTACTTGGAGGAGCAGCGAGCAGTGGTAAAGACTTTATTGAAGACTTGGCTATGATGAGGGCTACCAAAGCTGTTGACTTAATGCATTTACTTCCTCAGTTGGATGATCCACAAAGCGAGCTACTTCTATTACGATCTTGTACGGGTACTGCCAAGCTTATGTTCGGCTTACGGACACGTTAACCCGCATACGTGGAACGGGCTGCTACGTGGTTCGACAAAGGGTTACGCGGAGCTATTGAGGATATTAGTGTTTGTGGAGGTTCTTTCTTTGGTGACCTTCAATGGCGAGTGGCGTCGCTACCCATCAGACTCGATGGTTTAGGTCTGTACTCGGCTATTGAGGCTTCTTCATATGCTTTTGTGGCCTACAGAGTTCAATCATGGACTCTCCAAGATCACATGCTACAAGACAGCGTGATACATGGTATGGATTCTGATTTTCTTAATACTTTTGAAGGATTACATGTCGCACTTCCATCTCTTGATCTAATATATTTTGCTAGTAAGGATACCGTTCCCCCTAAAGTCCAGCATGCTTTGACGAGTTCCATTTTTTTAGCAAAATCGTAAAATAAATGTAAGTTGAGTTTGATATGACTGCTAGACAAAAAGTATTTTTTTGATGTTTACAAACTGAACATGCTTAATATTTCCTTCTTGCCATTCCTATTGAGGGGCTTGCAATGCATATGTCACCCATTAAATATCGTACTATTCTCAAGTATCGTCTCATGATTCCTCTATTTCCAGCAGATGAGGCTTGCCCAATATGCCACAAATCCTGCTTAGATGCTTTTGGAGAGCATACCGTCCATTGTCGCGAACTTCCAGGTTTCAAATATAGACATGATTTTGTCAGGGATGCCCTTTTTGATGTACTCAGACATGCAGGGGTTGCTTCAAAAAAAGAAGCACCGGTGAATTTTTTGACTGGTCTACAGGAGGGGAGATCGACACTTAGACCAGCAATTGTTTTAATATTTGGATGGGTTGGAGGAAAACATGTGTGTGTCGATTTAACCGGAGTTTCTCCATTGGTGCGTCCGATAAAGAGTGATTTTGTTGCGGGATACGCTGCACAAAAAACTGCCTCATCTAAAGTAGCTAAGCATGAGAAGACATGTATTGACAATCAACATGTATTCATCCCCTTTGATTTTGATACATTTGGATTCTTGGAAAGTGAAGCAACGGAGCTCCTCAAGAGGATCTAAAAAATTATGCATAGCAATGTTATGGTTTCTAGATCTATGAATGTTGGAATTTGAAGGATTGGATTTGCCATCCAAAAGGGATTGGCGGCTCAGCTTGTTGCCCGTCTCCTATCAATTTCTATGTAATGATTTGAATAATTTTCTTGTAAAATAAGTAAAGGATTTCTCGTTCGATTGAACATGTGAGATTAGAAGGTCTCAATGCATCTGGGCCATCTGAGGGTCGCCACATGGCAAATGCCTTTAGCATCTTTTTCCTCATATGGAGAAAATATCTCTACTCAGTCGAGGTTGAGAGTGTTCGAACATGGGTTTGGCTGATCCATAAAGCTCGATGAAATTTTGGAGCGACAACTGAAGGATTGGTCCTCTCGATCTTCTAGTGGTTAGGTTCAAACTTCAAACAAGCAAGGGGTTAGAGTCAATTCAGGGTCGACCATGGTGTGGAGCAGCTCCTTATATTTGGGTTCTTCGACCAATACAACGAGAGGTGAGTGTGTGTGCGTGGAGTGGACGCATTGTGGTCCTCAACGTAACGAAGGAGGACGCGATTCGTGTTTAGAGGACTTGTCGGGAAACTTCTTATGCAAAAGTTGTACCACATTCTTCCTCAGATGTCTCCCAAATAGTCCTTTCAGTGTGAGGCATGTCAACTTGGGGAACATCAAAGAACTTGAATCTCTGGTCGATCGAGTCAGATTAGTTCCTCCAGTTTTGAACTTATTCATTTTGATGTTTGGGATCCTAATTGTATCCCTTATCGCCAAGGGTATACATTTTATCTAGTAGTTGTAGATGATTTTTCAAGGTTGTCCTAGATCTTTTAAATGAAGAAAAAGTTTGAAGTGGAAAATATAACACTTTTTTATTAAAATAAAGAATTTGTTCTCTGCTAACGTGAAATATGTGCGTATTTACAATATCTTAGAACTCTGCACAATACAGTTGAATCGGTTCCTCAAATCCATTGGGATTCTCCACCAAACCTCTTTTTGCTTATGCCTCCCAACAAAATGGAGTTGCCAAGTGGAAACATTGACATATACATGATGTTACCAGGACTCTTCTCTTCAGAGCCATGCCTCACATTCTTTTTGGAGTGATGTTGTTTTCACCATGTGCTACCTTATCAATTGCATGCCTTCCACCGTTTTAAACGAGCAAGTTCCTTATCCATTGTATTTCCTGACAAGGATTTGTTCTCCCTCCAACCTCGTGTTTTTTGGTTGCACTGCCAATGTCACCGCCTTACTCCATGTAGTTACACTTTATCTCCTAGGGCCACCAAGTGTATGTTTGTCAGCTACTCTCGTACAAAAAAAGAATATCGGTATTTTGATCCGACTCAAAGGAAATAATACTGTTACATTTTTTGAATCAATTTTCGCCATGATTTCACTCTGGTGAAAGATTTAGAGATCAATAAACATGAGGTTTCATAGCAACATCCTCTTTGGTTGTTTATTGTATAACATCTCGGGGGTCATCAAACAAGGTGAGGAAGAAGGTAGGAAGATGACCGCTCCCATTCATGGAGGACCCTTCGTTAGCAACAATTGAACGATCCCACTAAGAATGGCAATTCAAGTGTCGATTTATGTCTATTTTCCATCTAATGTATCAGAAATGCCTATCATATAATTATACATATTTCAATAATTATTGGAAAACAAGTTTAATTACAATTTTCCTTCTAAGGAATTTCATAAGGTAGATAGATCTTCTCTTATTTAAATTTCCCTAGTTCACTTTTTCCAAAGGAAGATTCTCTCTTTTGTGTCTCCTATAACTTTTTTATACAAAAGAGAAATAAAGGTAAAAAAATATATCTAAAAGAGAGATGGGACCAATTTTTTAAACGTAATAGTTAATGACGTTAGGTGCCTTAATGACGTGTGCTCCTAATGAGAAAGAGATCATCTAACAAACACTAGTACTTTTTTTGGTCCATAAACAATAAAGTCAGACCACCGACATTTATGCCAATTCAATGTTGACATATAATGACAACCAATGGCACATTAAAAACGAATTTCCTATCGATCTTATTATTCCAATAAGAGAAGATGACATATGCTAAAGTACGAGAATATTATTTATTGGACATTGCTACATGCTAAGGTGTACCTTTTTTGGGTCCATTTTCGCAAACCCTACTCTCCATAGTTTGATTGGGAGGACTTTTTTTGTACAAGTACCCCCACAATCCAATGGTTGAAATTCCCTTGAGGTGGATTAGGGTTTCCCTGGCTTAGTACTCTTCATTTCCATGTCAATGCATAACAAGTAGTATATTGGATTATACTTTCTATGATCTGATTAAAATTGGAAGAAGTTTTAGACCTTTTTGAAGAAGATTCTCTTACCAACATGTTTACTTCCATTGCATGTAATGTATTTGCATTCAAAGCTCTACGAGCTCTACACTTGGAAGATCTGTGAATTCTTCCTGCTTATTCCAAAACTTTCCAAGGTCCACAACATAGAATCCAAGTTGAAAGAGATAAATTGAAGAAATATGAGCGTCCTCTATTGGGACGTACTGTTACATCAAAGTTGGGATTATATGTGAAAAACTATGGTAGAGCTATTTATGAATGTATGTGTAGTGGACCTGTTACCAAAGATGATGACAATGTAAACTCATAGCCATTTATGCATTGGAGAGTCTGCTTCATGGTAAGTTGGCTTGGTAAGCAACCCTGTAGTCTAAGCACCACGATATGGTAATTCGACCCGCCATCACTTTTCACATGACCTGCATTCGAAGAGATCTCAGTAATATATATATATATATATATATATATATATAAGTTTGAAAAGTTCAAAGAGTATAGACGGGACTTGTAGGTATGAGTGCAGTAGTAGAAAGGGTGGATAGAGACAAACATTAGAGGCATGGCTTTGCAAAGTCGGGAGAGGCAATAAACCACATAACTACTATTAATTATGATATGAAATGTGAAAGTTTTGATGTTAACCTGCCCTACCAAGCAATTTAAAATGTGA
Organism: Ottelia alismoides; assembly: GCA_037367405.1. Lineage (NCBI taxonomy): Eukaryota > Viridiplantae > Streptophyta > Magnoliopsida > Alismatales > Hydrocharitaceae > Ottelia > Ottelia alismoides. Next base: position 380,744 of record JAZKJV010009209.1, read on the forward strand.
AAGTTAATGTGAACGAAATCCCCTCGAACCTATTACTAGTCAATCGACAGCTCTACTATGTTCCCTGAGAAAGATTGAGATCGGCCGAACCATTGTTTGTAGACATGAGTAACAACTCCATTCTCTGACCTTGATATACAATACTTTTGGATGAGGGATAAGGAACATGGAAAAAGAATAAGTTAGGTTAATTCTTTGCTTTTGTTCGATTGGTCAAGGGAGTCGAGAAATGAATAATTTGTAGACAAAGACATAATAGATGATTTACCATTATGTGGTCGCCTTATTTTTTAGGTTAAAGCCTCCTTTTTCAGGATAAAAAGATATGATCTCTCATCCAAACATAACTTGCGACATATTTGCTTTTCTTGAAATAGTATTGCCATTTTAATCAGGAAAACTCAGATCGCAGAGTAATTAGACTCTCTATTACAAAGGTCTTATATACCTCACTAATGATATATCTCATGGAAAAATTCTTCCCAAATAGAGGTCGAAATTTTTGAATTTTTCAAAAATTGTCCTAACCTATTTGATGAAATAATGTGTAGTGTTTTGAACTATACATATACATCTTAAAGTTGTATAGTTATATCATAATTCTCTATTATTTATCAAAGAAAACCAAGCGGTACAGTTACCTCAATTTTAGTAGCGCCCCTCCGAATTCCAAAAAATATCAAGTTGGTCCCTCAGAAATTATAATAGTCCTTCCCTCAATATTTATATACCAAAATATAAATTCCAAAAACTTAAATCAGGTGATTGATACCATACATCCATTTTCAAAAGATTAAGGACCACATTGAGAATATGATAAAAGTTTAGGGACTTTTATGTGGATTACCGGAGGAACAATCCAAATTGGCACTGTTATCTCTATATATAGTAGGTTTGAAAAGTGTAGGGACATGATAACAAAAATCCAAAGAGGAGAAAAAGGACGGACAGAAAGCGACCGTTAAAAAGGATCAACATCATGATGAGATAATTGCAAATGGATGAGCACCAAGAATCACTAGATTACAAAGGAAAGACCACTCATATGATGTTGACTTGCAATTTTCGTTTCATTTTTATGTTTAATAATACAAGCCTTATGAATGCCTAAAAGGCCCAAAGTAGATATTTTTTCTAAAAAAAATTGAAATATTATAAGCCACCACTCTCATATTTTTTCACACATGTTCATATACTAATTATACGGAAGCCCATGTATATTCATATATACACATGGACATATGTAACCTCACTAGCTTCTATCGAAACAACGGCTAATTCTATAGGACTTCTTATCAGACGACTTAGCAATCCCGAGAAGAGAAGCTAGGGTTTGGACAACAATTCGCGAGGATAAGTCCAGTTATACTTATACGCATGTTCTTTCCTTACCTTCCTTGTGTAACTAGATTTATACGCCATCTGCCATACACGAGAATGTTTTTCGCATTCTTGCACTTGCCTTCTACTCAGGTCCTACTTGAAGACAGAGATTATGCTTAGCCTCCAACCCCTTCCCGAAAAAAAGAATACTACCGCACTCTTCGACAACATAACCTGAATTTCTCTCACCATCTCCTTTGTCCCTTTCAATCACACTATGAGCAACCTCTTCCTCTGTAGCATTGTCATCGATTCCCAAGTCTCCTAGTCATGAAGTCAATAATAAATCCATTTTCTCCCTCCGAATGTGATCTTCTTCCCCATGTTTTCCTTAGAACTATGTGCCCCATAACCCCCATCCCCCATCGCCTCCTCTCTCCGCAGTTCCTTGCCGACATATCTACATGACCATTCGATCCCCTCGTAGCTCTACCCTATCTTCCTGAGTCATGCCCTAACAAACACCCCCACAGCGGAGGGGTGAAGGAAGGGGGAAAGGAGGGGGGTCGGGTTCTAGGGACCTTGACGCACAAGATAACTGAAGTATGGAGTACAGAAGCATGAAACTTTCTTATTAATTTGCACTCATCTTTCAAAATGCTTGACCCCACGAGGTCCAAGGCCTATCCTCGCTTGCATAGACAAGCTAAATCTCTCGAATGTATAAATAACATTTGTCTGATAAAATAGAGGTGTAAGTAGAGGAATTTTAGTAGTATTGCCATTATAATCTTTCTGCCTGCTCATACAAGATAAGACATGTACTATATAATGTGTACAATAGAATTTAGTCATGAAGAATACGAGAACAAGTTGTAACAAACAAATGCATAGTTTAATAAACTCAAAATTCGTCATGTACCAATACTTATCCCATTTTTTATTCCAAGAATGAAGACTCATCGAGACTAAGAGGTGGTTCATGTACCCTTATTAATGCCTTCCACATTGTCTCTTAATTGATTGCTTGTATTCTACATAATTCTCTTGCATCATATAGGTTTACATGACATTTTGTTCCATTTGAGTCGCTATATAAATGTCAACTATATGTGTGAGGAAGCCAATCGAAGAATGGCTATTATTGGAAAATGTGATACTATGAAGATGTTGAAATGATGAAGATGCAACTTGAAAACCATGTGATGAAAATAATGGTACAGAAGAAAATGACATTTTTAAGGGATGAGGCAGAGGTTTTACAAAATTAAAATCTGAAAAATATATTGCACTACCATCATCACCTCCTATATTGTTGTATGATTTTAATTTGGGTTTTTATCAGTTGTGCCCCCCATGTGATATTGAAATTTCAGTTATACCCCTCCCTTTTTTGGAATATCAGTTATGTCCCTACTTTCTTGCAAAATTCACAGTTCTGCCCTTCTATTAAGGTAAAGTAGGGGCATAACTGATATTACAAAAGGGCAGAACTGTGAATTTTGCAAGAAGATAGAGGCACAACTGGTATTTTGAAAAATGGAGGGACATAATTAAAATTGCAATATCTCAGAGAGATACAACTGATAAAAACCCTTTTAGTTTTGATTTAAATGTGGAAGAATAATCATCGTTGGAATTTGTCAACCCTCCATCATAGTGGGGATGTTGGTCCAATTTAGTTATGTAATCTTTAACTTCAACATACCCCTTCATCTGTAACGTAGATTGTGTTTCAGATTTCCTCCTCTCTCTCAACAAGCACATGAGCATTGTTGCCATCCACTAACTTTCGCAAGATGCTTTACTCATTTCCATCATCCTCCATCTTAAATATATATACGAAGATCAACTATTCCTAGGTATTTTTGTTTATCATGCCCTTTCCTTGCATGCTTGACCTTCCGTTCGATGTCATAATGGATGCAAATGAGATCATATCTTTCCTATTGCAAATATTATTGTCTTTTAACACTTGTCACAAGTTAGGAGAATTCAATCCATAAAGGACCTACCTCTTAGTTGCAGAAAAAACCTTCCATTATGTAAAATGAAAATATTGATATCAAGTTCATAAATGCATTGTATGCATCGATATAAACTTTAGAATTACTTATTTTCTACGCAGTACATACCTCATTAATGTAACCCATTTGCATACCTCTTGAATTCATCAACTTTAACATTGTAATCCGATTAAGAGGAGTGCCAATGGTGTTTTTGTAATTTTAGATTACTATAAAAGTTGGAAAAATAAAAATATATGGAAAACTCTCCCTTCACCACTCGATCTTATTTATGGAGAATTAACGTCGATTATAGCAGGTGATAATGATCGAGTAATCAAAATCACATGAAAATAATTATGCAATTAATCCAATGTGGAAAATTTATTTATTTTACTTGGACAAATCCCAAGATCGAACTCATGGAGTAATATGAGGGTCTAGGATAAGTTTTCAAACAATCTAGGTTTTTGGTTTTCGATAGATGAATTTTTAAGAAGAATTTTGAATTTTTACCATTTTTAAAAATAAAAGACGTAATGAACAAATACAAGATGAATGATTTTTCTTTAATTTTTTATACAAGAAAATAAATGCTATGCAATTATGAGAAAATAAAAAATGCAATGTCTTTTTTTGAGTGAATATGAATGAATGTAAAGAGAATCATGAGAGAAGCATGCGAATTAATCTCCAATCCATAGATTTAATTAATTTCAGAGAATATATGACAAACTAATCTCACAATTAATTTCCAATGACATCGAATCAATCCCCCACAAATTATAAGCAATAAGACTCGATTTCAAAGAAAACATATGCTCATAATTAAAATAATTCCTCAAATTTATTGATGTCAAATAATATCTCAAAATGAATAGGTTCAATATTCTTTATGTAAGAGAATGAAAAGATATTTGAAACGACACCAAGAACGCTATAATCAGATGAATGGCTCACAAGTTATTAAATGTCCATGTCAGTTGCATAAATGAAATAAAAATAATTACAAGTACTCTAAAAAATCACCTTCCGGAGGCTTGTATGCAATTTGTAGAAATTAGTAGGGCTTTTCTGTAATCTATCCAATGGTGGGAGTCTTTGCGTAAATGTCAAAATCGGATGTGCGTAAATTAGTCAATCACACGCGTGAGGCATGTGATTAGGGCTCTTCTGGAGATTTTGGCGACGTCGGGAGTGCTTTTGCATGTTCACTACCCCTTCTCACATGCTATGCACATGACTTGGGCGACAGATTTGGACGACTGAAATGGTCCCTCCTCTTCTGATCTAGTGGACTAAGGTGTGCCACGTGGAGAGATTTCCTACGCTTGACGTTGATTGTGTGATGCTTGTGCATAGATGGTTCCTTCGTCTTCCTCTCCACTTGAAGCTCATGTTCAGTTTGGATGAACCTGGTATCTCCCTCCCCTCCACCAGTATCTAATGCCCTTACCAAAGCATTCACCGAGCTTCCTCTTCAGTCGAGCTCCTCCAATGTTCTTGTAAGAAGGTATGGTGCTCGAGCAGAGATACGGTCAAGATAGGTCATTAAGTTTCAACAAAATGGGATTGTAGTGTGAAGCTCCTATAGCGTATATGGTAGACAAGGAGCAGGTGCTCCAGCTACAATTTCAGCAGGAGATGGAAGGTGATGAGAGGAGGAGAACAAAAAAGCAGCGGGATGAGAAGGGCGAGGCAATATCGATGATGATTACATTTTTATGGAGACGATTGTGGAAGGATACGAAGAAGAAGAATTAAACAAAGAAGAAGGAATAAAGGGGATGGAGAAGAGATAGGGAAAGGGATGTACCTGTGGTTCGCCTATAGGTCGGAGGATAATGGCTGCTCTGAGTTGTTTCTTGGCTCTGCGAAGGTGGAGGAGCTTGACTGGTTCCTTGGGGAAGGACAACAATAGAGGAGGGATGTCTCTTTCTGGATCTCGCCTCGGAGGTTGTAGACTCAAGGCATCGACCTACCGTCACCGACCACGATACCTCCGGCTCTCTCGTGCCCTCACTCTCATTTGTTGATGAATTATAGAGGATGGTGGATGATGATCGATCAGAGATGGTGAGGGTGTTTTGTAGGATGGTTGAGGATTGGGTCGAGTTCGATGGATATGGTCGTTAGAGGGGGATGGATAAGGGAGGTTTTGGGCAGTTGGAGTCGTGTTTGATGGGTTCCAGATGATGGAGATTGGTAGGGGATGAGTCGTCGATGATCGGAGAGGATAGAGGTGGTTATGGGCAGCGATGAGATAAGGAGAGTCATCGACTGATCGGGGAAGGGGATAGAGTTAGGTAAGTAGGGTATAAGAATACTGGATGAGATAATGGTGGTCAAAGGAGATGATAGTTGGTCGGTGGTTGATGAATCTCGTATTTATCATGCTAAAATTCACTAATTAAACCACTTGCTTAATTAAACAAATAAAATATGCTAATAATTCATCTATTTTATCTTGTATTATATTGTACATTCTTAACATATAATTAATTGTATTTAATTACTTGATGAATCATCTATTCATCGCATTAACTTTGTTTGAAGTACACAAAAACATGTCATTTCTGCATACATTTCACTAGCATTTGCACATAAAATGCATGGCATCCACCCCATACCTATTGCATGGATAACAAGTTATGAACCATAAAAAAAGAGACATATCTTCTATGATAAATTATCATGTCTCTTACAATATTAGAAAGCTAGTTAAACTCCAATATATTACTTGAAAAAAAAGAAAAGCTTAATATTATGCAACAACCTCATATAGGTTAAATTAAATAGCACTCACATAACAACCCATTTTAATCCATACTCTCGGAGTAGAGTACTGGGTATAATCATTGAGATTCAAGAAACATGATGTGCATTTGCTAAGTATACAAATGAGTAGTAATCTCAAGTTTGATATACGTACTTATAGACACAATTAAGTTACAGGACTTATAATACATATCACTGACTCTTATGTAACACCAAAGTTAAGTATTCAATCTTTACCATTTGCTAATTGGGCTATGGATTTGTACGAGCTTGTCCCCCATTATATCTCAAGTCACGTGTAAAAAATATGTCCAAGGCCATTTCATTTCCATGCATATTTCCACTCCATTGAAAATCATGTGGACCCCATTCTATTCTCGTGGCCCATGTGCATGGAACGACCAAGTTAGATGAATTCAGATTTTTTTTGACAACATCTGTACTGCAGGTCCTTTACGTGTAATTGATCTCACGTGCCTTCCATGTAAGGAGGACATCACTGACCAGTGCTTCTGCTACTCCATCTCGGGACAACGCACCACCTGCACTTCTCCCTCCATACGCAATGCCAGTTGACGACGCCTCGCAGCTCAGGCAGACCTCCATTCCTCCTCACTACGCCACCCCTGTGCACCGGCCAACATCCGAGACGTCCCCTCGTCTCCTCCCCAGCAACACACCTCCTTCCTCTACAAAAGTAGAACAACACAACAGAAGCGGGGGACGGTTCCAAGGAAGAGAACCTAACATTCTTCGCTCACGCACAACCTTCTCCAGCTGCGCCCCTGTATGTGAGCCTCCTGCTCAGGAGCACTCTAGCTGCGCCGCCATTATAGACGCGTCCTCTGCCCTTGTTCAACCCCATAACCGACATCGCCCTCTTGCCGATTCCACACGTGTGGACATCCTCTCCAGCCGCACTACCGCCGTCTGTGCCATCTCCTCCAGCAGCAAGCGCTGCCCGCGCAATTTACTCCTCCCACAGTGCCGCTATCCGCACGGTCTCTCTCTCTCTCTCCTGATGTGCCGCCCACACAGGCTCCTGTTCAAGGCGCTGCCGCCGCCCATGTGTCGTTCACCCTTCACCCACGCATAGCGCATCCCAGCCGTACCGGCGCTGTCCACTAGCCGACCAGTATCTCTAGTCGTTCACTGTCGCTGCTCCATTTCTGGGGCCCTAAGCCTACAGAGAAGAGAATCTCACTCCCCTTTTTTTACTTTTTGCTTTATGTTTGATTTTGTCTTCAATATTTAAAGCTATATTTGCAGTATTCTAATTTTGAATCTGAATATGGAGTTTTGAATCTCATTTGCCACTATCACATTTCTTCATTGATTCGTCGAAATTCCATCTCTCTCCTGTAGCTTTTCTTATTAGTTAATGAAATGTTGGTTTATTCCTTTTATAAATATGCCCCTAATTTATAAAGTATAGGTATTTATGCTCCTAAAAGCCTATTATGAGCATTAAAAATACAAGGAAATCCAAAATATATAAGGAAATTTCTAAAAAGAGTAGAATGATTTTTGACAGTCAAAGAGAAGTCAAGCAAATTTGCCATGTCCCTGTGGATTCGAACATCTACTTGCCGCATACATTTAGCATGTCTCCGTGATGCTCGTAGTTGTAATTTATTTGATTAACTTGATTATTCGTGGCAACACAACGACTTGATAAAATCACCTTCTTAAACCGCGAAAAAATCTCGTCAACATTTTGACGCCGTTGTCGGGGACTAGGCAACATTTGTAATTTTTTTTCTTCTTCTTCTTCATTTCTACTCATTTTCAATTATCTAATCCGTGCATTTTTTTGTTTTGCAGGTACTTAGGATTCAAAAAAATACTTGTCTTTTCATGCATTTTGTTTTAGCAAACTTGTAATTTGGTAGAAATTTTTTTTGTAATCTTAATTTCCCCCTCCCTTCTCGGAAAAGCTCGCCATCAGCAGGATAAAACATTACAAATTAGCGCTAGAAGTGCAGGCACTGTGAGTTCCTCTTTCTCTTAGGCATCTTAGGCTTTTAAAAGTTCCTGCATTTGTTTGTGCTCCGAACTTAAACCGAAAAAAATTTAAAAATACTTCTTTTTTACATCATCTCGGTGGTCTTATCCCTCTGCTCAATTAAAAAGATCACTAAAACATGCTTTATCACACTAAAAAGATAAGCTTGAAAGGCCACCGCAGTGGTCCGAGCAGAAAGCGAGCCAAATTCCTGTATGCTTGTTTTGATGCACATGTATGACATAAAAATCACGAGCACATAGAACTATTGGATAGAGACAAAAATCCCTGGTGCTACGTGGGATTGCAGAGAGAAATCATAACTCCTCGACGCGTTTGGCACAGGTTCTTGTGGGAAGAAGCAGATCCTCGATCTGAGTACCGCACCCTAGATCCCCCAGCCGGATTAGGACATCGATTTGTCACAATCTTCCACACTCACCTCATCTTTAAGGACTCTAATTTCTCTGAAAACTTCGGTTGAATCACTAAACTAAAATAGAAAAGATCGCTCCTGCGGCAATTTTTGTGTGAGTTGGTGAATCAACAACTTGCTTGGTGTTTGTGCTGTGTATGCTAGGTCGTAGATCACTGAAAAATCCATTACAACAACCATTAGAGTACGACCCGATCTATAAAAGAAAACCCAACTCATCTCCTTCAACTGAGGAACCTGAGAATTCATCTGACCTAGGAGACATGGGAGAAGAAAGACCAAACCCTATGGACCTCATCCTACATCAATTGCAACTGTTGAGAGAGGAAAATGCGACGATCCGCCATACCATAGCACCTCTCATCCGACCACCACCCATTAGTACGCACTATAACCCGACGGCAGAAGACTTAGTCCATTGGGTCCAGATTCCACCTGAGGTATGAGACTTTGAAATAAAGCCAGCATCTCTCTCCTTGATACCAAAGTACTATGGAAATGAGAGTGAAGACCCTTTCTTACACAAACAAGACTTTCGATCTGCCTGTGACACAATGAGCATCCCTGGAATAGAAAAGGAATACATTTATATGAAAGCCTTCACTCATTCTCTTAAGGAACAAGAACTTCAATGGCTCCGAATTTATTGAACCCCACTCACATCGTGGGACGCCTTAAGAGAGGCATTCATCAAGAAATACTTCCCAATAGGAATGACAAATGCCCTGAGACAAGCCATATCGTCATTCACTCAGAAGAACAAAGAACCCATTCACGAAGCTTGGGAGCGTTTTAAGGAATTTCAAAGGAAATGCCCTCATTATGAAATCCCCAAATGGAAATTGGTTCAGATATTTTATGAGGGCATAAACAATCATTCAAGAGAGTTATTGACGGCTCATGTGATGGGAATTATATTAGCCGTGCCGAACATTTCGTATGGACCTTATTTGAAAACATGGCTGATAATTCGATGAATTGCTCATCCATCGAGCAATATAGTGGGCACATAAGACATGTCAATATAGTCGATCATGAGAACTCCACCAGCAACTCATCCAAACAAAGTCATGACAAATGGGAAGTTCTTTCAAAACAAATGGATCTCATGACCCAAGCCATAGTACTTGGACGACCATTCTTGGCCTCTACCAAAGCACACTTTGATTATGAGGATGGGAGAGTGGAGTTTAAAGTTAATGGCAAGGTCATTCATGTGGATCTTATCATCCCCACTCCAATTGACTCTGAGACTGAAGATTGTGGTTGGATAGAGAATTGTGCTGTGCTTGATATACAAGATGATTTTGCCCCTATCCATCTTTCCAAAGATCCTCTGGAGGTTAGTTTGAACACCTTCCGATCCACTTACAAGGACATGTCCCATCAAATTACCACATATAATCTGAACTCTGCACTCGAAGCTCCACCATGCCCTCTCATTGGACATGAAATTTTTGAGTTAGATAAATCCTGGGATACACTAGACTCTGAACTTACAGCCATGATCATGCCCATGATGGAGCCACCATTTGAGACTATTTCATCAATGAATACATCGGAAGAAACTGCTCCTCTGACCCCACCAACACCCATTGTCGAACTGAAGCCCTTACCACAAGATCTGAAGTATGCTTTCCTCGATGATGCACACACTCTACCGGTCATCGTCAATGCCAACCTAGATCACATCCAGGAAAGTCAACTCATGAAAGTGTTGAAAAAGAATTCTCAGGCTATTGGTTGGAAAATAACTGACTTGAAAGGAATAAGCCCGGCATTCTGCACGCACCATATATATTTGGAAAATGATAGTAAACCCTCTTGAGAAATGCAAAGACGGTTGAATCCTAATCTACGAGAGGTTGTGAAGAATGAAATATACAAATGGGCAAGTGCGGATATCATTTACCCTATCTCTGATAGCCCCTGGGTTAGTCCTCTCCAAGTTATCCCCAAGAAAGCTGGATTAACAATTGTCAAAAACGAGAAAGGCGAGGACATACCCACCAGAGTAGTCACATCTTGGAGAGTCTGTGTAGATTATAGGAAACTCAATAAGGCTACCCGAAAAGATCATTTCCCATTACCATTCATTGACCAAATCATTGAGAAGCTAGCCGAAAAAGAATTTTTCTGCTTTCTGGATGGATATTCCGGTTATAACCAAGTAGCCATAGCACCAGAGGATCAATACAAAACCACTTTCACTTGTCCATTTGGAATATATGCCTTCTGTCGCATGCCTTTCGGACTATGTAATGCCCCAGCAACATTTCAAAGATGCATGATGGGAATTTTCACTGATATGATCGGCAATTTTATGGAAGTATTTATGGATGATTTCTCTATTTTGGAGACTCTTTTGAGGAAACACTGCGATTTTTAGATAGAGTCCTCCATAAATGCATTGAATTGAACTTGATATTATCTTGGGAGAAATCACATTTTATGGTGAAACAAGGGATTGTTTTAGGACATGTTGTGTCAAAGAAAGGGATGGAAGTGGATCCATCAAAAATTGAGACAATCTCCCATTTAAGTCCACCGGTGAACATAAAAGGTGTTCGGTCCTTCCTAGGTCATGTCGGCTTTTACCGCCGCTTCATCAAGGACTTTTCAAAAATTTCCTGCCCTCTCACAAAATTACTGGAAAAAGATCAAGACTTCACTTTTACTGAGGAAGCATTTGAATCTTTAAAAACCCTGAAGAAAATAATCACTGAAGCACTCATCCTACAACCCCCTGATTGGAACTGTGAATTTGAGATCATGTGTGATGCATCTGATTATGATGTAGGGGCAGTATTGGGTCAAAGGAAAGATGGGAAACCCTATGCCATTCATTATGCCAGCAAAACTCTAGATGATGCTCAAAAGAACTACACTGTGACTGAGAAAGAACTCTTGGCTGTGGTGTTTTCCTTAGAGAAATTCGGTCTTACATCCTAGGATCCCACATCATAATCGACACAGACCACTCTGCTTTGAAATATCTCTTCACAAAGACCGATGCTAAGCTTAGACTCATTAGGTGGGTATTACTGCTCCAAGAAATTGATTTAGAGATTAGCGATAAAGCTGGAGCAAAGAATATCGTGGCCGATCACCTTTCAAGACTCCCTTCATCGAACACAGATACAATCCCAATTTCTGATAACTTTCCAGACGAAAGTATTATGTCTGCTTCTCAACTCCCTTGGTATGCAGACATTGTCAATTACATCTTCACCTCCACATTTCCTGATGATTGGCCAAAACATAAGAAAGATAAAACTAAAGCCCAAGCCCGATACTATCACTGGGAAGACCATTTTCTCTTCAAAGAGGATACTGATTTAATATGGAGACGATGTATCACTGAATCTGAAGTCAACGATGTCCTAACTCACTGCCACACTTCTGGGTGTGGAGGACACCACTCAGAGAAGCGCACAGCTGCTAAGGTCCTACAATGTGGTTTCTACTGGCCCACACTCTTTAAAGATGCCCATCATTTTGCTCAATCTTGTCATGCCTGTCAGACTAATGGAACAATGACCCGCCGCAACATGATGCCCCTCCAACCCGTACATATAGTTGACATCTTTGATACTTGGGGAATAGACTTCATGGGACCTTTCACAACCTCACAAGGCTATCAACACACCCTACTCGTTGTTGACTATGTGTCTCGTTGGGTTGAAGCCATTCCCACTCGCGCTGCTGATAGCGCCACTGTTGTTAAATTCCTGAATAAACTCTTCTCCCGATTTGGATTACCCATGGTGGTCACTAGTGATGGTGGAACCCATTTTCTGAACGCTTCACTCAAAAACTTACTTAAGAAAATGGGGTCGAACACCGGGTCTCAACTGCCTATTACCCATAGACCAATGGAATGGCCGAGCTGTCAAACCGGGAGATCAAGACCATCCTAAAGAAAATTGTTCGCTCTGATCGTAAAGACTGGTCTCAACACTTACCTTCTGCTCTTTGGGCCTACCGTACAGCCTTCCGTACACCCTTCGGAATGAGCCCATATAGGTTGGTCTATGGAAAGCATTGCCATCTACCTGTAGAGATCCACCACAAGTCACTCTGGGCGATCAAGAAAAGCCATTTGGATTATGATGAGGCTGGAAAGAAAAGACTATTGGACTTATCTGAACTGGAAGAATTGAGATCACAAGCCTATGATAATAACCTATTGTATAAAGAGAAAATCAAGTTGTGGCACGATGCCAACACTTCGATGAAAGCATTCAAAGAAATCAAAAAGTGTGGCTATCTGATGCAAAACTGAAGTTATTTCCAGGAAAAGATCGAAATGCAAAGGACCATACATTGTAACTCAAGTATTCGATAATGGCTCGATAGAAATTTCTGACCCAAACACTAAAGCCACTTTCAGAGTCAATGGTCAGAGACTAAAACCCATTGTTGAACCATCTGGTCCTATGCCTGTCTGCATAACATACCTTCTGCAGGAAAAATGAACCACCACATCGCCAAGCTGAGGCGTTAAATCATGCATTCTCGTGAGCCTCTCCTCACAGGTATCTTTTTGTCTTACGGCTCGCATGTTTATTTTCACTGCATTGCATTAGATAAGTATGGGGGTACCGCTCCTCACTGCAAAAAAAAAAACAAAAACAAAAATACTTTTCTCTCACTCCTTCTTTTACACCTTGTCTTCACCATGGGGACATGATCTCTGATAAGCATGGGGGGGGGTGTTTGCATAGTTTTTCAAAATTACATACTCTTTAAAAAAATTCTTTTGCAAAAATTCCCCTAAAAATATTTTCAAAAAAGCAAGAAAACCACAAAAAATACATCCTTCCTAGTTTTATCCTATTTTGAGAAATCAGATCTTCACTGCAAAAATCATAGACTGAGGTTGAGTTGACCCTAATCCACTTAACTTCATCAGAATTTCACTAGGCATGAATTTTTAAGCTTTCTTCAGGTCCATATGGACTTTATTCTCTCAGTTCCACTAACTCTACTGGTGAATGAGCTTCTGTATCTAACTAGATCACCTAAGCAACTAGTAGCACTCTTAAACTCTTCAGTGGATATTAAGCAACTGCACATTGCACTTAGCTTGATTGAGTTTATTTTACGATATACAATTACAAACTAGTTGAGGTGAGGAGTTGTCCTCTTGGTTGTGCCAATGCCTGAACCTTATCTATAGTCAGTGAAGGAACTTGACTCAGGGGAAAACATGATCTCTCTAGTCTACGTATGTCAGCAATTAAGCCAGTATCGTGCCTCCAAAATCAATATTAAGCCGATACTACCTTTCGATACCAAAACCCAAGACAAAAACACCACAAAAAGGCATATCACAATACAAATGCCGAAAACCACCAATCATGCAAAGATACACAAAGAAAAAGCAAAGAAGACCACCAGATAACCCTCCTCCACCAAAAAGCCGTGGTAGTAGCCCAATGATGCTACCCAAATTCTTAAAGGAGGCCCAAAGAGGCCCAGAGTTATGCTCTGCAAAAGGCAAAAAATGAGAGCAACGGACCAAAGCGGTCTACGGAAAACCCCAAAAATTAAGTCCCATTCTCCAATAACTATGGCCTATTTTTTCTATGCTGACATACTTGGGTGAAAGAAGAATATGCATGAATCCAAGTGAGGACTGAGGCTATATGTATAGGGAATCATTCGGTACCTCGATAGATTATGTTGATAGCTCATTCTCTTGACTCACGAAAGCTAAAACTATCACTAACACTATTTATACCCACTCAAGGTCAAAGAGAATACATGTTTCTTAGAGATGAGCTAACTTGATCGACCTTCTGAAACCATTTCTGATTTTGTTGGAACTAAGAGGCTGTTGAAACTACAAAACTCGAGTCAAGTTGACAATTCGAACAAATCATTAATCCATAGGTCGATTTTGCTGAAGTTTGTGTATTTGTGTGGTTAGGATCTGAAAACTCGAGACTTTGTGGGTATGTCTGCTGTAAACCCTCACTCAACCTATCTTGGCTAGTTTTTCCTATCCTTCATTATTACTTATCTATTTCTTGCTCGAGACTAGCAAGACTTAAGTATGGGGGTGTGATGAATCATCTATTCATCGCATTAACTTTGTTTGAAGTACAAAAAAACATGTCATTTCTGCATACATTTCACTAGCATTTGCACATAAAATGCATGGCATCCACCCTATACCTATTGCATGGATAACAAGTTATGAACGATAAAAAAAGAGACATATCTTCTATGATAAATTGTCATGTCTTTTACAATATTAGAAAGCTAGTTAAACTCCAATATATTACTTGAAAAAAAAGAAAAGCTTAATATTGTGCAACAACCTCACACAGGTTAAATTAAATAGAACTCACATAACAACCCATTTCCATACTCTGGAGTAGAGTACTGGGTATAATCATTGAGATTCAAGAAACATGATGTGCATTTGCTAAATATACAAATGAGTAGTAATCTCAAGTTTGATATACGTACTTATAGACACAATTAAGTTATAGGACTTATAATACATATCATTGACTCTTATGTAACATCAAAGTTAAGTACTCAATCTTTACCATTTGCTAATTAGGCCATGGATTTGTACGAGCTTGTCCCCCATTATATCTCAAGTCGCGTGTAAAAAATATGTCCAAGGCCATTTCATTTCCATGCATATTTCCACTCCATTTAAAATCATGTGGACCCCATTCTATTCTTGTGGCCCATGTGCATAGAACGACCAAGTTAGATGAATTCAGATTTTTTTGACAACATCTGTACTGCAGGTCCTTTATGTGAAATTGATCTCATGCCTTCCATGTAAGGAGGACATCACTGACCAGTGCTTCTTCTACTCCATCTCGGGACAACGCACCACCTGCACTTCTTCCCTCCATACGCAATGCCAGTTGACGATGCCTCGCAGCTCAGGCGGACCTCCATTCCTCCTCACTACGCCACCCCTGTGCACCGGCCAACATCCGAGATGTCCCCTCGTCTCCTCCCCAGCAGCACGCCTCCTTCCTATACAAAAGTAGAACAACACAGCAGAAGCGGGGGACGGTTCCAAGGAGGAGAACCCAACATTCTTCGCTCACGCACAACCTTCTCCAGTTGCGCCCCTGTATGTGAGCCTCCTGCTCAGGAGCACTCTAGCTGCGCCGCCATCATAGATGCGTCCTCTGCCCTTGTTCAGCCCCGCAACCGACGTCACCCTCTTGCCGATTCCACACATGTGGACATCCTCTCCAGCCGCAATACCGCCATCTGTGCCATCTCCTCCAGCAGCAAGCGCTACCTGCGCAACCTACTCCTCCCACAGTGCCTCTATCCGTGCGGTCTCTCTCTCTCTCTCTCTCTCTCTCTCTCCTGATGTGCCGCCCATACGGGCTCCTGTTCAAGGTGCTGCCATCGTCCATGTGTCGTTCACCCTTCACCCACGCATAGCGCATCCCAGCCGCACCGGCGCTGTCCTCTAGCCGACCAGAATCTCTAGCCGTTCGCTGCCTCTGCTCCATTTCTGGGGCCCTAAGCCTACGGAGAAGAGAATATCACTCCCCCTTTTTTTACTTTCTGCTTTATGTTTGATTTTGTCTTCAATATTTAAAGCTATATTTGCAGTATTCTAATTTTGAAGTTGAATATGAAGTTTTGAATCTCATTTGCCACTATCACATTTCTTCATTGATTTGTCGAAATTCCATCTCTCTCCTGTAGCTTTTCTTATTAGTTAATGAAATGTTGGTTTATTCTTTTTATAAATATGCCCCTAATTTCTAAAGTATAGGTATTTATGCTCCTAAAATCCTATTTTGAGCATTAAAAATACAAGGAAATCCAATATATATAAGGAAATTTCTAAAAAGAGTAGAATGATTTTTGACAGTCAAAGAGAAGTCAAGCAAATTTGCCATGTCCCTGTGGATTCGAACATCTACTTGCTGCATACATTTAGCATGTCTCCGTGACAATCGTAGTTGTAGTTTATTTGATTGACTTGATTATTCGTGGTAACACAACAACTTGATAAAATCACCTTCTTAAACCGCGAAAAAATCTCGTCAACATTTTGACGCCGTTGCCGGGGACTAGGCAACATTTGCAATTTTTTTTCTTCTTCTTCATTTCTACTTATTTTCAATTATCTAATCCATGCATTTTTTTTGTTTTGCAGGTACTTAAGCTTCAAAAAAAATACTTGTCTTTTCATGCATTTTGTTTTAGCAAACTTGTAATTTGGTAGAATTTTTTTTTGTAATCCTAATTTCCCCCTCCCTTCTCGGAAAAGCTCGCCATCAGCAGGACAAAACATTACGGATTAGCGCCAGAAGTGCAGGCACTATGAGTCCCTCTTTCTCTTAGGCATCTTAGGCTTTTAAAAGTTCCTGCATTTGTTTGTGCTACGAACTTAAACCGAAAAAAATTTAAAAATACTTCTTCTTTGCATCATCTCGGTGGTCTTCTCCCTCTGCTCAATTAAAAAGATCACTAAAACGTGCTTTATCACACTAAAAAGATAAGCTTGAAAGGCCACCGCAGTGGCCCGAGCAGAAAGTAGGCCAAATTCCTGTATGCTTGTTTTGATGCACATGTATGACACAAAAATCACGAGCACATAGAACCCTTGGATAGAGACAAAAATCCCTGGTGCTACGTGGGATTGCAAAGAGAAATCGTAACTCCTCGACGTGTTTGGCACAGGTTCTTGTGGGAAGAAGCAGATTCTCGATCTGAGTACCGCATCCTGGATCCCCCAGCCGGATTAGGACATCAATTTGTCACAATCTTCCACACTCACCCCATCTTTAAGGACTCTAATTTCTCTGAAAACTTTGGTTGAATCACTAAACTAAAATTGAAAAGATCGCTCCTGCGGCAACTTTTAGTGTGAGTTGGTGAATCAACAACTTGCTTGGTGTTTGTGCTGTGTATGCTAGGTTGTAGATCTCTGAAAAATCCATTATAACAACCATTAGAGTACGGCCCGATCTATAAAAGAAAACCCAATTCATCTCCTCAACTGAGGAACCTGAGAATTCATCTGACCTAGGAGACATGGGAGAAGAAAGACCAAACCCTATGGAACTCATCCTACATCAACTGCAACTGTTGAGAGAGGAAAATACGACGATCCGCCATACCATAGCACCTCTCATCCGACCACCACCCATTAGTACACACTATAACCCGGTGGCAGAAGACTTAGTCCATTGGGTCCAGATTCCACCTGAGGTAGGAGACTTTGAAATAAAGCCAGCATCTCTCTCCTTGATACCAAAGTACTATGGAAATGAGAGTGAAGATCCTTTCTTACACATACAAGACTTTCGATCTGCCTGTGACACAATGAGCATCCCTGGAATAGAAAAGGAATACATTTATATGAAAGCCTTTACTCATTCTCTTAAGGAACGAGCACTTCAATAGCTCCAAAATTATGGAACCCCACTCACATCTTGGGACGCCTTAAGAGAGGCATTCATCAAGAAATACTTCCCAATAGGAAAGACAAATGCCCTGATACAAGCCATATCGTCATTCACTCAGAAGAACAAAGAACCCATTCACGAAGCTTGGGAGCATTTTAGAGAATTTCAAAGGAAATGCCCTCATTATGCAATCCCCAAATGGAAATTGGTTCAGATATTTTATGAGGGCATAAACAATCATTCAAGAGAGTTATTGACGACTCATGTGATGGGAATTATATTAGCCACGACGAACATTTCGTATGGACTTTATTTGAAAACATGGTTGATAATTCGATGAATAGCTCATCCATCGAGCAATATAGTGGGCACATAAGACATGTCAATATAGTCGATCACGAGAACTCCACCAGCAACTCATCCAAACAAAGTCATGACAAATGGGAAGTTCTTTCAAAACAAATGGATCTCATGACCCAAGCCATAGGTAACCTGGCTCTGAATAAAGTCTCGAACAACATCTGCGGGGTTACGTCTGACCCTAATGTTCAGGACTTTGGCCATTTATCATTTTCTCATGATCAAGAATTGACTCCTGAGACTATAAATTGAGTACAACGAAATCAAGGAGGGTTATTTTCAAACACCCAAAATCCAGGATGGAGAGAACAATCCAATTTTGGGTGGAATGCGCAACACATCAAATATTAGTTTCAAAATCACTCACAACCCCAACAACCAACAAGACTTCCAATGACTCAACCTTCCACAGCTGTAAACTTTGATGCATTGACTCAAGCTGTACAACAACTTGCGGCAACACAACAACAGGCCAACCGGGCGCAACAACAGGCCAACGCTGAGAATGCTCGACAATTTGCTGAGATATGATCTTACATTCCAGCATTGTCACCTCAACCCCTGCCCAATCCTAATACCAATAGGGCTAGCTCCTCCAGATCATTCCATACCCCACCACCAGTCAAATCTTTCACATCACCCCCTGGATTCCAAGCTCAAAATCAAGGATTTTCTGCCCCAACTCATAAGACCAATACTTTCAACCAAGGAACTCATCCTCAAGGTTTCTCTTCATCCACCCAAGGATCCAACATGCATCAAACTAAAAATCAGGTGATTTTCAAAACACCAAATCAACCTAACCATTCAGTTAATGCCGCGACTCTCCGAAATGGGAAAAACACATATGCCTCTACCATACCATAAACTAATACAACTGATGAGGCTCAAATCAAGGAAGAAGAGGAGATTGAGAATGAAGAAGGACAGATTGAGACCACCACACCTCCTCCCTCCCCTATAGCCATCCCCTTTCCTGAAGCTTTTCGAAGGAAAAATCCCAAATCACCCATACTCGAACCCGAGTTAGAGAAACTTTTCTCAGACATTGTCATTGAGATCCCACTTCTGAAAGCGCTTGAACAAGTTCCAGCTTATTCTCGCTTTCTAAAGGAGAAATGCACACCAAAGCGGAAATCAAAAGGAAAGAATAAAAAAATCATGAAGACATCGAAAAACATGTTCTTCCTCAAGCAACATCAAATGTCATTTCACATCTCCTACCTATAAAGAAGAAAGATCCAGGTGCACCATTGGTGAAGTGCACTATCGGGAAGCTAACATTCGAACGTACATTGTTGGATAATGGTGCCCCGTTTAACCTCCTCCCTACTACTATTCTGGAGCAGTTTGACTTAGGTAAAGTAAAACCTGTCTCAACGATTTTACAGATGGTTGATCGTTATGTGAAAAGACCAAAAGGATTACTTGATGATGTAATAGTTACAGTTCAGGGACACCAATTCCCAGTAGATTTTATTGTTATGGATATGGACCCAGCTAATACACTAAGTGAAACCCCCATAGTACTTGGACGACCATTCTTGGCCTCTGCCAAAGCACACTTTGATTATGAGGATGGAAGAGTGGAGTTTAAAGTTAATGGCAAGGTCATTCCTGTGGATCTTATCATCCCCACTCCGATTGACTCTGAGACTGAAGATTGTGGTTGGATAGAGAATTGTGATGTGCTTGATTTACAAGATGATTTTGCCCCTATCCATCTTTCCAAATATCCTCTGGATGTTAGTTTGAACACCTTCCGATCCACTTACAAGGACATGTCCCATCAAATTGCCACATATAATCTAAACTCTGCACTCGAAGCTCCACCATGCCCTCTCATTGGACATGAAATTTTTGAGTTAGATAAAGCCTGGGATACACTGGACTCTGAACTTACAGCCATGATCATGCCCATGATGGAGCCACCATTTGAGACTATTTCATCAATGAATACATCGGAAGAAACTGCTCCTCTGACCCCACCAACACCCATTGTCGAACTGAAGCCCTTACCACAAGATCTGAAGTACGCTTTCCTCGATGATGCACACACTCTACCGGTCATCATCAATACCAACCTAGATCACATTCAGGAATGTCAACTCATGAAAGTGTTGAAAAATAATTCTCAGGCTATTGGTTGGAAAATAACCGACTTGAAAGGAATAAGCCCGACATTCTGCACGCACCACATATATTTGGAAAATGACAGTAAACCCTCTTGAGAAATGCAAAGACGGTTGAATCCTAATCTACAAGAGGTTGTGAAGAATGAAATATACAAATGGGCAAGTGCGGGTATCATTTACCCTATCTCTGATAGCCCCTGGGTCAGTCCTCTCCAAGTTGTCCCCAAGAAAGCCGGATTAACAATTGTCAAAAATGAGAAAGGCGAGGACATACCCACCAGAGTAGCCACATCTTGGAGAGTCTGTGTAGATTATAGGAAACTCAATAAGGCTACCCGAAAAGATCATTTCCCATTACCATTCATTGACCAAATCATTGAGAAGCTAGCCGGAAAAGAATTTTTCTGCTTTCTGGATGGATATTCCAGTTATAACCAAGTAGCCATAGCACCAGAGGATCAAGACAAAACCACTTTCACTTGTCCATTTGGAATATATGCCTTCCGCCGCATGTCTTTCGGACTATGTAATGCCCCAGCAACATTTCAAAGATGCATGATGGAAATTTTCACTGATATGATCGGCGATTTTATGGAAGTATTTATGGATGATTTCTCTATTTTTGGAGACTCTTTTGAGGAAACACTGGGATTTTTAGATAGAGTCCTCCAGAAATGCATTGAAGTGAACTTGATATTATCTTGGGAGAAATCACATTTTATGGTGAAACAAGAGATTGTGTTAGGACATGTTGTGTCAAAGAAATGGATGGAAGTGGATCCATCAAAAATTGAGACAATCTCCCATTTAAGTCCACCGGTGAACATAAAAGGTGTTCGGTCCTTCCTAGGTCATGTCGGCTTTTACCGCCGCTTCATCAAGGACTTTTCGAAAATTTCCTGCCCTCTCACAAAATTTCTGGAAAAAGATCAAGACTTCACTTTTACTGAGGAAGCATTTGAATCTTTCAAAACCCTGAAGAAAATCATCACTGAAGCACCCATCCTACAACCCCCTGATTGGAACTGTGAATTTGAGATCATGTATGATGCATCTGATTATGCTGTGGGGGCAGTATTGGGTCAAAGGAAAGATGGGAAACCCTATGCCATTCATTATGCCAGCAAAACTCTGCATGATGCTCAAAAGAACTACACTGTGACTGAGAAAGAACTCTTGGCTGTGGTGTTTTCCTTAGAGAAATTCGGTCTTACATCCTAGGATCCCACATCATAATCTACACAGACCACTCTGCTTTGAAATATCTCTTCACAAGACCGATGCTAAGCCTAGACTCATTAGGTGGGTATTACTGCTCCAAGAAATTGATTTAGAGATTAGAGATAAAGCTGGAGCAAAGAATGTCGTGGCCGATCACCTTTCAAGACTCCCTTCATCGAACACAGATACAATCCCAATTTCTGATAACTTTCCAGACGAAAGTATTATGTCTGCTTCTCAACTCCCTTGGTATGCAGACATCGTCAATTACATCTTCACCTCCACATTTCCTGATGATTGGCCAAAACATAAGAAAGATAAAACTAAAGCCCAAGCCCGATACTATCACTGGGAAGACCATTTTCTCTTCAAAGAGGATACTGATTTAATATGGAGACGATGTATCCCTGAATCTGAAGTCAACGATG
This sequence comes from Ottelia alismoides, assembly GCA_037367405.1. Classification (NCBI taxonomy): domain Eukaryota; kingdom Viridiplantae; phylum Streptophyta; class Magnoliopsida; order Alismatales; family Hydrocharitaceae; genus Ottelia; species Ottelia alismoides. The sequence continues at coordinate 402,852 of JAZKJV010009209.1, forward strand.
TCCTAACTCACTGCCACACTTCTGGGTGTGGAGGACACCACTCAGGGAAGCGCACAACCGCTAAGGTCCTACAATGTGGTTTCTACTGGCCCACACCCACACTCTTTAAAGATGCCCATCATTTTGCTCAATCTTGTCATGCCTGTCAGACTAATGGAACAATGATCCGCCGCAACATGATGCCCCTCCAACCTGTACATACAGTTGAGATCTTTGACACTTGGGGAATAGACTTCATGGGACCTTTCACCACCTCACAAGGCTATCAACACACCCTACTCGCTGTTGACTATGTGTCCCATTGGGTTGAAGCCATTCCCACTCGCGTTGCTGATAGCGCCACTGTTGTTAAATTCTTGAATAATCTCTTCTCCCGATTTGGATTACCCAAGGTGGTCATTAGTAATGGTGGAACCCATTTTCTGAACGCTTCAGTCAAAAACTTACTTAAGAAAATAGGGTCGAACACCGGGTCTCAACTGCCTATTACCCACAGACCAATGGAATGGCAGAGCTGTCAAACCGGGAGATCAAGACCATCCTCCAGAAAATTGTTCGCTCTGATCGTAAAGACTGGTCTCAACACTTACCTTCTGCTCTTTGGGCCTACCGTACAGCCTTCTGTACACCCTTAGGAATGAGCCCATATAGGTTGGTCTATGGAAAGCCTTGCCATCTACCTGTAGAGATCCACCACAAGTCACTCTGGGCGATCAAGAAATGCCATTTGGATTATGATGAGGCTGGAAAGAAAAGACGGACTTATCTGAACTGAAAGAATTGAGATCACAAGCCTATGATAATAACCTGTTGTATAAAGAGAAAATCAAGTTGTGGCACGATGCCAACATTTCGAGGAAAGCATTCAAAGAAAATCAAAAAGTATGGCTATCTGATGCAAAACTGAAGTTATTTCTAGGAAAACTGAGATCGAAATGGAAAGGACCATACATTGTAATGGTCAAAGACTAAAACCCATTATTGAACCATCTGGTCCTATGCCTGTCTGCACAACATACCTTCTTCAGGAAAAATGAACCACCACATCTCCAAGCTGAGGCGTTAAATCATGCACTCTCGTGAGCCTCTCCTCACATGTATCTTTTCGTCTTACTGCTCGCATGTTTATTTTCACTGCATTACATTAGATAAGTATGGGGGTACCCCTCCTCACTGCAAAAAAAAAACAAAAACAAAAACAAAAATACTTTTCACTCACTCCTTCTTTTACACCTTGTCTTCACCATGGGGACATGGTCTCTGATAAGTATGGGGGGTGTGTCTGCATAGTTTTTCAAAATTGCATACTCTTTAAAAAAAACTCTTTTGCAAAAATTCCCCTAAAAATATTTTCAAAAAAGCAAGAAAACCACCAAAAATAAATCCTTCCTAGTTTTATCCTATTTTGAGAAATCAGATCTTCACTGCAAAAATCATAGACTGAGGTTGAGTTGACCCTAATCCACTTAACTTCATCAGAATTTTCACTAGGCATGAGTTTTTTAAGCTTTCTTCAGGTCCATATGGACTTTATTCTCTCAGTTCCACTAACTCTACTAGTGAATGAACTTCTGTATCTAACTAGATCACCTAAGCAACTATTAACACTCTTAAACTCTTCAGTGGATATTAAGCAACTGCACATTGCACTTAGCTTGATTGAGTTTATTTTACGAGATACAATTGCAAACTAGTTGAGGTGAGGAGTTGTCCTCTTGGTTGTGTCAATGCCTGAACCTTATCTATAGTCAGTGAAGGAACTTGACTCAGTGGAAAACATGACCTCTCTAGTCTAAGTATGTCAGCAATTAAGCCAGTATCGTGCCTCCAAAGTTAATATTAAGCTGATACTACCTTTCGATGCCAAAACCCAAGACAAAAACACCACAAAAAGGCATATCACAATACAAATGCCAAAAACCACCAATCATGCAAAGATACGCAAAGCAAAAGCAAAGAAGACCACCAAATAACCCTCCTCCAAAAAAGCCGTGGTAGTAGCCCAATGATGCTACCCAAATTCTTAAAAGAGGCCCAAAGAGGCCCAGGGTTATGCTCTGCAAAAGGAAAAAATGAGAGCAACGGACCAAAGCGGTCTACGGAAAACCCAAAAAATTAAGTCCCATTCTCCAATAACTATGGCCTATTTTTTCTATGCTGACATACTTGGGTGAAAGAAGAATATGCCTGAATCCAAGTGAGGACTGAGGCTATATGTATAGGGAATCATTCGGTACCTCGATAGATTATGTTGATAGCTCGTTCTCTTGACTCACGAAAGCTAAAACTATCACTAACACTGTTTATACCCACTCAAGGTCAAAGAGAATACCTGTTTCTTAGGGACGTTCTAACTTGATCGACCTTCTGAAACCATGTCTGATTTTGTTGGAACTGAGAGGCTGTTGAAACTACAAAACTCGAGTCAAGTTGACAATTCGAACAAATCATTAATCCATAGGTCGATTCTGCTGAAGTTTGTGTATTTGTGTGGTTAGGATCTGAAAACTCGAGACTTTGTGGGTATGTCTGCTATAAACCCTCACCCAACCTATCTTGGCTATTTTTCCTATCCTTCATTATTACTTATCTATTTCTTGCTCGAGACTAGCAAGACTTAAGTATGGGGGGTGTGATGAATCATCTATTCATCGCATTAACTTTGTTTGAAGTACACAAAACATGTCATTTCTGCATACATTTCACTAGCATTTGCATATAAAATGCATGGCATCCACCCCATACCTATTGCATGGATAACAAGTTATGAACCATAAAAAAAGAGACATATCTTCTATGATAAATTATCATGTCTTTTACAATATTAGAAAGCTAGTTAAACTCCAATATATTACTTGAAAAAAAAAGAAAAGCTTAATATTATGCAACAACCTCACACAGGTTAAATTAAACAGAACTCACATAACAACCCATTTTAATCCATACTCTGGAGTAGAGTACTGGGTATAATCATTGAGATTCAAGAAACATGATGTGAATTTGCTAAATATACAAATGAGTAGTAATCTCAAGTTTGATATACGTACTTATAGACACAATTAAGTTATAGGACTTATAATACATATCATTGACTCTTATGTAACATCAAAGTAAAGTATTCAATCTTTACCATTTGCTAATTAGGCCATGGATTTGTACGAGCTTGTCCCCCATTATATCTCAAGTCGCATGTAAAAAATATGTCCAGGCCATTTCATTTCTATGCATATTTCCACTCCATTGAAAATCATGTGGACCCCATTCTATTCTCGTGGCCCATGTGCATGGAACGACCAAGTTAGATGAATTCAGATTTTTTTGACAACATCTGTACTGCAGGTCCTTTACGTGTAATTGATCTCACTTGCCTTCCGTGTAAGGAGGACATCACTGACCAGTGCTTCTGCTACTCCATCTCGGGACAACGCACCACCTGCACTTCTTCCCTCCATACGCAATGCCAGTTGACGACGCCTCGCAGCTCAGGCGGACCTCCATTCCTCCTCACTACGCCACCCCTGTGCACCGGCCAACATCCGAGACGTCCCCTCGTCTCCTCCCCAGCAGCACGCCTCCTTCCTCTACAAAAGTAGAACAACACAACAGAAGCGGGGGACGGTTCCAAGGAAGAGAACCCAACATTCTTCGCTCACGCACAACCTTCTCCAGCTGCGCCCCTGTATGTAAGCCTCCTGCTCAGGAGCACTCTAGCTGCGCCGCCATCATAGACGCGTCCTCTGCCCTTGTTCAGCCCCGCAACCGACGTCGCCCTCTTGCCGATTCCACACGTGTGGACATCCTCTCCAGGTGCACTACCGCCATCTGTGCCATCTCCTCCAGCAGCAAGCGCTACCCGCGCAACCTACTCCTCCCACAGTGCCGCTATCTGCGCGGTCTCTCTCTCTCTCTCTCCTGATGTGCCGCCCATACGGGCTCCTGTTCAAGGTGCTGCCGCCGCCCATGTGTCGTTCACCCTTCACCCACGCATAGCGCATCCCAGCCGCACCGGCGCTGTCCTCTAGCCGACCAGTATCTCTAGCCGTTCACTGTCGCTGCTCCATTTCTAAGGCCCTAAGCCTACGGAGAAGAGAATCTCACTCCCCCTTTTTTTACTTTCTGCTTTATGTTTGATTTTGTCTTCAATTTGAATCTCATTTGCCATTAATCACATTTCTTCATTGATTTGTCAAAATTCCATCTCTATCCTGTAGCTTTTCTTATTAGTTAATGAAATTTTGGTTTATTTCTTTTATAAATATGCCCCTAATATCTAAAGTATAGGTATTTATGCTCCTAAAAGCCTATTTTGAGCATTAAAAATACAAGGAAATCCAAAAAAAAATATATAAGGAAATTTCTAAAAAGAGTAGAATGATTTTTGACAGTCAAAGGGAAGTCAAGCAAATTTGCCATGTCCCTGTGGATTCGAACATCTACTTGCCGCATACATTTAGCATGTCTTCGTGACGCTCGTAGTTGTAATTTATTTGATTGACTTGATTATTCGTGGTAACACAACGACTTGATAAAATCACCTTCTTAAACCGCGAAAAAATCTCGTCAACATTACTATTATTTGCTTTGTAAATTTTTTCTCATAAAAAACCCCTAAAAATTAGGTGGATTAATTGTCTATAAGTTCCTAACCCTTAAAAAGACTAAAAAAATACAAAACAACTCAAAACCCCCTTAAAAGTACCCCCAAAAAATTGTTTTTTTATATAAATGACCTCTTTTGGCTATTTGTCCAACATGAAACTTGTAGATCTCATCGAGATCTACAACTTTCATGTTTTGACTTTTTCCTAATTTTGCTTCTAACTATTTCTTTCGTATTTTCTTTGTTTTTTTAACATTTTCGAATTTTCTGGTGCAGCCACGTGGCGCCCTCTGGCCGCCCACGTGGTTGTCTTCTCCTTCCGCAACCCAGCATCCCTCAGGCCACTAGATCTCCTTCACCAGTCACCACCTCCACTGTTGATTCCTCTTCACCATCAGCCACCCGATCACCCTCCAGATGAAATCCTAGCTGTTACTGCCCACCTCAACCCTTTCCACACGATCAGGCTTCCATCCTAAAGCCCTCAACATGCCACGTCACCCTTTTATTTCCAACCTTCCGATTTTGCCCCGCCTCCATCTGAACCACTCGCTCCTGCCTTTTCCCTCACCATTAGATCAGATCATATGATCTGATCTAAGGTGTTTTCCAACTCCACCATCTGGACCGTTGGATCACATGATCTAACGGCCATCGCGTCATCTTCCACCTTGCGTAATGGTCTCCGCCTCGCTGCCCCTTTTCCCCCTTCCATTTTTGGCCACCGTCTCTGACCTTCTCTCTGCTCCCTAATGCCTCCTCCTTATAGCTGATACCACACCTATCCTCGCATGGCACCCTATACTCCACCTCCATTAATCTCCCACCTTCACTCCTCCTTCAAACCCTCCCCCGCCACCACATAACTGATGACCACCCACCTCCTATAAAAGTCACTGCTCCGTCGCCCAAGATCCTTATCCACCATTCCAAGGGGCTTCGGCCCAACCTACGACCCTCCAGTGACAACAGAGTGGACATACGTCGAGGCAATAACGACCCCAGCCCCGGTGTGATCCATGGCACCCCGCCATGCTTGCTCCGCCCTCCGGCAGATGCACTAGCCCCCTCGAGTGATCGACCAGGTTGAGCGACAACCCTAAGCTCCTTGGAGCTCAACCCATATCTCTTCCTCCGCCAATTGCCTGGACTCCAGTCAGGTATCCTTTTCTTTATTTTACTTCCAATTTCTCTGAATTTTTCCGTCGATTACGCCCTCCTTCATCGTCCACCAATCATCTAATGGGCTCCGCATGACCACCTTCAACTTCGCGACTCCCTCGCATCCATCCTCCTCTTCTCCAGAACCACCCCCCGCTTCGAACACCTTCTTCTTCAACTCACCAGAGAAGATGACATGGGCCATCGCCTTCCATCACCCCATGACCCCCCACTCACCTCATGACTTCATGCACATCACGCCTCTGCTATACTAACTTTTGCAGGACTTCAATGGTCGGACTTCGCATAAGCTCGCCGGTCTCCAGCCTCGTCTCCGGTGACCCTTCGTTGGCAGCCTCATACCGCCACCCTGAAGCTTCTCCGACCTCTGCCCACCTTTGCCAGGTCTTCATCGAAGATAACGGACCTTCGACGGGTGCAAGGGAGCCCGATGGAGCTCTGGCGAGCTCGCCGGAGCTCCAAATACGTGGCCTCTCCCCCGACGGAGGAGAAGTACATGCACCGTTGGAAGGCGCCCCGCGACGGCCATCCAATGGCCCAGGAGGAGCCACGTCGCATCTCCAGACTTGCAGGAGCGGTTCGGTCGAGCCACTAATCCGAAGCTCCAGTGTTCGACACGTCACCAGCCGAAGCTACGCCACGTCCGAACCTAGCTCCTCATGTGCCTTACATGTGAGGAGTTGGGTTATTTATAAAGAGCTCTCCGAGTCTTCCCATAATTACAAAGAGGTTCAGGTGCGCGTACCTCACGTGCGTGCCTGGACATTTTGCACAAAGGCCTTGATAAAAATGCAGAATTACAAAAAGGCCCCCACGCTACATGGAAATTTATAAAGGGGCCTAGGCAGTTTTTAGAAATTGTAAATACATCCCTCTAGGGACCTATTTGTAATATTTATCCTTTTATTTGTTGTATTTTTATTACATTTATACCCATGCATTGTTTTTTTCATAACTTGAGCATCGAAGGTCCAAATTGCATGATTTTAGTGTCATTTTGATCCTTGTTTCTTCATCTATCTCGTGGCATATTTAATTTTCTTATCTGACACCATTTTAAATGAACTGATTTTTTATGTTAGATGATGTCTCTTGCACCAATACCTTGTCATGAAATAGATGTTTTCTCATGATGTTATGCTCAAAATGACCCTGATTTCAATCTACTTTATGTTGCTCAATTTATTGATCTTCCTAAGGTATATTTGTAATAGTCAATTGCACACATTTAACCTTGCATTTTTTCATGCACACTCCTATATTTGCATTGAAAAATAACTAAAAAATTGCATGCATCATATATCTGCATTGTTCTGCATTTTACCTTGTGCGTCTGCATGAAGACCTGAAATTGAGAAATAATTCACACATGCTCTTAATTGATCGAAATTCGATAAATAGATAGAGTAGCTCGTGTCCCTGTGTTTGACCTTGGTAAACTTGTCAAGTAAAAATAATCCACAACATTCAAAGAATGGCGTCGTTGCTGGGGACACGACTCACCTTTATTTATTTATTTAATTTTGTTTTATTTTTGTGTTGAATATTTTCAAAATTCATAGGTCTTCTTTTCATGCATTATTGTTGCATCATTTCTGTTGATTAATTTCCTCTCTATTTTTCTAACATTTCTCTTTTATGGCAGGGCCCATGAAGATCGAGGACGCTCGATCTCTATGGAGGTGTGGATTTGGGAGCTCCTGCTGAAGAGGCTGCAAAAGATTTGGTGGAGAAATTTTAGGATTGCTTACTAGTCTACCTGCATTTGCATACTGTAAAAAATGTTGCATGTGCATTATTTTTAACAGTCCTCATTAGAGGGCTTGCATGTTGTAAAAAAAGGAAATAAAAAAAATAAGTAGATCACTAAATGATCTACCCCCCACATATACTTGCACATATACACTCACCCCTTCCCCCTTTCTCTCTCTGTATATTTTACATCCCCCCTCATCTGCCTCCTAGCCATTTGTGAAAATACAATCCTCTCCCTCACCCCTTGTATCTTAGTGTAATTACTCCTCCAAATACAGACCCCTAACTCATATACTTTACTTAGGATATTGTAGCCTAAGTATAGGGGGGGACCCGCCTATTCATCCATCCCTCGTGTTGTCTTCTTATACTTGGGTCAATTTTTGACCTAAGTATAGGGGGACCCTCCTCCTCAGTTCCGCTTTATCACCTTATATTTAACCGAACCATGGCTTCATATCACTTGTGCTATGAGGACATAGCAAAAGTTAAGTATAGGAGGGTATACCGTATATTATTGTATATTTACTTTAGCCATAGCTCGTATTTTTAAACTTTTTGAAATCTTTTTCGGCTTGGTTTAAGTAATCCTGTGAATTGAGTTTTGTAAAAATCATGTAAAAAATTGTTTTCTCAAAAATTAAGGGATTAAAATTGTGTAAATAAACCCTTTTTCAAAAAAAACATAAAAATTTGAAAAATTAAAAAACTTTCTTTGAATGAGACTTTGACTACTAGACTTAATAGCCACTTTCTGTGAGGGACTTCAGTTTCCCTTAGCAGAGTGGGTGGTTTAAAGGACACTATATATGATTCCGTCCTTAAGAAACACGGGTCCGTCTAATGGCCCGTACTTACACCCATACTGGCTGAGAGTACTTACTTTTATTCATATGAGTATGGGCCAGTCATTATTTCTCCAAATAATTAAAAAAAAGTTGAAAATTAAAATCATAGAAATCTGCAAAAGTCAAAAATCACACAAAAATAATCACTAACTAAGAAGTTGGTGTATTCCTGACACATTCACAGTCACTCAAGGCTTGATGATTTTGAGGACACTGGATTTCTGTGATCTTGAGAGTCTGAGCTAACATGCCTTAGTCATTAGGGTTTTTAAACTTAATTTACCACACTTCCCTAGTTTGAAAGATTTGAGCGCTATATTGTACTCTTCATCTCTACCTTCAAAAGAATATGATCAACACAACCACTTTCATAACTGCATGATTGATGAGATGAGTTAAGATATCACTTGAGGAAATAGGACTAGAGATTTGAGTTTAGACCCGATCTAATGATATTCGAGGATGAGATAAAGTCAATGAAGGCTTCAGAGAACCTAAGTGTCAGCAAAACCCTAGCTAGTATGTGAACAAATTCATATGCTATCTCTTTGATATTTACCTATGTGCCAGGGTGTGATGAAACTTAATGATAATTATTGATCAGTGTGCGCCAACTTTGATAAAAGTAGTGGAGCTAGCCAACAAAAGAAAAGAAAAATAAATGTCAAAGAAAAGCTCTATCATCCAAAGTCAAATTACAAAAAGAGCTTCCACCAATGGTGAGTGCTCCCAAATATTTTCAAAGTGTCCACTTGGACCAAGAGCTAATAAGGACCAAGGAGTTGGGCTGACATCATAAAAGGGCTCTACACCATAACTATACAAGTCTGGGTATCGAAGGTATCTTAGATACTCAAAAAAAGACACACCTCGGTGTACTCCTAGAAAAACAAGTGCAAACGACTCGAAATTCTCTTGACGGATACATTGATCGACAAACTGAAAATCTATTTGTGTTGAATAAAAAGGCATTCGAGAGACCCCTTGTCCCAATGTGAGGGAGAGAAAAATAGACACAAACCAATTCCCTCCATCATCTGACCATCCATCTACACTTCAAGTCTGACAAACTAATGAGACGGTTGACTGCAGCAAGAATAGACTTATTCCCTAGTGTTGAGGATGAGGTATAGAGGAGAGTCTCTTGGATTGGAACTTCGAGTGATGCCTCGACTCGACTCTCATGAAATACAATACACTTAATTTCATATCCTTATATTATATGTACAAAAAGAGAGTCTGAAAAATAAAAAGTTGGATTCCTTCTAACTAAAGCACGGATAAGCCTGGAATTTTAGGATCCCTTAAATTGAGGGTCTTCGAAAGATTGAGCCTTGAAATCTTCACTTACACTATCAGGAATTAATCCGACTCCTTCATTCTTTAGATGTTCGAGGACGGGCATGGTTTAAGTATGGGGGTATGATGAATCTCGCATTCATCATGCTAAAATTCACTAATTAAACCCTTGACTTAATAAAAAAATAAAATCCGCTAATAATTCATCTATTTTATCTTGTATTATATTGTACATTCTTAACCTATAATTAATTGTATTTAACTACTAAGATTTGCTTTGTAATTATTTTCTCATAAAAAACCCCTAAAAATTAGGTGGATTAAATGTATATAAGTTCCTAAACCTTAAAAAGACTAAAAAATACAAAAACAACTCAAAATCCAAAAAGCGATGTTTTTAACCCCTTAAAAATACCCCCCAAAAATTGCTTTTTGTACAAATGGCCTCTTTTAGCTTTTTTCCAACATGAAACTTATAGATATCATCGAGATCTACAACTTTCATTTTTTTAACTTTTTCCTAATTTTGCTTCTAACTATTCTTTCATATTTTTCTTTATTTTTTAACATTTTCGAATTTTCTGGTGCAGCCACGTGGCGCCCTCTGGGTCGCCCACATGGCTGCCTTCTCCTTCCGCCACCTGGCGTCCCCCATGCCATTGGATCTCCTTCACCTGTTGCCATCTCCACTGTTGATTCCCTCTTCATCATCAACCGCTCGATCACCCTCCAGATGAAATCCTAGCCGCTACTGCCTGCCTCAACCCTAGCCACACGATCAGGCTTCCATCCTAAATCCCTCAACACGCCACATCACCCTTTTATTCCAACTGTCCGATTTTACCCACCTCCATCTGAACCACTCGCTCTCACCTTTTCCCTTACCGTTAGATCAGATCATATGATATGTTCTAAGGCGTTTGCCAGCTCTGCTATCTAGACCGTTGGATCACATGATCCAACGACCACCACGTCGTCTTCCACCTTGCATAATGGTCTCCGCCTCGCTGCCCCTTTTCCCCCTTCCATTTTTGGCCACCGTCTCTGACCTTCTCTCTACTCCCTAATGCCTCCACCTTATAATGGTTACCACAGCTATCCTCGCGGGGCACCCTTTACTCCACCTCAATTAATCTCCCGCTCCTCCGTCAAACCATCCCCTACCACCACATAACCAACGACCACCCCCCTCCTATAAAAGTCATTTCTCTGCTGCCCAAGTTCCTTATCCACCATTCCAAGGGGCTTCGGCCCAGCCTCCGGCCCTCCCGTGACAGCGGAGTAGCTATACGTCAAGGCGATAACGACCCCAGCCCCGGTGTGATCCATGGCATCCCGCCATGCTTGCTTCGCCCTCCAGCGATGCACGAGCCCCCTGGAGTGATCGACCAGGTTGAGCGACGACCCCGAGCTCCTTGGAGCTCAGCCTAGATCTCTTCCTCCGTCAATTGTCTGGACTCCGACCAAGTAACCTTTTCTTTATTTAATTCCAATTTATCTGAATTTTTCCATCACCTACGTCCTCCTTCACCATCCACCAATCATCTAATGGGCTCTGCCTGACCACTTTCAACTTCGCCAACCCCCTCGCATCCATCCTCCTCTTCTCTAGAACCAACCCCGCTCCGACCACCTTCTTCTTCATATCACCGGAGAAGAAGACCTGGGCCATCGCCTTTCCACTCATCTCACGACTTCACGCACATCATGCCTCAGCTATACTAACCTTCGCAGGACTTCAATGGTCGAACTTCGCATAAGCTCGCTGGTCTCCATCCTCGTTTTCGGTAACCCTTCGTTGACAGCCTCATATCGCCACCCTGAAGCTTCTCCGACCTTTGCCCACCTTCGCCAGGTCTTCACCGAAGATGATGGTCCTTTGACGTGTGCGGGGGAGTCTGGAGGAGCTCTGGCGAGCTCGCCGGGGCTCCAAATACGCCACCTCTCCCCTGACGGAGGAGAAGTACATGCGCCATTGGATGGTGCCCCGTGGCAGCCATCCAACGGCCTAGGAGGAGCCACATCGCGTCTCCATACCTGCATGCTTGGGTCGGCCGAGCCACTGATCTGAAGCTCCAGCGTTCGACACATCACTAGCCAAAGCTACACCTCGTTTGAACCTAGCTCCTCACGTGCCTTACACGTGAGGAGTCCAAGTCTTCCTATAATTACAAAGAGGTCCAAGAATGTGTGCCTCACGTGCGTGCCTGGACATTTTACACAAAAGCCTGGTAGAAAAACAGAATTACAAAAAGGCCTCCGCGCTACATGGTAATTTATAAAGGGGCCTATGCGGTTTTTGAAAATTGTAAATAGGTCCCTCTAGGAACCTATTTGTAATATTTATCCTTTTATTTCTTGCATTTTTATTACATTTATGCCCCTGCATTGTTTCCTTCATAACTTGAGCATCGTAGGTCCAAATTGCATGATTTTAGTGTCATTTTGATCCTTGTTTCTTCATTTATCTCATGGTATATTTAATTTTCTTATTTGACATCATTTTAAATAAAGTGATTTTTTTAATGTTAGATGATGTCTCTTGCTCTCTAATGCCTTGTCAAGAAACTCTCTTGATGTTATGCTCAAAATGACCCTGATTTCAATCTACTTTATGTTGCTCAATTTATTGATCTTTCTAGGGTATATTTGTAATAGTCAATTTCATACATTTAACCTTGCATTATTTTCATGCACACTCCTATTTGCATTGAAAAATAACTAAAAAATTGCATGCATCATATATTTGCATTGTTCTGCATTTTACCTTGTGCATCTGCATGAAGACCTGAAATTGAAAAATAATTCACACATGCTCTTAATTGATCGAAATTCGATAAATAGATAGAGTAGCTCGTGTCCCTGTGTTCGACCTTGGTAAAGTTGCTAAGTAAAAAAATCTACAACATTCAAAGGATTGTGGTTTTTGCTGAACCATTTTCACCACCTGTACTACGATAAAATACGACTATTAAAGTGGTGAAAATGATGTTCATCACTAGTGAGGATCGAAGAGGTGATTCGATCAGAGGATGCATAGGGGGAATTGGAGGTAAGTATTTGTTGGGTTTTGCCTCAAGGTGATTAGGTTGGGTTTGACCGTTGGAGGTTAGGGACAACTGGGAGCGAAGGAGAGGATGACAGAGGAAGGAGGTTAATGGGTCACCGATGGTTGGGAGACGATAAGGGAAGGAGAGATGTGTTTGGGTGTCGTGGTTGATCGGTGATCGGAAGAGGGAGAGAAGGCATAGCAAAGAAAAGTGGTGATCGGAAGTAGGGATGGTTGTGTGGTCATTGGATTTTCTAAGATCCAACGGTCAGGAGGCGATCACATGAGAGAGAGGGTGTTGACCTGGGGAGGAGGTAGGGTCTTGTAAGTACCGTTGGACCGAGTTTGATCCAACAGTCAGAATGGAGAACATTACAAGACGAAGATGGTTGACCATGTGATGAATCTCCATTTCAGCACCTTTATTCTTTCATTTTATCCTTAAATCCCTAGTTAAATGCTTGCATATAATATTAATTTGTGAAAGTAACACTCAATGGTTCACATAAACTATTATATAAAATACTGCATAATATATTGTACTTAATACCAAAATAAAAGAATAAAGGAATAAAATAAAAAGAATGAAGTATCAAAGACACTGAGTGACCTTAGACCCCATGACCCAGCCATCATGATGACTTGACCAACAAGGAATAAAGTAGGGAGAGATGGGGCAACCAATTGTAAAGAAAACACAATCTAAAAATCCTAATTTTGAACCCAATAACTACATTTTTGGATCTATTTTATTTTCTATTATTTATACATCAAACCAATAAACTTTGAACATGAATATTATAGATAAAATATAAAGAAAAATAATATTTTATTTCAACTAAAAATAATGCACAGTTTGCCCAGGACACATAGAATAAAAGGCTGCAAAAAACCTTTACAGACTTGTATCTGCTCCATACAAAGTCAAAATTGACGAGACTCACCTTTATTGTTCATAAAATCAAATTATCTATTTAATGAAGGTGGTTTCATTTAATTTTGTGTTAAAATACAAAAGTTGACTTTTGGGCCCTTATTGTGCAATATACTTGTATATAATATTCAATATATTTATTCTTTATGTTTTTCACTTTCTTATATTTTTATATACTTGTAAATATTACACAAAATTTAACAATAAAAATAAAATAAAACCATCAAAAGATCATTAAAATAAAAAGGTGCTTGAGTATATATGTACATTATACCTATGATATACTTACATAATATATATACCTAATTATCTAAACACACAAATAAAATCGAGAAACTATATTAACAATATGTAAAAGTGTAACTAAATAGGTTATAAATATATAAATATCATTTAAAATATGTAATTACTAAAAATACAAAAAAAATAAAATATACTAAATATAAGTATATATACCTATATATACATGTAAATACTAGCACCTAATAAATTAACTTATATAAATAAAAAAATCATAATAAAATACTACATGAAATAATAAACATTTTTCATGTTTTAACCTAAAATTAGTAAAATCATTTGTTATTTTATATCGAATTAATAAGGATTTCGTGCCTTGATTTCCTGATTGGTCCACATGGACCAATCAGGGGTTTGCCTTTGTTGACCTCCGATCAACTCTTCTTCTCAGGCCACCAACCTTGTCATAGATGGTGACCTGTCCTCTTCTCCCCATTTTCCTGGGTGGCCCATCACTCCCTTCGATATGCTCTTTCACGTAAACCATTCCCTGATGAACCCTAATCCATGCCTAATCCCTTGATCTCGTATAATAACCCCAATCGATCAGAATCTCTTAGTCAATAGGCCATCCCCACCATGTTTATAAATAACATCCTCGACCTCCTTTCCAATCACTGGAACCCTCAGATCTTTGCACACTTAGGTTGAGATCAGTGACAATGTTCTCGGCTCCTTGTTCTCGAGTAGGTACGAGCCGTTAGCCCTAGTTCTTTCTCTTGCATTTACTTAGAGTAGCCTAGATTTAGTGTTAGTTTCTTTAATTAGTTCCTAGGTTAGCTTAAATTGGAGATCTATGATTGTTGGAACACTAGTCGCCAACTCAAATTCACAGTACCCCGATCGTTATCGACCCATCATCTCCACCTCAGTCCCTTCCCCATTAACTTCTCCACTATTTCCACCTTGTTCCCCCTCGATTCCATAATAATTTGAAGGATATGGGATGATCTTCAAGCGCATCACGGAAGCGTGATGATCGTATCGAATACGATCGAGAGCGACTAGTCGCACTAGCTGCTCGTGCAGCGGAATTTTAAAAAAAATGATGAAACCACATGATCCAAGAACATTTCTTGGATCGCTTCATCTAACCACATAAGATATATAGGAATACCTCCTGGAGTGTGGTTGCGATCGAGCCTCTAAGCGAAGAGACCTCCTGTCTCAAGTCTGATCCATCGGAGGAGACTCTTACGAGCGCCAGGATGAGTCGCTTGCTTCTCGCAATCCAAGTTGTTGATCCAAGCGATGGATTTCCTGATCTCGTCTCACGAGATCGAATGCCTTCCTCACGAGCGTCACACACCAAAGAAGATGGGGATCCAAGAGTCGTCGAAGCGGGCACGATGACGAAGGCGACCTTCTCTTTATGAGAGTGGACGGCCACTCAAAGAGAGAAGGGAGGGAGTATGCGTGAGAATGAGAGAGAGACATTGTCTATAAATAATCGCCTCCGGCTTCTTTGTGAATTTGATCCCCCTTCTAGCTTCGCTAAGTATTCTAGTGAGTGAGTCGAGGTCCAGGTGACAGCTGCGATCCCCCTCCCACTCGGAGAAGGCATGGATAGGATGAGGCGGCGGTCTGCAGTGGTTTCCGACCACCCTGCTCCCTGGGTGTCCCCCAGGTATAAGAGTTGTTTCTTCTTCGCTTCTTTTGCTTATTTTAGTAGCAGATTTAATTTCCTGTCATTGATTAGGAATTAGTTAAGTAGTGTAGCCTTAATCGATCCACCCGTTCTTCGCCGGAGTTGAGCTCCGGCGAGCTCCTCTGTGCGTCATCAACGCATCTCCTACATGTGCCCCCGTGCCCACTTCCTTCCTGATCATCTCACGATCATCCCACACATTTTGCTTCCCCCAGATCTATCATGGATATGGAGATCCGGGTTCTCCACTCTGTCGCTCACTGGAGCATCTCTGCCCGCCTCACGCCTCTCCATTTGTCAGCCAATAAGACCCCCGGAACCCCCATTTTCTTATGCATAACCCTCTTGCAGGTCCGGTGAGCCAAAGGACTCCAAAAGGAGTCGATTTCTGCAGAAGAACAGGCACTTGGAGCTCATACCCTTCATCGACCTCGCCCGAGCACGCTGGAGCTCCAGGTGTCTCGTGAAGACCATCAGCTGACGTGGGAGGCTCCCAGGAACACTCAGAGATACTCGGCGGTGTCGGAGGAGGCCGGAGGAGATAGCGATGATCGATCGAAGGTCACCCCAGGTGACCTTCTTCCCAGTTCTTCCTACCTTGCCCAGGGGCGTCCGATCAATGTGGAACCTCCGGGTGTAGCAGCAGCCATTGGATTGTGCACGCACCACCCGTCCGATCGCTCAATGCGATCTAATCCTTGCCGTCCAGCGAAGAACGTCATCGGCGCACGAGAGCGCGATACATGTATAAGTGAAGCCATCCAGACTGTCCGCCAGCACCTATATTGGGGTAAATTTCACTTCTTGCCCCAGCATTTTTGTATTTGATATTTAGTCATGTAAATAAAATATAGTGTTTAAAATAAAGTGGAAATTTTGTAAAGGGACCCCTGAACTTCTTGTAATTGCACTTAGGTCCATTCCACGTCACCTCACGTGCCGTCCCACGTGAGGTAGCGAAATTGCATGTACACCCCTGTAACTTTTTGTATATATAAAAAAGTCAATAAAATGAAATACACGTGTTTATTTTTGTGAAAAATGCAAGCAACTCACCAAACGTTTACGTATTTGTATTTTGGTCCTTCCAACACACATCACGTGTAGTCCCACGTGATGGGGTAATTTGCATGAACGCTCTGGTGGCTTTTGTAATTGTAAATCAGTCTTTAAAATTTAAATAAACATTTTTAACTTTTGGTGTCTTTGCACAGAACCCCATGAACTATAATTTATTTGCAAAAATGCCCCTGACAGGACATGTATTTTTGCACGTTTTATCTAATATTAAAAATACCTAATGAGCTCCTAAAATACGAAAAAATAAGGATAAATGCTTTAGGTCTTGAAGATTCACGCTATTATTTTTAATTGGCATTCTTCCTATTTTATCTATTTATTAAAAAAATAAAAGGAGCCTAAATAATCCCTGTCTAGTTTATAAAATACCAAACAAATATAAAAACTTAATGAAAAATTCCAAAAAAATATATATAGTATATTTTTATATTTATTTGAGTCCAGAAAACAAAAACCACTAAAAATAAGAAAAATAAAATTAAAAAAATCAGAAAGCTCCAAAATCCAACAAAAAATATAAAAATTCTACAAAAATATTTTTTTCTATTCTATAATTATCTATTTATTATTATTTACATATAAAAATTTATTTAGGTAATTTTGGGATTTCTTTCATATTTTTGAAACTCAAATTAAAGTTGGATATGTGTTAATCATATATTTGGGGTATTTTTTACTTTAAAAGAATACATAAAAAATAGCAAAAATTTGAGAAAAATAACAATAAAATATAAAATTTGCAAAAATATATTATTTACTACATTTTGACTATTTTTACATATTTTTATCTATATAGTATCTATATATACCTTATATTGTATTTATACATATACATATACATATATTATCTTTAACTCAAAAAGAAAATATACAAAAAAACTATAAAATATAAAAATAAAATACAAAATCAGAAAATTAAAAATCAAAATATAAAAATATAAAAATCAAAAAATAAAATAAAGAAAAAAAATTAAAAATTAAAACCCCACAAAAGGAATTATACAAATGAATGGCTTGGTTGTACATCGATAACCGTAGGCTACCAGTTTGCTCTCTGTGGTTCGACCTCTACATGCTTGACTACTATGCATTTTAGGGTAGAGACAATAATGGTTAATTCCACATTTTTAGCATTTAATTGCTTTATTCAATATTGTGGGTTAAGTGCTGACTAATTGGGGTTTCGTGAGTGGTCACCACAGTGATTTTGTCTCCGCCTTGAGTGAGACTTATTTTGACCCTCGCCAGACACCAGTCATCAGATGGTGCTGTTGCCAGGGAGCAATGAGCGTAGCCTATTTTTGCCAGTCATTTTTGTATAATGATTTATGTGATTTATTGATTCATTTATTTATTTGCAAATTAATTCTTTGATATTTGCTGCAAATATTCATTGATTTTGTGGAAATTTATTGTTTTGATTATTTAAAAATGCTAATGCCAAATTTGTGCAACTTTGATGCGAGGGCCCGCCACGTGAGGATGGTTTCCTGGGAGACCGATGTAGCCAAGCTTGTAGGAGACTGGTCTTCTCTTTTTGACCAGCTAGAGAGAGCACCGAGGAAGTAGGAGGAGGGATTAGATTAGAAGAAAAAAAATCAATTTTGTAATTTTATGGTGAGAGAGAGAAAATTTTGGCATGTAATATAACTTGGACTCTACTCTTTACAACGAGGTCCAGTACCCGGGTGTCCGTTCACGCGGGGGCCACGTCGTAGTTTTCCATATTTTATCGCCTTCTTTTATTTTGTTTTCCGCTGTTTTGAGCTTTCCGCCTTAATTTACTTTGTTTTGTGTGCATGGAGCCCTTAGATTTAGGCTGCTTGACTCGGTAACTAGGTCCACATATTAATAAGAATGCATGTTCTTATAGTCTATTACGTATGAATCTAGTCAAATTAGTAAAGCTAGTAATTCAGATCTGAGACCATGTGCCACTAGAGGTCGTATACAGTGCGTGTAGGACCCGTTGTGGCGGGCACCGATCGGCATCAGAGATCGGACCTTGGTCTCATTTCTGAATATTTAGCAATTGGTTTTTCACGATTAATAGTAGCTACTGTTTAGGGCGATTTTGTCGATTGCACACCGCTATGTAGATAGGTTTAACAATTCTATTTTGCATAACACATGGAGAGAGCTGGGATGCACTGTAAGTTTTCTAACTCAGCATGCATCATTAGGTTCAATGGTGAGATTTCCATCATTGAATCGACTTGCACGGCTTTTCCGCTATCTCCCTCTGATTTTGAGCATCTAGGACTTAAATGAAAATCTACAAAAATGTTATGCGCTTGTATGAAAACAGACTCAAAAAAAGTGAAAACCAAAAACTAAAATAAGGGGACTGCTAAATAAACTTTGACCTTAATTAAAATCTGTAATGGACCATCATTGTACTGGGTTCATAAAGCCCTTATTATTTTCAGGTACCTTCGGAGGGGGACCAAAACCCCTCCCATGAGCGAGGCACGTCCCATAAGGAATATAGCCTAAATCTCAGTCGCTAACTGCCTTGTGTATCGCCTGGATTTCCGAAGTAATGGCGCTTCTATCGTACGTGACCGAGTAGGGCCTTGTCAACGATGGTGTTCCCACCTTGTGTGGAACATCGACATGGTCTGAAGTATTAAGCATAGGTCACGCCTTTACGGGGGTGTATGTCTCATCGGTTTGTGTCCGAGTAGGTTCTTGCACGCTCACGGGTGATTCCGTTCCGAGCAAGAATCGAAGTCTTGGTTTTGCCTATCGGCATCCTCTCTCTATTTCTTTGGATGAGTAGGGATCCAGGAAGGGTTAAAAGGACCTCAAAAAGTGCAGACTATAGGTTACAAAGGAGGAGGACAAGTACGAGATACTTTTCTGGTAGTACTCTCTCTCCTATAGGGTTAGCGTGCTAAGGACTTGTTATAAAATATGCCTGAAATAACAACTCTAAAAGTGAAAAGATAATAAGTAGCTGAACCTTCACAGCTTCACATAGCGTGAGTTGGTGAACCCAATTTTGTATTGTGTTTGTATGGATCTAGATTAAGGTTCAAAGATCGAGTCCCACACACTTGCGTAAATTTTGTCGTATGTTTCTCCCTTGACCCCCGCTCAGATTGAACCTTTCTACTATTTTGCATTCTGATTTGTTCCTCGTTGACCATCTTATCTTTCTTCCAATATCTACTCCCCTCTTGCTTCGAAAAGGCGATCCATGGATGATTTAGTTGGGATCCCGCCGACACCTACATCGATTCCATGGACTCGTCCTCGCCAATAATTCGAGGCGATTCCCGAGAACCCGATCCGGACCTTACGGGTCGATCTCCAGCCAATAAACCGAGACCACTCTTGTCCCACTTCCGCCGTTGTGAATGAAAGTCGATTACAATCCATATCCTTTTTCATTCACAATCTGGAATTGACCTTGATTCCATATTCATCATGACAGTTGGGATTCAATTGCAAGTGGTCTGATTGGGATTCTCTCATTATGCAGATAGAAGACAAACCAAGCCCTGAATCCCAATCCGGAATTCATCTCCTTAGATTCATACCCTGATATGGCTCCTCAAGGAAAGGGCAAGGGTCAGCAACCCCCTCAGCCTGAGCAAGGACAGATGTCTGATCAGAATCATGTCAATGCAAAGTTGTTGGCATCTATCCAAGCTATCCAAAAGCAGCTGGCAGAGCAAGCCCTAGCACAGACTGCATTCCAGCAAATACTGAATGATGTGATAAACAAACCCGAGAGAGGGAGAGACATACGTGGAGGAGGTGGTGGACCCCCAAATGACGAGGAAGAGCCTGAACAAGGGAGGCCCAAACCTACACTAAAAGAAACATACAATCTTGGAGACAGCCAGATGACCGAGTGGATCCCCATTCCGTAGGTACATGCTCACTTTGAGGTAAAACCCCAGTTCCTCGCTCTTCTTCCTTCTTTACATGGAAATAACAATGAAGAGCCTTACATCCATCTGCAACAATTCTCACGCATCTGGCATACTCTCACTACCCCAATGTCCCATTGGACGTTGTCAAGATGATGGCATTCCCCTTCAGTTTGCAAGACAAGCCCTCTACTGAGTTAACCATCCGAGGAAGGTTGTGACAACCTGGGAGGAATTGAAGTCTGCTTTCCTGCACAAGTTTTACCGTCTTGGTCGGCTCAACCAGATGTGAGCACGAATTAGCAAGTTCTCTCAGGAGCGCACGAATCTATTCATGAAGCCTGGGAGAGATTCATAGATCTGCAGGAGAAGTGCCCTCACCATGAGATTCCAAGGACAAGCATGGTCCAACACTTTTTGGGGGGCCTAAATATAGGGTCAAAGGCTTGTCGATGCAACATGTGGGGCTCGCATTTCAATAAGGATGAAGACGTAGTTTGGTAGATATTCGAGGAAATGACTGAAGGAGAGGCCGCCCTCCCTTCATCCAAGGCGTATCAGAAGCAGCCCCAGATCCTACAGAAGCAAGTACACATGGCAGCTTCCTGTGAGGTGGAAAGAGATGAGAGCTCCAACCTTAGCATTATCGGGGGCCATCTCTCGAAGGTTGATATCACTGAGAAGCGATCACAGGACCTCGAGAAACTCACTGTGATCGAGAGAGGACACGAAACCTTGACAAATTGGATCAGATCACCAAACAGTTGAAATTGCTTGTGGGCACCATCAACTCTGTCCAGTCAGCACCACCATCTACAGATGCTCTAGCTGAGAAGAAGGACGATCCATCACCACCACATCAGCCTCAGCCGAGCTAGCAGCCACCGACAGTCTAGCACGTATACTACGTTCAAGTGACTGACTAGGGCCAACCGCATCAGCAGATGGTTGTGTACCAGCCAGACATCCTATCAGCATCCGATCCAGCATTCCCACTACCACCCCTGATTCAAGAAGTTAATGGGGTTTGGAGTAATGATACACAACCGGTCCGTCCTACTGGACACCCTCAGGGTTAGCTACCAGTCAACAGGCAGTACCACCAACCTAAGGGTGGTTGTTTTAGGCAGTCCTCACAGCCGCCGCAGTACCATCAGCCTCCCCAGTATGCCAATCAATGGAGGCAGAATGAGCACTATCAGCAGCCGCAGTACCGTCAGCCACCACCATTCCACCAGTATGCGGCTGCCCCACCTCAGTAATACCGGCAGTATCCTCCTCCCTCCTACAATCAATTTCAGCTTCTTCACCACTGCAACACCATCATTAGTCATTTCCTCAGCTTCTACATCTGCGTCAATAGAGTGGTCTGTACGCTGAATCTTCTGAGGCCAACCCCGTGAACCCGACTGTAGATTTCTTGGCCCAGCTTATCAAAGGGCTAGCAGATATGACAAGGAAGCTACATGACCTGACCGTCACTAAGACCACCATCCCAGCGTAGGTTGAAGCTAACCCCAATAGCTTCAAAAGGAGTAGGAGCGGTAGGGCCTTTCCTCCGCCTGCCATCAACAAAGGGGAGAATAAAGCTTCAGGTGAATCATCATCTTCTACATCAACCGTGCCAACTACCGGGACGGGTGAGGAAGAAGAAGAAGGAGGAGCCATTCCAACTGCCACTGACCACCATCTACATCAACAAAAAGCACAAAAAATCAACAAAAACAAAAAGAACAAAAGAGGATTGTCGCCGAAGTGAAGCCGCACCAGCCTTGGAGGAGCCGCCATTAGCAGCCGATCCCTTACCAGCCGACGGAGTGGAGACTCCACTTTTTGCTCATTCACCAGCATCAACACCTCAGATTCCGGATTGTACACTTTTTTATAGTCCGGATGTACAACAGTTTGCTGATGATGGTTTTATTGTAAATAAGAGCTCTAATTTGGATTCCAGCAATGTACATATTTCTTTTCCTGATGCAATAGAAAAATTCAAAAAATTGCAAAAGGAAAAAGTGCATTATCTGATCCTGGAGTTGTGGATATCATTAATAACTTGATTGTTGAGATTCCTCTGATGATGGCCATGGAGTACATACCAACTGTGAAGAAAGGTTTGAAGGAGGCATGTACAAGCAAGCGTCGCCCATCATGAAAGAACAGATGCAAATAGGTTGAGAAGCATGTTCTCACCATGGCCACTATAGCAGCCATCAGCAACCTCCCATAGAAGAAGTAGGACAAAGGAGTACCTCTTATCAGTTGTAAGATTTTTGATCAGGTCTTCGAGCGCATGCTTCTTGACAGTGGGTCTTCCATCAACCTTCTTCTCTCGTCACTACTACAAGAATTTTGGCTAGGTATGATCAAGCAGACACGAATGGTCCTTCAGTTCGCTGACTGATCCATCAAGCGACCTAGAGGCCTTTGGAAGACATTGTGGTAAAGGTGCAGGAAATGCAGCTCCCAGTTGACTTTGCAGTCCTTGATATGGATCCCCCGCACCCTTACTCCAGGCCCCTATCATCCTTGGCTGGCCATTCCTGCGCACCTCAGAGGCTATGGTTGATTACAGGTCTGGCAAGATCACCTTGAGCTTGAGCAGCAAACGAATCACTATAGACATGATCACCGAAAGTCATGACTGATGAGAGTCGTGCAGCACCAGAAGCAGACTATGACTTTATTGTAGAAATCAGATATACACCACTTTCTTTTGATGATCCATGGACCCAAGAAATCCTCTCTCTGGAGGAAGACTTGGAAAGCACAGTCGACATCTCCAATGATACTTGGGAGACGGACTCCAATGTGCTGATGCACATTTTTAAGTCCAATGATTCATTCCAGCCTGAACACGAAGAGCCTACTGCAGAACTGTTCGATACATCACCAGAATCTCAACAGAGTACTGAGGGTAGTAGCTCTACCAAAGTTCAAGCAACACATTCCACCATCAATATAGTTTCAGAAGTGACTAACAAGGTGGCCAGATCTGAACCAGAACTCAAGCCACTTCCAGCAGGCCTGAAGTATGCTTTCCTTGCGGGTAAAGAAAACATGTATCCGGTCATCATCAGCAGCAGGCTGAACCCGGAGCAGGAATCTCGGCTTCTCGAGGTTCTATAAAAGGACCGCAAGGCGCTTGGTTGGCATGTATCAGATCTCCACGGGATAAATCCTGCATTATGTTCACATTACATTTACCTAGAAGAAGATGTCAAGCCGTCTCGCGAGTTCCAAAGAAGACTGAATCCAAATCTTCGGGACATCGCCATGAAAGAAATCACGAAATGGTGTGATGCGGGCTTCATTTATCCTATCTTCGATTCAAAATGGGTAAGCTCTTTGCACATAATTCCAAAGAAGTCAGGGCTTACTGTGGTTACAAATGAAAGAGGAGAGGAGATATCTACTCGGGTACCAACATCCTGGCAGGTGTGTGTTGACTACCGCCGTCTTAATGCAGCATCCAAGAAGGGCCGCTTCCCCCTGCCATTCATTGATCATGTTTTGGAAAGACTCGTCGACAAGGAGTTCTTTTGCTTTTTGGATGGGTACTCTGGGTACAACAAATGGCAATCACCCCTGAGGACTAAGAGAAGACTACCTTCACTTGCTCGTTCGACACCTATGCTTTCAGGAGAATGCCCTTTGGATTGTGCAACGCAGCTGCGACATTCCAGAGATGCATGCTAGCAGTGTTCGCCGAGATGGTAGGAAGTTTTCTTGAGGTGTTCATGGACAACTTCTCAGTCTATGGTGACCGTTTCGATTCTTGTCTTCAGCATCTGGACAGAGTACTTTAGAAATATCGTGAAGTCAATCTAGTGCTATCATGGGAAAAGAGCCATTTCATGGTCACAGAAGGAATTGTGCTGGGTCACGTCATTTCCAAACGTGACATGGAAGTCGACCCAGCAAGGTGGATGTGATTGCCAATCTCGAGCCACCTCAGACAATGAAAAATGTGAGGTCGTTCCTGGGGCATGTGGGATTTATAGAAGATTCATCAGAGATTTCAGCCGCATTGCCCAACCTCTAACAGAACTTTTATGCAAGGAGACCGAGTTTAATGTTGATGCACATGTTCTCCTTTCAATCAATCAGTTGAAGGAGCTTATCACTCAAGTTCCAGTCCTACAGCCGTCGGATTGGTCTCTTCCTTTCGAGATCATGAAGGATGCGTCAGATTTTGTAGTTGAAGCTGTTCTAGGACAAAGGAAAGACAAGGTGCCCTATGCCATTCATTATGCCAGCAAAACATTAGATGAAGCTCAAAGGAATTACACTGTGATAGAAAAAGAGTTGCTGGCTGTGGTTTTCACCCTGGAAAAGTTCAGATCTTATTTGCTTGGATCAAAAGTTACCATCTTCACAGACCACTCTGCTATCCGATATTTACAGCAGAAGAAGGATGCCGAGCCCATACTGATTAGATGGATCCTTCTCCTCCAGGAATTTGATTTGGAAATCAAGGACAAGCTTGGAGTTCAAAATATGGTAGCAGATCATCTCTTTATAATTGAGCAGCAAGAGCCTCCAATGAACAATGCACCCATCACAGAAACCTTTCCTGACAAATCAATTTTGGTTGTGGATTCACTCCCTTGGTATGCTGATATTGTCAACTATGTCGTTTCGAGGGTAGTACTGCCAGATTGGACGAAAAATCAGAAGGACAAATTCTTGTCGACCATCCATTTTTACCAATGGGAAGATCCCCTCTTATTCAGTGAAGGGGCAGATCGCATTTGGCGCAGGTGCATTCCTCAGGAGGAGCATCATAGTGTCCTCGAGCATTGTCACTCGCTCGAATCTGGTGGACACCACTCTGGAGACAGGACGACAGCAAAAGTACTGCAGTGTGGCTTCTGGTGGCCCACACTATTCAAGGA
>JAZKJV010009210.1:0-99882 GCA_037367405.1 Ottelia alismoides
ATCATAGATGATTGTATAACCATGACGCTTCCATTCCTAGGGAGTGATGAAACTGGTCTGGATTTTAGTGACTCCTCTCAGTAGAAAATTAATCTGATCTTATTCCAAATGTTGGACATTGATCTGAATGTGATTCAGATTCAATGAGAAGATTAGATTTACAGTCTTGATTTAATCAAGCATCTATGGGAGGCCCGCGATCTGGATTTGAGATACGATCTCAATATCCAAGTCACTATACGTGGAACAATACAATCGCCCTGTCCTTATCTCCAAGTATCTGCGGAGAAAGCACATTATCCTTGAAGGAGTTCATGGATAATTCTATTGTTGATATATGTATCCAAGCATTGAGAAAATGGATAATTAAATGTGATTTAATTATCATGAATAATATGAATTTGATTCATATTATAAAGAGAGTTATCTAAGATAATTAAATGTGATTTAATTATCAAAGATGTAAGTAATATGAATATGATTCATATTATTTGAGAACAAGAGAAATGAGATCCAAGGTGATTAAATATGATTTAATTATCATGGATATGAATAATGTGGATGGCAATATCCATATTAGTCATATATATTATAAATGTGATTTATAACATACAAGATAGAGATGTTTGTAATTTACATTTATTAATTAAATGTTAATGTGAATTGGATTCACATTGGACATTAAATTGAAAATGTAATTTACATTTTATTTTGGGTTGTGAATGTGATTCACAAATATTTTAGTGGCAAGATTGCAATGTCTACAAAATAATTGTGAATTATTTTTGTAGATAATTTGCCACAAAAGTTGTTGCATAATCTTGGAGATTACATTAAAGAGATGAGAGCCACCTTCCATGTATATGGAGTGGACGACCACCACTCCTATTAGGAATGTGTGACCGTCCCCTCCTTCCAATATGGAAGGAGGCACTCTCTCTCCTATGATCTCCAAGAGATCTTGATTTAATTTGGTAATTAAATTGTGTTGATTTATAAACATATATTTAATCTAAATTAAACTAATTGTTGTTGGTTTTACCAACACAAATCTTGACCATTAAAAGAAACACAATCAATGAGAGCCATTGGATTTGTGTTGTCCCATGGATTGAGATCCATGGATCCCAAAAGCTATAAAAGGAGAGGCACCCCTTTGCTCTTCTTTACACACATAAGTGAGACAACAAGTCTCTCTCTCTCTCTTTCTCTCTCTCCCTCTCATGGCCGTCCACCATGGATGCCCTAGAGAGGCTCTCCATCGCCGCGGCATCGTCATTATGCTGCCCGATTGTTTGCTCGTGGATCTCCGTCTCCTTCGATGCGTCTCGCTCGTGAAGAAGACGTCGGATCTCGTGTGTCGAGATCAGGAGATCCTATCGCTTGTATCATCAACATGGATTGCGAGAAGCACGCGGTTCATCCCCACGCTCGCAAGCGTCTCCTCCGTCGGATCGGACTTGAGACAGGAGGTCTCTTTGTTTAGAGACTCGATCGCAACCACACTTCAAGAGGTAACATGAATACTTGTTTGTGGTTTAGACGAAACGATCCGAGAAGTGTTCTTGGATCATGTGGTTTCGTCGCATAAAAATTTTTTAATTTCCGCTGCATAGAACAACTAGTGCGACTAGTCGTTCTTCGTCGTATTCGATACGACGATCACGCTTCCGTGATGCGCTTGAGGATCTAACTATATCCTTCAGTGCAGTCCTAGAACTACGAACCACTCAACTCGGCCCCTACCCTCACTAGAGAGTGAAACGGGTCTGATACACCACAAAGAGTCCAGTCTCTTTACACAGGAGAGAATCTGATCGAGAACCAATGAAAATGATTAATAAAACATTGTTAAAATACGAACAATCTCTCTCCAAAAATAAATTCTTCGTGTGTTCGATCACTATGAGTTGTGTCAGCTTCCAAGAAAGTCGCTCCAAGTCCACCTACTACCTCACACGAAAAATAAAAGATCAAATATTAGAGAGATATTCACAAAAAATGGAAATAAATAAATTTACGAAAATATTAGAGAAGAGAAAATTTTGAGAAATAAATACAAGAAAGATCGGGTATAAGACTATCCGGGGGATGGAAAACCTAAAAACTTGATTTTCTAAAAACAACTTAAACCGTGCCTCCGCAGCAATTGTGCCATTTAGAGAACTATGAAAAGCCCTCGCTAATTATGTGGAATTAACTTTAAATGTATTTGTTGCATGTAGGCAATTCAAGATTAATCAAAAACCACTTAATTAATGTGTCAATTAGAGCAAATGGTCAATTTATTGTTTTTTTACTTGGTAAGTAGGTCAAACTCGGGAAGGCAATTACCTCCTTAGGTTGATTTATAGTCTATCTCAAGGTTAGGTTTTCAAAGAAGTATATTTTTATATTTTTATGCAAATAATAAATACAAATGCAATTACTGCAAAGTTAAGGGCCTAAATTGCACACTTCAATCAAATGTGCTCCAAATCCAATCAAACTTGGCCAAAATGTGTATGAATACAATACTAGGCTACTTTTTTTTGAATTTTTTAATGTAGTATAAATTAATTATGAATTAATGAATACAGATAGTGAGATTTTCAATAATTAATTATAATAAATATTAAATCTAATTTTTCAGGAAAGAAAATTATCTAATATATATATATCACTAGGTGGTCTATTTCAAAGAAATCCTAAACCCTAAAAATGTTAAATCTAATACATATTAAAAATTAATTACTGAAATACAAAAAATGCTTTTCATAGAGAAAAATATGTATGCAAATACAAATATTTTTTGGGACCATGTAAAATACAACTAATTATATGATCCAGGAAGTTTTGGTAAATTTTTGAGCAATGGTTAATTATCTATGAATTTTCAGAGTGCCAATTGGGCTAAATATGCAAATTTCTGCAAGAATATTAATAATTAATTAACCATAGAACATAAAAATATAACAAGCATGACATAATGTCAAAAATTAGTTGATGAATAAAATGCAGTACTTTTTAATAATAAAAATATGCAATAAATAGACTCAAAATGTAGCGAGAATACATGATTCAATTTATAATATTACAAAATAAAATCACTTAAATAAAATGCATATAAGGACCTACAATTAATTACCAATCCCTTGAGGGGCTTGGTGCGAAATGTCCCAAGTGGTCACGTGTGTAGCACGTGACCCTTGAGCGACGGGAGCGGGATAGTAATAAGGTGAACCTTCGGGGTGTCTTCACAAAATTTCCTGAAAGGCATGTGCGAAGCACGTGCCTCCAAGAGCGACTGGTTGCTTCTATAAATTGGTAGTCCTTCAGGGGGCATATTGCAATTACCCCCACCCCCCACGTATGCAGAGAACGTGAGGGAGCCTTGGGCGCACCACTGGCAAAGGAGTGGCGGAGGTGGCTGTAATCCTCCGGTGGAGCTTCTGGAGATGACGTCAAAGAAGGAGGGGTACCTCATGTAGCTGTGCTCCTAGAGGGAAGTTGATGGCGTGGAGGAGCTCTTTGCAGTGAGTGGAAGTAGAGAGGCATGGGAAACGTCATAGGAACGCATGTGGTGTTGATGAATTGGGCTCGTCAGCATTGCACGCCGGAGCTGGAGTCGCTGGTGGTCGATGCTCGGCGGCGCAAAGAACTCCCAGGTGATGTTGCGTTAGATGAGCAGTGGAGTTTTGGGTGGTAGTCAGAGATGAACAGTAATGCAGGGTTGTGCTCCTACGATTGAAGCAGAGGAAAGGGGACGTAGCGGACTTGGCCAAGGAGCGAAGGCCAGTGGTGGAATGAATGGAGGTGGCCATGGGTGTTAAGTTAAGTTTAATCAGAGGTGTCAATCAAGAAGAATAAGGATAGAAAAGATGGGAAGAAGGAGAAAACAAAGGAATTGGGAAAAAACAGAGGAATGGAGAGAAGGAAGGAGGTGAACGGGGTCGCTTGATATCGGAGTGGCCTGAAATGCCCTCTCTGTTCTCGCCTCAGCCGCAGGCAGAGTATAATGAAGCTCGGATGATCTTGCCTGGAGGAGGTCTTCACCATGAATGGAGGCTATTGTTATCAGCTTCCTGGTGACTCTTCGATGTTGGTATCAAGCAATGGTTATGGTGGATCCATTGCTCAAGGGCTGGTGGTGATTTAAATAGGGAGGTGCAACAATGGAGATAGGATAGAGAGGGATTTACAAGAGATGGAGGGATAGCATATGGGGTCAACGGTTGGACGAGGTAATGATGATATGGATGGTCGATGGCTGGGTGAAGATAGGAAAAGATGGAAGGAATCATCGGGTTGGGTTGCGAGATGGCTAGAGGGGATAAGGAGGTTGGGTGACTGTTAGGAGTCCTGCGAAGAGAGAGAGAGAGAGAGAGAGAGAAGAGAGGGATGGAGGGAGGGAGGGAGGGATGGAAGGAGGGAGGGAGATCATTATGGGAGGCACGTGCGAGAGGATGCGGAGGTTGCAAAGGGGAGCATGCATTGGAGGTTAGGGACACACGTGCTAGGCGCGTGGTCGGGGGAGGAGAGAGAAGAGAGATCGGTCGTTTAATCGGCCGAGATCAGACGACCAAGGGCTTGCCCCATTTTATTTTATTTAATTAATTTAATATATTTTTATAAATAATAAACGAAAAAAATGTGAAAAATGAGTGACATGTGCTAGCTCTAGGAGCTGCCACGTGTCAGCTCTAGAAAATTCAAGAAATAAAATCTAAAGATAAATAGGAAAGAAATAGCAAAAGACCTCACATCGAAAAATTTTCTTCATAAAATTTGCTCGCCTCGATGCGATTTGCATCTTTCATGAAGGGACCAAGAGCAAAAGAGGTCATCTGAACAACTTTGGTGGTACTCTATGTACAAAGAATACCTTGATTTTTGGGTTTTGCAATTTTTGTCATTTTAAAATAATATAAAAATTGAGAAAAATTATGATAAAATAAAGGAAATGTATTTTCTTATTACTATATTTTTTAGATTTTTAATAAATAATACAAAATGGAAAACTAAAATAAAATGGGAAAACATAGGATATTTATACATACTTACAAGGGACAGTCATACTCGGTCATTTTCTTTGATTTCAGTTTTATTGAATTTTTGTGAATTTTATTGAAATTTCATCAAATAATATAAATAAAAAAATAAAAGAAAAAGGGATAAGTATGT
This sequence comes from Ottelia alismoides, assembly GCA_037367405.1. NCBI lineage: Eukaryota > Viridiplantae > Streptophyta > Magnoliopsida > Alismatales > Hydrocharitaceae > Ottelia > Ottelia alismoides. The sequence goes on from JAZKJV010009210.1 coordinate 5,164, forward strand.
ACATAAAATATCGGGTCAAAAACCGCTAAAATACACAATGCGCAAAAGAAGCTTAAAACCCAACTTTCACATACGAGCTCCGATTTTTATGAAATTGTTTTTGTTTTGAAGTCTTTCAATGTATACTACTTTAAAAGTGAGTAGATCAAAATCGAGCATTGTATGAGGAAGATATGCACATTTTAATCTATTTATTCAAGAATTAAGTTTTTTTCTCACATGCCAATTATTCAAGTTAGCATTTTTTTATTTTTCCTTCGATCTTGTTAGTAATATGTGCACAATGGAGTGGTTTGATGTCATTTGAAGTTAATACGATTTAATTAAAAATACTTGAAGTTAGGTGAAAATGTGAAGATGATTGTGAATGCAAATATGCATGCTAAAATGTAGATATTAATTCTAAGTGCATGAATGGTAAAAACGCAAAATAAATGATGAAATGAAATTAATTACTCAAGAACAAAGCTCTATTTTCAACTTCTAGTGTGATGAATCATAGTTTCATCATCAGAGCCCCACCCTTACCGCCGTGCGAGGGTCAGAGGAAGAAATGCATCGCGCTACAGGTACTGTCTGATCTACTTGATCGGATGGCTCGGATATCATGCCAGACTCCATCCCACACCAACTGGCTCGATGGGACCAAGCCACTTTCTAGAACATAGGGATCAACCACGTGTCCCGAGTCTGCATCAAGCCTCCACCTAGATATAAGCCTGGCTTGTGCATGTACGGGCTAGGAATTGTAGTCTGACCCTCACAGCTCTCAAGATTTGCAAAAAGGTCTTGTCCAAGTGCATGTGCCTCACTTTTGCTTGGGTGAATTTCATCTAGGCCCTATCGGCTTTTGAAAATTACAAAATGGCAACTATTGGGACCGAAATGCAATATTTAACTATTTATTCATCATGTTTTTATCGTTATGCATGTGCACTCTTTATTCCATAACTTGAGCATCCAAACTCAAATTTGAATGAATTCAAACTCATTATGTTGGTTATTTCATCCTTTTCATAATGATATCATTACCTAACTCATTTGACGCATGATTTGTATGATTCATCTTAAGTGATTAATGTGTCATTGGCTCACTATTTTAATGCCATTCTTCGAACTGTGGATTATATTTGTGCTCTAATGGATATTGAAATTTATTCTCGTTTAGTTGCTCAGTAATTGAACTATTTGTAGGGAATATTTCTTCATGTATAATCATACAACATTGCATGTCATCTTGCATCATTTTTATTGCTAAATCTAAATACAAATTGGATATTGCTCATCATTTCATCTTGCACTTCGTTTCACATTTATTCAGCATATTTTAAAACAAAAAAAGGGGACGCATTCTTATTCTATTTACATAATGTCTATGTGTTTCATGTGAGTCTTGCATCATTTATTATCTGTATTTTTCACGAGTCGCTAAATACGATGGTTAATTCGGACACATTGTAGTACGTGTACTTAGAGAATCAGTCAGAACCAAGAGAAGGATCTCTGTGAAGAGTGTCTCGGCTTAATTTATATCATGTGCAAGTCCGGAGTCGAACACAGGGAGGCAAAGGAACAACTTGGGATTAATTTGAAAACTTTAGATGTAGACTTCCAGTACGTTTTATTATTATTTTTTTAAAGCAAAATGAAAAGCGAAATGTGATATGCAGCTGAATTAATACACTAAGAAAGCATACAACTTAGCCAAATTAATTTGAATAGAAAATACGTCCAATTTAGCCAAGTTATATTTTTCCTAGAATGCTAATCCATTGATGAATGCAAGACACTTTTTTTGGAATTTATGGTTTAAAATGCAACAATTAAAAATGCACACTTTTTATGGCATTTTTCGAAATTTTTCAGATAAACAGTAAGCAAAAATTATGAAAAATTTACTGAAATGAAAACATGATGCAAGGATGAAACAGTAAATTTTTTGGAATTTTTGGACAAAATTTGAATTTTTATGGAGTTTTTTTGTGAAAATAGAGTGACAGTGAGCAAATAATACCTAATAAATCCACAATTGCAAATTAGCTAAAGAGTGAATTATCTCAAATAGGTATTTTCATATGGCATCTAGAAGACTTGAAATTTTATGAAAAAGATGTATGTGGATTTAATTAAAAATCAAATACAAAAAACACTCTATGATTTATTTAAGGCACAGGACAACTCCACTTTGGATGAAATTTGGATCTTAATTATAGCTCACTTCAAGACATCATCTTAAATTTTTGTGGAATTTTTAGAGCAACTATGTATCAGATATTAATTTAATTGCACAGAATGGATAAAATATGTAGAATTTCAGTCAAATATTTTTAATTAATTACCCAAATATCGAAAAAAATATAATTAAATATCCATGTGGTAAGGAATTAGTTGCTCAACATCAAGACAATTTTCATTCAATAAAATAACGCAATACAGATATCCAAATTAATAGTCAAACACAAGGGTCTCTGTGTAAATTCCGTAAGCCAAATAAACAAACAATTATATACAGGGACCTATTTGTAATTACAGAAACTATAAATAAGACCTTTATAATTTTTTCAATAAAAAATAAAAAAAATCACCTTCTTCTTCCTTGGGGGATACGATGGGAACCCACAAGGAGTGGGGGGCGACGGACCGGTGGCGGCGGCGCCGTGCGCGACCGCTGTTGGCGGCGCAACCGCGAGGGGGGCCGCGACCGGCTGGGGTGGAGGCCGGTGGCGGCGGCGGTGGAGGAGAGGGGGTAGGGGCGGCGGCGCTGGAGATGCTCCCCCACCCGTTACTTTTTTTTGTTTGTTTGATTTTTTATTTTTTTTTCTGTTTTAAATTTTTTTAGATTTTAATTTTTTTTAATTTTTTTAGTTTTCTTAAATAGGAATACAACAAATGATGTGGGGGAAAAAGATGATGTGATGATGGTGAAGATGATGTGGAACAAATGTCGGTATATGGATGATAATGTGAACTAAAAAATTGCAAAGATAAAAATAATGACAACAAGATGAAAATAAAATTACCTAGGATGGAGACGGTCACGTATGATGTGCTCACGAGAGTACGGTCTTCGCTTGAATCGCCGGCGAGCGATGAGCTCGAGCAGCGCGCGGGTGCGGCTGCGATGTTGGCCAAAAAGCCAACGGATCTCACCGGAGAGAGAGTTGTCGTCGCTCGACCGCGGTTGCGTCGCTGTCACCGATTCAACTCTGGGAACTAGGCTCTCCTCACATAAAGATGATCAAGTACAAATTGAGTAGGATGGGATGTATATAAAGAGAATGGAATGAGAGGTTATTAAAGTGGTGGGAGGTTATATTATTAATGGAGTTGAATGGGAGGTTTAAAAAATGGCGGGATTGAATGGAGGTTTGTGGTAGAATGGAGTTGAATTGTGGTTATTGTAGAGAATGTAAATTAAATAATAAAATAAATAATGATATAAAGTAGGCTACTAACAAAATATAAAGAAGGAAAAATAGTGGTGAATTTACAAAGGAATACATATAACATGTACATTTTTTTGTTTGCTTTTCTAATATGTATTTTTTGTTATCTTTTTAATAAGAGATATTTACAACAAAAAAATACAATAAAATACTATAATCAAAATATAACACAAGCATGATTTTTTTGCATTTTTAATAATTAAAAAAATAAAAAATAAAGAAAGAATGAATATATACATAATATACAATGTACATCTAGGTCCCAAAACCCAACTTTTGCAAATGAGCTCCGATTTTAATGAAACCACTTCCGTTGGATAGATAATTTTCTAACTTCAACTTTAAAAGTGGTGAATTCGGAGTTCATACGGAGCGAGAATTTGGCTTGGAAGTTGGACTTTACGGCTTTTTTCTCTTTGGGATCTAGGAGCATTTATTTGAGTTAAATTTTGTTTTATATTTTTGTAATTTTATATACATTTTTATGAACAAGTTAGAGAAATAATTAGTCGAAAAGGAGTTGAAATGAAATTATCAAAAATAGATGAAGTTTTTAGCTATTTACAGGTATAAAACTCCTTTATTTTTGCGGCTTTCTATTGTTAATTTATTTTGTACAATCTAATATACAATAATTAGTGTATTTTATTTACAATAGTCATTTTGTTAATTTATTGATTTTATGGACATTTATTTGTAATTTTACTCGGGAATTTTGCTAAGATCAAGATATTGAGATGATGAATTGTGGACTCATCAATATTGCACGTGTATTTTGTCATGTTTGCATTGTATCGACATAAAGAAGACTTGGATCTAGGATTTTAGTCACTCATCATTAATTAATAATGTTCAATTTATAATCAAGGAGGCTCGTGTCCCTGTATTCGACCTTGTAGACTTACCAAGTAAAAATTGTTCCAGAATATTCAATAATTATAGTTTTTGATCAACCGCTTTTCATTTCATCAACTACGATAATACGACTTTATTAAAGAGGTGAAATCCACGTTCATCAAATACTTTATTCTATTTCCAGTACCTCCTTTAATATTCCATAATAATCCAAATAGTAATTCATGTAAAAAGATCTACGAACCATCACTCCTTAATTGTAAGTGGTTAAGTTTCTACCATAATTTACAATATGAAATCGATAACCATTACTCCAACAACAGTTGTAAGATAAGATCTTATGAATAGATCCTTCTGAAAAATATTTTAGTATTTGTGTACTAGAATCATTATCACCTAATTATTTAGTTTGACTCAAACCATTTTAGAAATTGATTCCTATATGTCCTCACAACTTGATCTTCTGAATATGTTAGATTCTCTTCAATAATTTTCTTTCAAATTCCCTAAAAGGAATGCATATAATCACATGTGAGGAGAAGGAAATATTCCTTTTTAATAAAATAAAAATAAAGAGATGTACTCAATATATGATGTTATTTCCTCACAATTGTCGAGTATCTAGAGTTCAGAAACATCTTTCTCTTTTTCATCACTAGACACTCCCTAACCTTTCCTATTAGTTGAGCTAACTGAAGAAAGATACTAACATGAGATTCTTCATCAAAGTAGATTATTGCATTCCTCCATATTCTGTTTGTGGAAAGTCTCTACATCATCGAGAAAATACCTATGAAAAAATATTGCTATTTCTTCATAAGTATAATGAGAACTTATGGATTCTTCGAGTGTACTTTTGTTTCAGACCTTTCTTTTCAGAAAGAACAAAAAAGCTACATAAAATAGACAGTGTTTTTAAGATAACCTAACGTATTAAAGTGACGAGTTGGTATCAAAAAATACCTTTCAAATGGATACATCCATCGATATTTTATGGGCATGTCAACTTTGGCCTCATATGTAAGATGAATCATTATATGCTTCATTTGATCAAAAAAGGCAAAGAAACTATTTTCTCTAAATTACACATAATCACATGAATATTTTTTTCAAGATATTCCAACCTTCCTCTAATGTACGTGTGTCGAACATAAAATCTAAAAAAATCTGTTGAGATCTGACAGAACAACGATGACATTTTTTGGTAACAATCCTCTAAATACCATTGGTAAAATTCTTTCCATAAACACATGACACTCATGACATTTCATCCCTTTGAATGAGAACTTTTTCAAATCGCCCAAATTAGAAAGATTTGATGCATAGTCGTCTAGAAATTTCAATTTATTTACCCATTTGTAGACAAGTTTCACTTGATTTCTATCCAATGTATACTTTGCTTTTGAACATTCGACCCTTCCATTATAAAGGTCTTTTATATATAATTCTGGACGATTGCATATGATCCTTAAATCGCGATGAGAATTTATTTTATCTTTTGTATGATCAGTTGCATTCATATATGTATAAAAAGGTGTTATCGAATGTATTTTTCTCGATATGCATAACATTTAAATTGTGTTGTATCAATAACTTGCTTCAAGGCAACTCTTAAAATATACTCTTCTAAATCTAATTATGACTATCATCAAAACCAGTTAGAGGTTGTATATTTTTCTCATTTTTCATTTTGAATTTCAAAATTCTCTAAACTTGATAACATCGTATCACCAGTCTTTATTATATGGGGATCCGATAGTTCAATGATATTCCTCTTAAATGCTTGTTTTTTAGACTGATATGAATGATATTTTGAAAGAAAACACCTATGATAATAAAAAACATGTCTTCTGATTGTGTTGAAGTTGAAAGCATTTCGTACTCTCCATAAAATATGGACAACTTGTCCATCTGCACTCCATCTAGATAACATTTCATAAGGAGAAAAGTCATTTATTTTCCAAAGTAGAACAACTTTCATACTGAATGTTTGACTTTTTTGCATCGTATGTATCTATTCCATCGCTTCAGAGCATCTTCAACTCATCTATAAGAGGACGTAAATACACATCGATGTATTTCCGCAGATGCATAGGTCATGGCACCAACAATAGAAACATGAATTATCTCATGTTATACACTATGGAGGTAGATTTTAAGGTATTGTCATTACTGATCAATAAGAGTAATCTTTATTTTTATCATGATGATTAATTAATCCGTCTATACACAAACCTATAACACAATTCCTTCTTTCCCTTGAAAATAAAGGAAAAGTTGACATCGGTGTTTTCACATATTCAGAATCTGATGGATGCTCCATGTACTCTTCATGACTATGCACTACGTATCATAACATATATTTAGTTGTTTCCTTACAATAGTATAATCGTTTCAATCTCTAAGTTAATAGAAAATAGTGTAAAACTTTCCTTGATATTTTATTACTAATTTTACTTGATTATTGATATCTTAGCTCATCACATTCAGGATAATGTGTCAAAAACTCATGTTGCTATAATATAAAATACTGTGATTTATACAAGACGATTATATTAACTTCAGTTAAACCCATCTTATGCATCATTTTCTTAGTTTTATAACAATTTTCAAGTAATTAAACATCTTCAAGTAATATTTTCTTGAAAATGATCAACATGGCATCAAATTTTCAATCAATCATATTATACTCCATCTTCATCGATATAAGCTCTGAAACTGCTGAGAGTTGAATATGTGTTACAACCCGGCCATAAAAGTTCTTATGCCTTTTTCAACAGCTCATAGAAGTCTTCTGACTCTCTTTGGGCTTCCTCTTCATCAGGATAATTAGTGTTAAACTCTAGACGTGCAACGTCCATAATCATTATGAGGGGATTATTGTTGTCTGCATCATTTGACTCATTAGTTGTGTAATCGATGACTTATTCGCGCCTCCACCAGATTTGATATCCTTCCATGAAACCATTAAAAAGGTGCAGTCGAATTTCATTCTTAGATCTATTTTTGAGTAAATGAAATTTTTGATACGGACATAAGATAGTACCATATGAATCCACCACTCGAGAACCTCGAGCGTAAGCAAATTCCACAATTTCTTGAATACCTATTTGAAAAGTCTCTAAAACATGACCATCAACTACACACTTGTACATCCACTCTCTATTGACATCGTTGTCACCTGAATGTAACAATTCAAGATGTATAAGAGGAGAAGATTTAACATTGGCTTCAATTCAAAAAACATTCCTAAAAAACCAAACGGTTGGCCTAACCTATTTTATTAATTTAGGACATGAGAAGATAAGTATTTTCATTAAGTTGTCACTTGATCCCATCTATAAGGATTCAAACCTTACTATAAGGTGATCATGCACTTTATATCTAAGGAAAATTCAGCAACATAACCATGCACCCTCCAGTATACCCAATAAACTAATCACAATCGGCTATTAAAACTATCATCGTAGTGACAACATTAGTAATAGATTGTGATTGGCTTGGTATATCGAATAGGAAGGTGCTATGTGACTGAATTTTCATCAGATAAACTACGTGTGACAACGATTACCTTATAGCAAGATTTGAATCATTATGTACCCCCTTAGTCCGGGACCTTCGAACCAAGGAAAGCCAATATAAATGTAATTTACATCATACATTTGTACGTGCTACAAATGAGATTATAAAATGATCTTAAAATATTTATTCATTTAGGTTGATCAGGCATTTAAATCTAATTGGTTGGTTAATACTGTGGATATGGACCTATGTGACCTTAAATCGGTGTCTAAATAGTATTTAAATGGTAAGAAGGTTACCCACAAAAAAGTTTCTTCCACTTGCACACATCAAAATCCATATCCATTGGACTGTGATATTTCATCCCGAAACAAGTCCAATAGTACTGTGAAAAAATATAACATAATTAGAAGTGATAAAATCCTCCAATGTGTTCCAAGCATATAATGTACAAGGCCACACACCACCCAATATGGAGGGATGCACTGCGTGTGATTGATTTTGTGTGATTAATAATAAATTAAAATTTTGACCTTATTGATAACAAAATTATCACAACATAGCTATTTATCTTGAATTTATCATGTATACACACCTATACACCTACATAATTGTAGGAACACACCTCCATCTCACATCCATAAGAAAACTCATACACACACTGTCGCATATACAACTTCATATTGACATCATACAATTTCAACAACATATACACAACTTTTGGTATTTGTTTAGAAATGACCTAGATTTATTTAATATTTATATCACATATATACATACTACCCTCAAATTCAAAACTATGCACATACGCATTAATATCTAACTTTTATACACCTACACGTATATGCAACCATCACATTCACATTTACACTCTTTCATCCAATCAACAAATATGTAAACAATTCTATCCATTCAACAAATATCATTATCATCTATGCATCTTCTAATTTCAATAAATATCATATATGCATTCCCTCCTCACATTCACATCCATGCATCCGATCAACAATCGTTATTATCATCAAACATGCCTACACCTTCACATACTCTCGTCAATAACATTATTACAAACATGACTATACATTAACATACCCTCCTCACATTCACATCAATACATCCGATTAACAAACATCACTATCATCAAACATGTAAACAGATCTTGCTCATTCAATAGCCTCTAATTTCAATTCCAAGTCATTATCATTTATACAACTAATATTTCTTGAATAAAATGTTACATATCTTGACAAGAAGTACTAACTTGTTTTAAGCATTTCATCATATATTATCTATAATACGAACTTGTTTAAATTTTGTTAATGTGGAATCAAATCTCAATATATGCACATTACACTAATGATTACATAACTAAATACAACATAAATCATCAAATCAACAATCCATGAGTTGAAAATTAATTTATATCTAACCTGAAACTCATATTTCTTCATATATATGCAACATAATTTAAAAGAACTAAAAGGAATAACTGTTATACCTCAAGAAATGTGATAGGGAGCAAGAGAGAAGTAGAGATTGGTCATCGGCAGTAGTGAGGACCTTCAAAAATCAACAGAGGCACGAATTTGGGGAATATAGGGTAGAGAAATGAACACTAGACTCAGGTCTTGGTTCTATTTAGAGACGTTGGCAAGCATATTTAAGTGCTCTCCTAGTGGCTCGTGAATGCTCGCCCAATACTTGGCACATGCCCTCTAGTGCCCGTGCCTCAAAATTCAAATGAACAAGCACATGTGTCCTACAAGTGTTTTCCCAGTCATGGGCAAGCACATGTGCTCGCCTAGAGCAAGCCACTATGCGCACGTCATTTGCACTTGTTTATAGTGAAGTAAAGGTACAAGTACAAACTGTAAAAGAAAAAGGAGTAAAAGTGATATCATCATACCCCTCCATTGTCATCTTTTATTTTAGATGGTTCTTGAACCTGAACAAGCAGTAAAGGCAACATGAGCTAGAGACATCGAGATAGCAGATGGGGCTCGCATTCAATAGAGTGCATGAAGAGCGGGGTAAGGGAGTCAGGGTACGTACTACGACTGAGGAGGCCAAGGTTGTGTACACAGATCTATGGTTGTGCAAGACTGGAGTCACACAGTCGCTACAGGATATGAGGTGGTGGTAGGGAAATAAGGGGTCGACAGCTGCCAACAATGCTACAACAATTTCCTTCACATTGTCAAGAAGGGTAAGGTCAACTATATTTGCTTATGCAAGGATGATTCCATCCTCTAGTTCACAGTCGTTGACATCTCTGCCCACAAGGGCTATTGTCCCCATCAGTGCAATGGAGATGATCATTTTGGTTGAGGGTCATATACTATGCCACATTCGTGATTGATCGGAGATGATATAAGTCAGTATCTGGATCGTAGTAGTGTGGATGTGCCATGTGTTGAGGGTTACGATGACATAAACAAAGGGATAATATGAGGTTATTATTACATGGCTATACATGTATTTTACTTTCACTTAAGCATACCTTGGTTTGAAAAATCAACATTTGGCAGTGATGAGGTTTGGGGTCAGACTAACCGAATATATAGAAATCCTAACACTAATTTTAAAAAAATTAAACATTTGCCTCTTGACAACGATGCCATCTGACGATTCCTATAAACCCTTAGTTAATTTTCATAAATTAATCATGCAAAAATAATGTCGTCGTTTCATTATAAGCAGGTAATCAAAATCAATCAAGAAAATAACCATTTAATTATGTAATCCATGTTTAATCAAAGCAATTTTATGTTTATTTAACCTAGGAAAGTTCCAGGGTCGAACTCCCATAGGCAAAGGAACAACCTACATTAATGTCTGTCGAATTTCGTGCATAGTTTTTGAAGCTAATTTTTAGGTATTTTTATGCAATTAATGGATGAACATGCATATGTGACCAATTTAAGGACTAGAAAATTATTGTCAATCAAACGATGTTTAAAAATTACAAAACTTGGCCCAGATGTTAATTATACTAAAGTGAGTGCACTACAATTTTTTGGAATTTTCTGATGCAAGATGAATATTTTATAAATTAAATAGTACAAATAGTGAGAATCATAAAAATTAATTATAATAAATATTAAATCTCTTTTTTTCAATAAAAAATATCTAAGATGTATCAATAATTGAACTATCCTAGAAAAATCTTAAATCATAAAAATGTTGAATTTAATACCTATTAAAAATAAATGGTCGAAATATACAAAATGATTTTTTTATGGAGCCATATATGAATCCAATTTCAATTACTTTTGGTCACAACGTGAAATATAATTAATTCTATGATTCATTAATTTTTGGAAATTTTTAGAGAAATGGTCAATTATCTATGAATTTCTTAGTGTCAATTGTGCTAAATATGCAATTTTCTACAAGAATATTAACTATTAATTAACCGAAGAGAAAAAATATCATGAACTTGCCATAATATAAAGAATTATTTGAAGAATAAAATGCATATTTTTAATAAATAAAATAATGCAATAAAATTGTTCAAAATATAGTGAGAACATAGGGTTCTATTTGTAAAATTACAATAATTAAATAAAATAGAAAATGTGGTAGAAGGACTAGAATGTAATTACCAAGTTTGAGGAGAGGCTTTGTGCAAAATGTCCAAGAGGTCACGTGCAAAGCAAGTGACCCTTGGAGTGGTGGGGCGCTCTTTGGGAAAATAGCAAACTAGGGGGCTGCTTATGCAAAAGCTCTTGTAACGCACGTGTTATGCACGTACATGGGAATCTCGGGTTGCGTGCTTAGGGGGCAGCGAGGGGGCTCCTAGAAATTTGGCAAAGGGTAGAGGCATGCTATACTAGAGGTGTGGCTAGCAAGGGAGGAAAGCCTTGTGACGATGCAGGTGTGCCTCCTGGAGATGGCATGAAGACGGAGCAATAGCGGAGGAAGCTCTCCTGGAGATGATGTTCATGGATGCTCGATGAAGTTGAAGGCACATGCAGAGTAGAGGGACCTCCGCTGAAGAGGTTGAGCTTCTCGGTGTAGGTGAAGCGTGTTATGAAGGTGAGGTGAATTGTGTTGAGGTGGACGGTGAAGTTTATCTGGTGGTGGTGGCTCAACATTACTAGATGGATGAAGCTGGAGCAAAGGGACAGTAGCTCGAGGATCTCTGCAACAAGGTCGCAAAATCGGACCTTTCCTAGATTAAATAGGAGAGGAAGCGGTGTTGTCACTGCTGCTCCTCCTACGTGCTGCATGGATCGACGGATCACCGGTAAAGAGGACGGTGAGGCATTTATATAAGGTCGTGAAGGCAGTGATTTTTCAGCTAGAGATAGAAGGAGAGAGCTTGACTGAGGGGTTTAATTTGAGTTGAAGAGAGAGATGGATTTGGGGATTGAGATTGGGATCGACGTTGCGCAAGATTGGAAGGCGATCAATTGATTGAGGAGCGGCAATTGGTGGCGGCGAGATTCATGGGGGCGATGATGGAGCAGATGAGGAAGGTGGTAGCATGAGGAGTGTTTGAGGGGATCATAAATTGGGAAGGAGAGGGAGAGATGGACGGAGAATGGGAGGAGACGAAGCTAGATCAGGCAGGTGGCCGACGACGCATAAGGGGAAAGTCGGGTGAGAAAGACGGAGGAAGGAGGGTGGCATCTAGGTTGTCTGATCGGTCGAGATCAGACGGTCCAGATTGAGCATATGTTATTTATTTATTATTATTATTATTTTAATTTTTTTTTAATTTTTTAATAATTTTTTTTATAAATAATAAATCAAATGATAATGCGAAAAATGAGTGGCACGTGGTGGCTCCAGGACCTGCCACATGTCAGCTCTAGAAAATTCAAAATAAAAGACAAAGATAAATAGGAAAGAAATAGCAAACGACCTCAGATCGAAAAAATTTCTTCATAAAAGTTTCTCATCTTGATGATATCTACAATTTCATGAATATATCAAGACCAAAATACATCAATTACACAAATTGATATTTTTTAGGTACTCTGTATACATAGAATAACTTGATTTTTAGTTTTTGTAGCTTTCTGTCACTTTTAATTAAGATAAATTTAGGATAAAAATGACAAAATATAATATAAATATTTACACATTAATCTAATTTTTAGATTTTTATTAATTAAGAAAATGCATAAATAAAATAGAGTACGAAAAAGATGACCTTTGTACAGACAGTCAGTGAAGACTCAAACTCAGTTGGTTTCTTTGATTTTGGTTTTATTTTGGATTCAGATTGTTGAGAATTTTAATAAAACTTTTGTAAAAAAATAAAAGAAAAATAAATGAAATAAACATAGTCAAATATGTACATAAAATAATAGGTTGAAATCAGGTAAAATACACCATGTACAAAAGAGGCCCTTAACCCAACTTTTACATAGGATCTCTGATTTACTTGAACTTGGTCTTGTTTTAAAAGTAACTGAATGTACATTAGTTCAAAAATTGAGTGGGATCAAATCGGACACTATATGCGGAAATATCAGCATTTTAGTCTGATCATTCTGAAATGAGGGTTTGGGTTTTTGGTCCACTTATTTGTGATAGTGATTTTTTGTGTTTTTCTTTTATTAAGTTAGTAATATGTACACGATGGAGGTGGTTTCAGGTTATTTGGAGTTAACGTGAATTAATTAAAAATCAAGGAAGTTAGATTATTATACAGGTCAATTGGGCTGGAATTCTTGGCTCCTCATTTTATGCAATTATTTATGATAAAATGCAATTATTATTTATACATGCATGAATGATAATTGTGCAAGATAATGGATAAAATGAAGATGAATGTTGGGGATTTGAGCTTAAATAATCACTTTTAGAGTGATGAACCACATATTCATCAACGACCAAACTAATGTAAGGGCAAAACTATTAATAGTGGAAGAACATAGAGGCACATGTAATATTACAAAAATAATAGGGACATAACTCCAATAATAAAATCTTATAATAACACAAGTGCAAAGATCCTTTTTGTTATGATACATTTAATATCAAAATATTCATTGCGAAACTTCAAATTATTGATTATATTATTGCAATATTTGAGCGACATGGTGACTCCCTTACTAAATTACATGCTCATTATAGAGGATAAGTTATTATTATTGAAGGGAGGTTGTTAGCCTCGTGCATTATGGAAGCGAAAGAAATCAAACTCCAATCTAGAAAAATAGACTCATCGTATGAGTCGCATAAATAACATGTAACAAAAAAGCAAAAGCAAAATTACATGGTAATGGAAATAATTCTCAAATCTAGATGAGGGGGGAAAACCCTCTAGAGCATGAATACGATCATTATCCTCCAATGCAGGAGACCTCTTAGCTTGAGTCCAATCCTACAAAGCAATCACGTAGGCCCTCAGATGACCCATGTACATCCCATGAACTTGAGAGATGGTTTTCTCTTATTGATCTCAACATTCAAGATGATCCTAAGAGGGGATCACAGTACACCTTCTTTCTCCCAAACTCGAGGTACCAAAGTAAATGATCCTCCTCATGAGATTGCACGACTCGATGGGGAGGAGAGACGAAGAGGGTAGATTGACATTAAAAGAGAGAGGAAGGGTGGACTGATGAATACCCATTTCATCACATTTATTCTTTCATTTTGACCTTAAATCCCTAGCTAAATGCATGTATATATCATTAATTTATACAAAAGTACTCAATAATTGGTCTGAAAATATTGTATAATACATTGTATTTTATTCCAAAATAAAAGAATAAAGGAAAGAAAAGAAAATGAATGAAGTGTCAACAACACTAGGTGACTCAAGACCCTGAGACATAGTCATCATGATGACTTCAGTCAAAAAGGAATAAAGTAGAGGGAGATATGGTAGACCAGTTGTACAGAAAAGACTCAAAAACCTTGATTCTTTATTCATCAATAATAGCCTTTTGGGCCCTATTTTATTTTTCTATTTTTATAACTCAAATAATAAAATCATCTACGTGAATATTATACATAAAAACACAACAAAAATATCAAATTGGTTTCACTCGGGACACGTAGAACAAAAGGCCACAAAGAAAATTTCCTAAACATATATCTCCTCCATACAAACTCAAAATTGAACAAACCCATCCTTATTTTTTATAAAATTAAATTATCTATTTAATGAAAGTAGTATCATTAAAAATGGAGTTAAGATGCAAAATGTGGCTTTTGGGTCCCTACTATGTAGTATACATGTATATCTATTCAATATATTAATTCTTATATTTTTATCTTTTCTATATTTTTATATACTTATAAATATTATTTAATATACATGCAAATAATAAATGTAGAATAAATGTATAAAAAATCATTAAACTAAATAAAGTATTAATATATATAGGTAAACTATACCTATATAATACATGTACATGGTGAATAAATAAAATTAGAAAAATAAACGAAAATATGTAAATGTGCAATTAAATAAGTTATAAATACATAAATTATGTATATAAAACATACATTACAAAATAAAAAATACTCTAAATAAAAGTACATTTACTTATGTATATACATGTAAATATTAACACATAATAAATCAGCGTGTAAAAAATAAATAAAAATCATAATCAAATACTGCATAAAATAATAAAAAAAATTTTATGTTTTGACTTAAAATAATAAAATCATTTAGTATTTTAAAATCCATTAATAAATGATATAATCCCATCTTTTTCCTGGTTGGTCCACATGGACTAACCAAATCTTTTCTTTCGTTGACTCCTAAATCAATTGTACATCCCCTAGGTCTGCCTCTGCCAGAACGTGTACCATGTCCTCTTCTCTATTTTGTGGCTCGATGCATGCCTATTGTTCACTCGATTCCTTCTCAAAATATCTGCACACATATCCCCATCATGCCTTGCATCTAAGATCGATGTAGATACACCAAAATTGATCTGTAGAGCCATCGCAACATCACGTCATCTTCGCATGTATATAGTCAACCTCCACCAAATTTTTGAGATTTTGATCTGTCTTGGACCACTTTCTCACCCTCATTTCCTGGCTTGAGGTAGTATCTTAGTAACAGGGGTTTGATCTCACGTGTTTTGGGGTATGGAGGATTCATGTTTGACGTAGCATCCCCATCATCGGAGCTTATCTCCATTGTCAGCTCTTCCAGGTCGAATAGTGACATGTTGATGCATAATCAGTTATATTTTATCCTCGCATTTTCTTTGCATTTACTTTTCGTAATTATTGTAGCTTTATTTCATGCTTTTATCGCATTTTGTAGCATAATATTGGTAATTAGTGTACACTAGAGCTTCAGAAGCTTCAGACATGATTCACATATACACTCATCATTCCGCTACCATGACCATTCCAACTTCTTACCCGAACATTTCTAAGTCATTCGCACCACCCCGACCAACCTGATTAGTGCAAGATCAACGAATCGGTGCTCAACCGAAGCATGATGGATAGTTGTTCGGAGTACCTCCACCATCCTCCACCTTCGCTTATTTCACAAACTAATAGCCCAGATTCCTTCGCATGTGATTTCTTGTGCTAAACATGTAGGTATATTAAGTGTAAACTTTTGGGATGAGTTGCACGCAACCCTATATATTTATGTTTAATTGCAAAAATACCTCTTCTAGGCAGTTTATTTCTTTAAATTTCTTTTTTTATCAAATAGCTCCCTTGACTTAAAAAATTGTGAGAAAATTTATGTAGATGTTTGATATTATGCTGACGCACACTATAATTTTTATTTAGGCATTTAAAGTTTTGTCATTTACTAAAAATAGAATAGGAGCTATATTTCCCTTGTTTAGATATAAAAACAAAAAAGTAGAAAATCTATCTTAAAAAATCAAAAAATTAAATAGTATATATTACTATAGTATAGCTCCATATCAAAAATCACAAAATATATAGAAGAAAACGTTAAAAATAGAAAAAAAATCTGAAAAGTCAATAAAATCGGTAAAAGTTATAACAACTTCCAAAAAAATATTTCCTATTTTTATTTACATTATATATTAAATATTTAAAATGTTTTTGGTAATTTTTAACTAACTATACATTTTAAATACTCAAAACAATTCAACCTATTTAAAATTAGCACTGTTTTGTATATTTAAATACAATAACAATACCTAAAAAATAGAAAAAATTAAAAGAAAATTACAAAAAGGTAAAAACACAAAAACTTGTTATTTTTGTAAATTTTGAGACATATAGCTATCTTTAAAAATATAAGACATTATATACACTATATGGGTTTAATGTGGCTGTCCCTAAGGGGGAGCTAACTTGGCTCCCCCCGCCCCATTTTCCCTATTATTTTATTTTTTTTGAAAATTTCTTCTGTGAATATTCATCACTATATCTTTATATTATGCTATTAAAATTTCGTGCGAAACAGAGACTCCTACAGCCTCCATCCAGATGGTCATTTTTTAACGGTAACAGAATTGCTAAAAACGACTCCGTCTGGATGGAGCCCGTAGGAGTCTCTATTTCGCACGAAATTTTAACAACATAATATAGGGATATATTGATGAAAATCCATGGAAAAAAATTCAAAAAAATAAAAAAATGGAAAAAATGGGGTGGGGGAGCCAAGTTAGCTCCCCCTCAAGGGAGCTGCCCCATTTTACCCATACTATATACAAATTATATTACATTAATAATAATAATAATTAATTATAGCTACCTACATATATTTTAAAACTTTTAAAAAATAAACATGAATATTTTTGTATATATTTACTATATTCTTATATCTATTATTTATCACATAATATTATTTATAATATACATATTAATATATATCACTATATAGATATATATTATATCTTTAAAAAGGAAAGGAAACTAAAAATCTGCAAATATAAAAATAAAAATTACGGATTTAAAAGCATAAAAATATATTAGAAATTAATAAAAATATATAAAAAAACATAATTAAAAACCCACAGAAAATCAAAAGCTAAAAAAACATAGTGACTTCTGTTTATTTTTAGGCAATAATTATACATATTAATGATTTACTCTCAATGGTTTGACTCCTACTACTTGTTACTATACATCATTTGTAGGGTGTAATAAATTTCACCCTACATCTTATATTATTATTTTATCATAAACTACGGGTTGATTGTTATCTTAATTGATTGGTGACATTCAGAGTACCGCGAGAGCGGCCGATACAGCGATTGTCATATCCGATTTATTGAACACCGCATGTCCTCCAAAACTAAGCGTTAGGAACCCCTCTCCGATTGATTTCTTCTTCGCAAACCCGAGGTACCGAAGTAAATGATTCTCCTCATGAGATCATGGGGCTTGATGGGGAGGAGAGACAAAGAGGGTAGATTGCCATATAAAAGAGAGAGTGAGGGTGGACAGACATAGGATTTCTCTTAAGATTTTTCTGAAAGGGATTTGGACTTCAAATCACTAGTTACATTAAGTATTTTAATGAGCATCATGCCTCTTTTCTTTTATAGGCTAATAGATGGCTGAGATAACAATTCTCTTCCTTGGATTAAGTGGTTACAATTTAGTCGTAATTGGAATAGAAGGATAATAATGCAAAATTATCATATATATATATAGGGGGCCCTTCTAATGAGGTGGGTCTTTCCTGAAATTCAGAAAGCCACTATCAAATTTGTAAATTACGTAACAATTTTGTAAATTTAAACTACATATTGTAAAATACTGACGATTATACAATTATGTAAAATATATCATCCATATTGTAACAAACTTTTAATGTCAAATATAGTAATATTTTCATAAATTTTTCATGATATACATATTATATTAATATTTAATATTAAATTTATGGAGTTAGAATGTGTAAAATAAATAGAATAAATGCTTACATTGGCGTGGCTTTCCATGCATCCAGGAAAGGTGCACCTCATTTGAAATATTTCCTATATATATATATATCCACCATGGGAGTTATTAGGAAAACAGCTCGTGCTCTCTCCTCTCTATTCTGAATCTAATTGAAATAGAATTTATTGTCAACTAACTATAAAATAAACAATTCATAATTATTTTGTGACAATTGGAACAACCCTTAAAAAACTAAAACAAATTCATTATTCAATAATTAAATATAAATATAATTTATATTTATCAATGTTAAATTTGAATCTTATTCATATTACATCGATTGTGTGAATCTAACTCATACATAAGTTATATTTTCTAGACAATACGACCATCGATGGAATTTGATTTACTCCCAATATCTCATTAGTGAGCTTATATCTACCGCTTCGATGAACATATATGATTTGTTCAAGAGATCATACATCTCATATGTCCTCATATGTATACTCACTCGTCAGTCTACAGACCTTCTTAGGTCATCAACCTATTGATCTGCCAAATGTATATACTCGATATATATATATATATATAACTCACTCTATGATAAGAGGATATGTGCATGTCTCGTGGTAATGCACGACACATGTCTTAAGTTATCTCGATCTCATCAAGTTAAAACTTTGACGAAAAGTCAAAAATTTGATTGTTGGATAATCTTTTGATAGTTTGATGTTCATGATCAAAATTTTGACTTTTGGTCAACATCTTGATTTGAGACTTATTTGACACCTATGAATCTATATTCCTATTCAGAGGACATAGATCAAGAGGCCAGTCGGATGCCAGTTTTAAAGAAGGACTGCCAAATCTTTCTCAGACTGGAAATCCTCTCTTGATAATCACTTGACAATGAAGGTTGTGTCCTCGATCTAACTCTTTAGATATATAACCTACGTCCACTTTTATGATCTAACTTTTAGATGAACACTTGTATGATATCAAGATGGCCATAGTACACTAACCAACTTGTACAAAGGAGCCTATAAATGCAAACTTAATTTTACTTTATTTTGGGTAAAGGAGTGGCTTGCAATAACTTTTAGCATGATGGCTTGTCATGTGCTCACATGTCGAACAATTATAATATACTCATAAGTGACCGGAAAATTATATATCAAGTTTCATTCCAATTAGATGTGTTTTAGCACAAAAATATAACTTGAGGTAGTTTCACACTTTTTAAAGATTGCCACCTATTTCTTATATTGGATATCATCCCTTTATAATCACTTGACAATGCGGGTTGTGTCCTCGATCTAACTCTTTAGATCCACAACCTACATCAACTTTTATGATCTAAATTTTAGATGAACACACGTATGATATCAAGATAGTCATAGTACCCTCATTGTACAAAGGGGCCTATAAATGCAAACAATATTTTACTTTATTTCGGGTAAAGGAATGGTTTGTAATAACTTTTAGCATGATGGCTCGTCATGTGATCACATGTCCAGCAATTATACTATACCCATCAATGACCGGAAAAGTTATATATCAAGTTTCACTCCATTTAGATGTGTTTTAGCATAAAAATTTAAGTTGAAGTAGTTTGTATATATTTTTTTTAAAATGATTTAGATATACAAAAACAATCCTTCCCCCACACTTCTCGTATTACTATCTTGGGATCTTTCAAAATTTGGTTAGCACTTTATATATAACCATCTATTTCCTTGTATTGTATATCAATCATTTTAGTAAGTGCATTCTCTCTCAACAAGTTACCAGTGTACGTTCAATTCTTGTATATGTCCTTCATGCGTATTTGATTGGAGGGTTCTCTTACAAAAGATAATCCACCAAAAAATGGTTACATAGAGGATAATCCTTTTGTTTGTTTTGATGTTTGGATGGAGGATTTGTTGTGATGTAATTCTATTGCAGTTTTGAAAAATGATGATATAGAGTATTTTGTAATTTTTAGATGATGGATCCCGAGGTTTGGGGGTGGAAATTCAAGTTCCTCAGGTTTTCTTCCAACCAAACGCACTCGAAGAGTGTTAACGTGAGCGAGAACTTGAGAGCGATATCCGACGATGAAAGGTGATCTTCTCTTAGAGAGGGTGCTCGTGTAGAGCTAAGCATAAGCAAAAAAAAAAATCTCCTCGAAATGAAAGAGGGAGTTACACTATAACAAAAATATATAACATGTAATTTGTATGCTATCATTTCACAATTGGTCGATGTTACAAATAAAGTCAATCATGAGTCATATAACCATAATTATCTATTGCCTTTCTCTTGATCGTTCTGCTCTAATTCATTGCTGTAAAACTGATGGTTGAACTATAAATGTATGAAAAATGTAATTGCTAGCTATATATAGCAACGAATATACCATTCTTGCACATTACAAGTTTAAAAGATAACTTAGCCACAAAAATATTTATTGATGTATATTAAGCATCAGATGATATAGCATTGGTTTCTAAAATATTTTATTATTGTGTTAAAAACAAGATTTTAAAAATCAAATCGGACATTGAAGCAGTTAGTCTTCGATTTGGTCCTAACGGGTCGGACCATCGGTCTTCAACATTTTAATCGACTCAGAAAAAATCGAATCAGATTTAATTTACTGGTCCGACCGGTCGAACCAGTTTTTTGAACCCATAAAACCAGATATATATATGTAAACATGTATTTATATATCAATGAAATAATCATTTAAAATGTCAAATTTTTCGACAGAAAAACATAATTATCTATTTCGAATAAAACTCTACAAAATATGGTTACATTTTCTAGCATTATATATGAATATAATATTGTAACAATTTATTTATATTTGCTTCTAGAAAATTATTTCAAGAAACTAGTGGCACAAGTTATATTCCAAAAAAGAGATGGACATAACTGAAAGTGCAGAAGTTAAGAAGGGTACAACTGGTAAAAAACCCTATTATTTTATTATTTAAACCTTTATTTTTAAAAAACATACTAAACCATCAAAACCGGGTCAGTTTGGGTCAACCCAATCCAACTACCCGGATCAACCTGGTCCGACCACCGGTCTGACCCGATTTTTTATTTGCTTTTTTTAAATAATTACCTAAAACCAGCCGAACCGACCGGTTCGGGGCTGATTTCCGGTCCAACCGACAAGTTCAGTCTGATTTTTTAAACCGAGGTTAAAAATATAACAACGAATACTATCCACTACAGAATTATTTTTTATACTATGAACTTAGCAACTAACAACATTCTTGTTACTTCATTATTGTTGATACATCATATAACAGTTGTTGGACCTTCGTGATAATGAAGAAAATCTCCTCGTAATGCAAAGCATTGCCACATGAGCAAGGTTGGATCTTTATTTAGAGATAAGCAGACGAATACAACGATTGCATTATATTTCTTACAAAATTCACGGTTCTATCCTTTTGTTATGACTTATGCCAACGAAAGAGACGAACAATAAGTTCTGAAAGAATATAGGACCACACGTGTTCCAAAAAAGGTAGATTTATTTTTTTGCATTTGAAATATATTTATAATCGAAAGGCATTTATTCTCAAAAATGCTAAATGTATTTCAAATTAAATTAATTAGTAATGTATCATAGCCTTCAATAGTATTTTATATATTTTTAAAGAATAGGATGAGAGAGAGAGAGGTGTGTGTGTGATTGTGGCCATGCCAGAGTCCATATTTTACGTTGTGGGCTTTTGCGTCAACTTCCACGCATTAGCTTTTCGGATCCGGTCAGGGTTGATCCAAACCCGACAACCAGGAGGCAGAGCCGCTACGCGCAAGCTGAGGCTCGAGCTTCGCAAATCTGGAACAAACAAGTGCGGTCGGACCCACTCAGAAACCAAGATCCAGGCTCGGTTCCCGTCCATAACCCCTCCCTCCCTCCATCTCTCTCTCTCTCTCTCTCTCTCTCTCTCTCTCTCTCAGACGGCCATCATCTCTAAATCCAAACCCCTCCCGGCTACGCGCGGCGCAGAGCTCGATCTCCACGGGAGAAGGCAGGCTTGTCCGCCGGCAGAGATCGAGAGATGGTGAGCTTTCCGATGCCTTCTTGTTCCAACGATGTAAACTTTCATCCTTTGTGCCGAATCGATCGTGGATCATCCGGATCTCGGTTAGGGTTTTCCCGATGCTGAATCTTGGGGTTCCCCAATGGCTTTCGTGCTGCCTTTTCAGAGTGATGTTCGATGATTTCCGAGATGAGATCAAATCCGTTGAACAGATCCGTGGAATTTCGCTGTTTTTTTTTCCTTCGTCGCGGCACGTTCTATTGCTTGATCCGCTAGGGATCTGGCCAGATGTCTGTCCCTACTACCACAACTAGGTCTGATAAGCTAGATGGCAAGCACTGTCAATCCGGTATCCACGTCATTTGCATCGGTCGTGACGGCATTGGTTGGTTACTCGGCGTGTTTCTGACACCGAGAAAATGTTGAGAGGAGGCCTGCTATGAGAAGAAATTATGATTCTGAGAACCGTGAGATTAGAAATATTTTGAATTTTAAATAAATGTTAGCTCTACTTCTTCCACAGATGAAACAGTGCTGTTCATAGAGCGTGTTGTATGGTGTGGAGTTGAAGCCTTGTGTGCCCAGAGGAAAAATTGGACGATGCAGCTGAAATAATATGATCAGAATGTAGCAAATAGCAAATGGTGATGATCCCTGAAAGGGCCCTCTTTCAAATCCGTCCCTTCGCATTGTCAGATCATCTCACCTCCAAATTTCCTTGTAATTTTGTCCTCTTCGTTAGTGGATGGTACTCGTAAGGTTTCCGACTGATGCATATATATTACTCTATAAGAAGATCGGGTTCTCTGTTATTGAATGATCGATAATATTTAGGGCTCCTGAAGATTCAACTATCAAGCGAAATAGCAACTATTTTTTTGTTTGTAGAATATGCATTGTATCTTCAAAAACGAAAAAAAAAAACAAAGGAATCATACAGGGCAAGGAAGGCCACAAGACCATTTGAAATAACTATGCACTGTGATCTTCATTTTTTTGTCTGATTGTGGGTAACCCAATTGACACCTAGCAATCTATGTAGCCAAGTTTTAATGCATATGGTTTGGTTCAACATTGGTAAGGTTTTGGTTATGTAGTGCTTGTTTTTGCTGTTTTTTTGTCACTATAACTTGCACAAAATACAAATCTTCTCATTTTCGACCTTGAAGTCATTTCAAGATTAACTTCATGAATTTCTGATATTTGCTCTGGTTGCAGTTATTTTTTGCTTGATTACTGACAAATGACGAGAAACATTACATAGTACAAAATGGCTACTGTTGGTATTTTTTTGGAAGTATTTTGTTAGTAGTCGCACTTTACTGTTTGAAGGGAAGCAACCATCAATTGTGGTTATAATGTTGTATCAAATTGCCAATTTTATGGGCCTTCTTGGACCCAGGGCCTTCGCCGACCACTCGCCAATTTTATGGGATTCTGGTGAGACTCTACCTCTGAAGGGCGTCTTTAGATATGAACGCTGCTTGCTCCTTGAGCCTTCCTTCAGGGACGTGGTGGCCGACCAGTGGGCTTCCTCTACTGTCGAGGGGTCTGCAGCTGCGAGATTTAGTCAGAAGCTTGATTCTTTGCGGAGGAGATTGGCGCGCTTTAAGCGGGAGACGCGGCTCGCGCGGATGGCTCTTAGAAAAGAGGCGGAGGAGATTATTTCGAGGCTTGACTCGTTGGAGAATGAGAGGATTCTCAGTGTGCACGAGCTCGAGGAGCGCTCCTCTGCGCATAAAAAGGTGGCGGAGGAGGACAAGAAGAGAGCTATTGAGTGGCGTCAGCATTCCAGGCTGAAGTGGCTTAAAGAGGATGATGCAAACACGGCTTATTTCCACAGGGTTGCTAGTGGGAGGAAACGAATCAATTCTCTACGCGCTATTTCTGTTGATGGGGAGCGGTTCGTTGGAGATAGTGCAATGGGATCAGCCATTTTGGAACACTTCAGGGGTGTCATGTCGGCTCGCTCCACGCGTTGTTGGAAGTGGTTGGGTTTGGGGGTTCCTAAAGTTTCCGAGGAGGACTGTGCCATGCTTATTAGGCCAATTACGTTGCTGGAGACTAAAGAGGTTGTTTGGGATCTTAATCTTGATGCTTCCTCGGGGCCTGATGGTTTTTCAGTGGCGTTCTTTAGGGATTTTGGGGACTTGGTGGGAGCGGACGTTTTTGAGGTGATTGTGGAGTTCTGTGAAGGAAATGCGGGTTTTGATAGGCTGAACAGAGCCTTATTGCTCTTGATTCCAAAGAGGGATGCGGCGGAGGACATTGGGGATTTTCGCCCCATCTCGATATCAAACGCCATCTATTTAATTGTTGCTAAAGTGCTGGCTAGGAGACTCTCTAGAGTACTGGACTCGCTTGTTTCCCCCGTTCAGGCGGCTTTCATTAAGGGGAGACAAATATCGGACTGTATTGTTGTTGCGTTGAAATTGGTGGCGGATTGGAAAGCCTCGGGGCGTCAAGGGGTGCTTTGGAAAATTGATTTCGCAAAAGCTTATGACAGCATTGATTGGGCTTTCTTGTGGTCGGTCCTCATGAGGCGCGGCTTCCCGGAGAGGTGGATCTCATGGATGCGGAGGTGCATGACTACCGTCTCCTTTTCTATCTTGCTCAATGGAGGATTGGAAGGGGGGCGCTTCCAACCGCGACGGGGCCTGCGCCAGGGATGCCCTCTGGCCCCCCTTCTATTTGTTCTTGCTTCGGACGTCTTGGCTCGTATGGTGGATCGGGTTGTTGCTGCGAGCCTCTCTAAGGGATTCTCCAAGGGGGCCATTTCCGTGCCTCTAATTCAATTTGCGGACGACACTTTGTGCTTTATTGAGGGGGATGATTCGGAGGTCGCGGCCATGTCGGTGACTCTGGATCTCTTTAGCGATTTATCCGGGCTGCGCATAAATGGAAACAAATCTAAGGTTATTCCTTTTGGCCTTTCGAAGACTGAGGCGTTGAATTTTGCAAACATTCTGGGCTCTTCTTTGGGGAGCCTTTCGATTGATTACCTGGGCCTTCCTTTGGTGGTTGGGAGGCCAAGACTTAGGGATTGGAGTGTGGTGGTTGAGAAGGTTGAGGCGAGATTGGCAGGTTGGCGCGCGACTCTCCTCTCTAAAGGCGGTAGGCTGGTTCTTCTGCGATCGGTCCTTGCAGCCATTCTGGTGCACTTTTTGTCGACTCGACGTCTCCCTGCTGGGATTTGCAGGAGACTTGAGTCCTGCTTCAAAAGATTCTTATGGGGGAAATCGGGTGTCGTTGGGAGAGGAATTCACCTGGTCGCTTGGGAGGAGGTGGTGAGGGAGAAGAAGGCAGGGGGTTTGGGGGTTAGATGCCTCAACTTGGTCAATGATGCGTTCTTCCTTAAGTGGGCAAGCAGGGTGTGTGGAAGAGATGAAGGTTTCTTTATTGAGATTTTGAGGGCGCTTCATGGGAGGGAGTGGGTTGGCGATTTTGATTTGGGGGTGGTGCGGGGGCGCTCTCCATTCTGGCGTGGTGTTCAGGAGATCTTCTTGAGAAACAGAGCGTCCTTCAAGCCTATCTTGGGGGACGGTCGTGCCTTCTCCTTTTGGAATGACAGCTGGTTGGGGGGGACCACTTTCAGTCTGGTTCCCTCGTCTCTTTGCTATGGCGGAGAATAAGGATGCCTCTATCGCTTGCTGCTGGGTGAATACGTGTTAGTCTCCTCGCTTTTTGGGGAACTTCTCGGATCAGAGGTTCTTGGATTTTCTTGCTTTGATGGATGTCCTTGCTCATGTGGATTCGCCTTCTGTGGGCTTGGATCACTGGACGTGGAGGGATGGTGGCTTCTCGACTCGGAAGGCCTATGCTTCATTGCTTGATACTCTGCCTGATCGCGCGGATTCCCTGGTGAGAGACTGTGGTTTATTCTGGACCTTGGGCCTGCCCTTGCGCATTGTCTTCTTCTTATGGCTCGCTCGCAGAAAGAGGCTCTTGACGCGTGATTGTTGTTCAAGGTTGATGCCCTCGATTTCCAATATTTGTGTGCTGTGCGATTCAAATGTGGAATCCCTGGACCATATCCTTTTTCTCTGCCCTACAGTCCGGGGGCTTTGGGCGGACCCCCTCGTGGCTTGGGTGCAAGCTTCTGATATGGAGACCTTCTGTGATTCTCTCTTCCTGAATAGACATATGGCTAGAAGGCGGCTCTTGGCACCGGTGGCTTGTTTATGGTCGACTTGGCTTAGTCGTAATGAGACCATCTTCTCTGCGCAACGCTTTTATCTGGAGAACGTGCTTTCTCGCGCGAGGGCTTTGGTGGCGGACTGGAGTGCTGCTTAGTGTTCTGTTTCCCCTCCCCTTTTGTTTTTTTTACGCCCAGATCTGGAGGTTTCTCGCCTCCCGCACTGGGTTGTTCTTTTTTATTTTCTTCTTTGTATCCCTGACTTTCTTTCCTTCTAATATATTGGGGTGAACACCACTGAGTGTATCCCCCTTTTTTCTTGTCTTCAAAAAAAATGTTGTATCAAATTGCATTAGATATTTATATAGGTTTTTTTTTTCTGAAATGCACTAGTATTCTTTTTTAATTCTTCTTTCATATTATGTAGGATTCTTGCCCCTCAATAAAAAATATTCTACTTTTGGATTCTGAAGGGAAACGTGTTGCTGTAAAATATTACACAGATGAATGGCCAGCTCATTCTGCAAAATTGGCTTTTGAGAAATCTGTGTTTACCAAAACACAAAAGACCAATGCTCGAACTGAAGGTGAATGATTTCTGCATTTATCTTTAATCTTTTATATTGTGCATTGTGAATACTCCAGTATGGTCAAATTTTTGTGCTTAATCACTTTGGTATAAAACTCATTGGAGAGTCGTGAGATCATTAAATTGATGTTTATCAGAAAGGGTGGAGATAATGGTTATGATCCTGATTCTAATAGAGGGAAAAGAAGGATATAATTGGTTTGATGTTGAGATGCAGATAAAGCAAAGAAGAAACAACTTTCCTCTATTTAATAAAATGCCTATCATGGAAGAGTATAATCAAAATGAAATCTAATATCCAACTCAAAAATAAAATAACTTCACATTTTTTATTTATCTGTTTAACCTATAAGTAGATTGAAACATTTCAGTAGTTTGCAACTAAGATTTCTTTTCCTCTGGATTAGATGAGATCATATGTGTTTTTTGCATTTTGTATAAAGTAAATTTAAGTACTAAACCTTCTCCCACTATAAGTAAGGTCGGTTACATGGATTCTTGCTCAAATCCATGTTGAAAGATTCAACTATTTTTTACGCTGGCCGTCGACTACCTAACGCAACCCCTACAAGAGTGGGATTTGAACCTTGATCTTTTGTGTGGTAGACACACTGTCCTGCCACTAGACCAAGAGTAATGTGTTTTTTTGCATTTTGTATGCTTACATATAATCTGTTATTCCTTCTAACTTAGTTTTAAGAAAACAGTTAGTTCCGAGTCAACGTTGTACTTTTTTGCATATATGGTTCTGACTTGACAATTTTACATCGTATGCCAATTGCCACGTATATGGTTCTGAGTTAACATTTTAGAACTTATGCTGCATATATGACTCTGAGTTGGCATCATTCTACAGCATAGACCACATATACAGTTCTAAGATAACAATGTTGTCAACAATGTCAACTTATAAGTATCATTAATTCCATGCTGATATTAAAAAAATGAGTTTATGTAGATGATGCATGCTTTTAAAAAAATTGATCCAATGCTTTTGAAATCTTACATCATGCTATTTTTAATATGAATGCTTTTCGAATTTTAAACTATTGTCCAAGATTGACCCAAGATAAATTCGAATGAAGGCAAAGAGTCTATGTAACAGCCCTACTTAATATGGGAAAATGTTTTGTTGCTGTTGTTTTAGCCCCTCTTTAGAATACGAAGGATACAACACATATTAATTTTATTGCGAAGATCTGGTTGAATTAGAAATTTTTAAATCAGCGGTGTTTTAATTGACAGACATTACCTTTGTTTCTTAATTTTCTTTGTCTCAAACTTTGTTGATATATAGTAATTATCTTATGGAGCGTATGTTGTTTATGTAGCTGAGATAGCGATGTTTGATGGCAACATTGTTGTCTATAAGTTCGTTCAGGATCTGCATTTTTTTGTCACGGGAGGTGACGATGAGAATGAACTCATATTGGCAACAGTACTTCAGGCATTCTTTGACGCAGTCGGTCTTCTTCTGAGGTATTTTCCAATCCTGTAATTTATTATCAATGGTCTTTTTTTCTTGTTGCTCACATGCTAAAATATATACAGGAACAATGTTGAGAAAAGAACTGCACTTGAGAATCTGGATCAGATTCTTTTATGTCTCGACGAGATTGTAGATGGAGGGTATGCCTTTATGCCCTGTTTACATATTTATTTGTCTCCTTTTAAGGAAATATAGCATTGCTCTTCATTGTCATAGTAGCCAACTTTTTTCTGCAGACAATAAGAAAAATATGCAATATAAATTGAGGTCTAATCACAGAAGCGGAAAGGTATTAAATTTGGGGATTTTTTTTCAAAAGCCAAAGGATGACTGTTAGAAGTTTACTCCAAAATGGTATTGCAAAATTTACGGAGTAGAGGCAAGTTGCATTCAGTACTAATGCCAAGCTCTTTCACCCACATTGAAATGGACAACTTGGATTGTTAATCTCTTAGTAATTAATAAATCGTTGCAATTAAGGAGAATCTCTCCATCATGATTTCAGGTTCCTCTTTTCACAATTCTTTCTTATGCTCCTTTTAGAGTCCTTCCTGTTTGTTTTTTGCTAGAAAAATTTTCTCATTTTCACTCATAAGCTAGCACCAAGAATTTTTCCCGACATGGGATCATCTACATGGATTAGTCACCTCACTCTCAATTCCATGCTGTTTTTTTCTTGAAAAAATCTTCATATTTTTGCCTAAAAATTGTCCTACAAAATCCATGGCAGTAATGTAGTCTGCTCCATCCTTGGAATCACTTCTTTCTTATAGCTGTATGAATACCAGATGAAAACCTATGCCCCTCAAGGGGATCAAGGTTCGAGATATCGATATCGTGTCGATCAGTCTGAAAAGGGATATATCAAGATGTATTGATGTTATCGATGAAAATCTCTGAAATGACACAAAAAGGTGATTTTCTCCCAGATATTAAGATTACCCTTTTTCTTAAAACAATAAACAACATACAAACACGCACTTATATGCAAGAATAAGGTGTATTTAACATTTCAATGCACATTATATTGCACATATTAATGCTGTCAGACTGCTGAGAGATAACGGAAAGACTTGAGAAATCTGTACATGACAATTTATAAAGGATGTATATTTAGCACCTAAGCAATATATAATCTATTTGACAGCCAGAGTAAATAACGCGATGCTAGAAGCAGTTGTCAAATTAAAGAAAGGTTTCTTTTCTGACCTATTATTTGACTTCAATCAGTGATGCTTTCTCCCAGGATCATTCTTGAAACTGAAGCCAGCGTAATCGCGGCAAAAGTTGCAAATGATGGCTTAGATAACGGAGCTCCTCTGTCGGAACAGGTGATGTTTTCTTTTGACGGCAGAAAATCTGACTGTCCTTGTACGTTAGGTATTTAATTAATTTTGGATGGATAATTGTGTCAATGATTAATTTCATTTGGATTTGTGCAGACAATATCTCAAGCTATAGCCACTGCGCGAGATCATATAGCAAGGTCACTTCTGAGATAGCATGCCCATGGCCTTCCTTTGCTATAATAGGTGAAGCTATTGCGATTGGGCTAATTTTTTTTGTCGATTTCGTTATTATTCTTGCTGAAAGGTGGACATGAGAACTTGTGAGGTAATTTCATGCGTGTGTTTTCCTCTTTTGTTAAGGTGATAGGCCTTTTAGAAATAATAAAAGAGATTTCTTTAGTGACGGATGAGCATTCTTTCATTGTACTTGAAGCAATTCATCAATAGCCAATATTGATCTTGAATTTGCTGGTTGTAGAGCGACCCTCAGTTATAGATGAATTGATTGGTAGATTGAATAAGATTTTTGTGAATGTTATAGGACGTGCTGATTACTAGAATCGTTCTGAATATGCCATCTTAGTTTTGTGAATACATTTGATGGTGATAGAGAGGATTAGAAAATTTAGAAAGGACGGTGCGAGTAGGGAATGCGGTGGTAGCATTTCTACAATCACAAACAGCATGTATTTGTGAAGAATTAGTTTTTCACTTGTAAATTCAGTGCATGTTTTAGTAGATGATGTCAAGATGTCTAATCTTATTGTTGTGAAGAACATTGACATCTTGCAGGCTGGAGGCATGGAAATTGGAGTTGTGTGAAGAACATTGACATCTTGGGGGTCTTGTTACACTCATGAAAACCTGGAATTTGCAATAACATCCCCATAAGCAATTTATGTAGTATCAAAAATGTTCACGTGGGAGTTTTTATTTTTAAAATATACCTGTCTTAAGACAGTCGGCATCATCGCCGATCTAACATTCTTAACTAAAAGGAACTTTTTGCAAATACTTCCTTCTATTTCTGTCAGATACTTCAGTTTTATCATCAATCATCCTCTTCTCCCCTCACTACCTGTCAAATGGGCTGAGCTTGAGCTAGAGTTGAGACATTGATTGGCCTGGGTCATCAAAATAAAAAAAAATATACATAAGCTAGATAACATATGCATTAATATGATATACTTAAAGTTTTACATAAAATTTAATAGTTTAAATATCAAGTAACATGCAAAGTAGTTATATTAGTTATACAAGGTATAAATGGTAGTAATTAAATCATCTGTACTTATTAAATAACATTTTAAAAAATCAATAGAAAGAAAATAAAATGGGCTTATGGGCTGGTCATTAGTGGAATTTGAACAAAGATTTTTGAACCTCGGTCCATTTGGTATAGCCCATGGTCTTACCTGACCAGCATTTTGGCTAGGGGTATAGAGACCAAGGCTCTTTAGTATCCCTTCCTCGGTAGCCAGAGCTCCCCTCCTTCAAGAAGCCCATCTTCCATTGACAATTGGCTCTGTAATTGATGGTAAGGGGAGACAGGAGAGGGAGGGGAGAAACCCTAAGGGCTCCTTTGGTTATGGCTTACTCCCAACTTTACCCCTGCATTCCTAGATTGGATTTAGTTGTATAGACCCCACAATTTCTTTGTTATAATATTTTTTAACCACGTTCAAATAAAAAAATTGACATAAAAAGCATATTATAATCATAAAGATGTTAATCTATCACATAATCAATGTGACATCACATCATATTTATCATTCTAACCCTTTTCCAATCCTCCTAACCATCCAAACAGTTATTATTTACAGGTTACTCCAACCTAATCCAACCTTTTTACCAAACATTATACTTTTTCTCCAAGGGATACATATATTTTCCGGTTATGACCAACCTTTCAAAGAGAGTGAGATTTTATATCTATTACGGTCTGTTTGGTTGCCAGGGTACCCCGGGGTACCCTGGCATACCCCTAACTCCAACCCTGCATTTCTGGGTTGGGACTACTTGTATCGACCCTACAATTTCTTTGGTAGAATGATTTTTAACCTTATTCAAATACAATTATTAACATAAAAAACATATTATAATAATAAAAAAATTAATATAACACATAATCAATGTCACATCACATCACAATTATCATTTCAACCATCCCAATCCTCCAAACAACTACTATTCATATTCACAGGAGGATACTCCAATCCATCCCAACCCAGTAACCAAACAGGCCTTTAATGTTTGCCACGTTATATCATTTTTGTTAAAAGACAAAGTTTGCAAGTGATTTTCACTTATAAGATGTTTTCCATTGCTCTTTTTGTAAATCGCAATATTTTCAGGGATTGTTAATGCCTCTACTGATAGATGCGCAGATTATTTCAAAGCTAGTTTAGAAAAATGACAATTCCAAAAAAGCGTTGTGTGCGGTTCAGAGGCCGGATGTTCGAGATCAATTGGACCTCACTGGTGGCAAAATGATCTGCAGCTGTTTGATCGTGTATCGGATGTCACCACAGACGCTCTTGCATCCAGACAGCCATTTGATAGGTTTTTTCTATTGATCTCACTTCAAGGAACATAAGGGGTAAATGTTGGGCCAGTCATCCAAGAGTTGTTGCTTGAATACCATTTCCAACGAGGCTAAGGCTAAGGCTAATGCCAAGGCTAGGAGAGCCCAACTTATGCAATACAGGAAAATGGAAATACTCGGGGAGTAAAACCTTCAAGTTAAGGCAAAAAAGTACATCATCATCATGATAGTCTTATAAAAGGAATCAAAGAGTTGCGAGACGACCGCCCTTGCTTCCCCTGGCTCCGCCGTTGGCTGCTCCGCCATCTTTATTATTAACATGCATCACGATGCAACAATTTACATGGGAAGTTAAAAAAGGTCCCTGTTCTTTATCCACTCCGACTAGATCAATCTTGCAGTCTGCAGTGCATTATTAATAGCGTGCCATCGAATAATCCGTCGGCATGAATGAGGCAAGTCCACCAGATCGGACTTTAGTAACATTCCCAATTTGATTCTCAGCCTTCTCTTAAACCATACCACCAAAGTTGACGGTCCGCTCTTGCGTTCCATCTCCATCTCTACCTCCATCACATTGAATTCGCTTCAAATCTCTCACCTGTTTGGACCTGTTTAGACAGATGTTTTGAAGGAGGATGCTTACAGAAACTGGATGCTTTCGTGGAATCTTTTTTTTTCTAAAATAAATACACAACAAAAAAAGGTTCAGAAAAGGTAAGTTAATAAGATGGATCAACTCCAAGATAGTTTTTTTTATGATCGGATAATTGTGACTAGTTGTACTTCACCAGAAAGCATAATTACCTCGATAGGAGTAAAAAAAACTAAAAATCGCATGTACCCAAATTATAGCTGAAATTCATTCTTTCAGACTAAACCATGGTTCCGTGGTAAAATCGTTGTGTATCCCCATTCCGCGCATGCATTAATGCTTCCTAAACACGTTTTAGTAAATGGCAAGGCTGCAGCAAGTAGCATGTCGATACTGTTTGGATCGGTATCATGAATTCTCGAGAAATCTCTTGAACTCCTGGATGCAATGCCGTTAAATTTTGCAAAGTTGGTTGGTTGTAAGGTAAGCCAATCTAAGAGCAATGTCTTGGGTGGCCATAATATTTTGCGGTAGCTTGTTACTAGATAAGCAATAAAAATCGACTTAGACACTCAAACGAACAATTAATGTGAGGAACATAGAAGTCAAGGAGCATTACTCTTTGCCGAAATAGAGGTTCTAGTGGTTCTTGAATTAAATAGTGACACCAGAGAACACGCCTGTTTCTATGAAACCAACCGTTGTCAAGAACCCACACCGAGAGCCTTATAAATCACCTAATCTTCATCAACAAAATTCCAAAAAGGATTTAGAATATCCCATGTATAAGTCGGAGAGAAGTTGAGGTGTTACTTTAAACTTACAATCCTTTCAAAAAAAAGTTTAAACTTACAATACATGAGGGATTATATCTAATAGTTCATACGTCAAGTTCATGCCTGGCACTGATTTGTGCAGGCATTTATTACCAATATGTGCGAATAGATGTTTGTTAAATAAAAATATCATTTTTGTTGTATAGATATTACACAATATCTTGCATGTTAGCATGACGAAGAGACAAAAAAAATGCAACGAAAAAAATAAGGCTTGTTTAATTATTTGAGATTTTTTTTCAGCGGTATGAATTTACATACCCACTTAAATGGTCTAGTCGTAGTGCAATGTACCTACCACCCAAAAAGACCAGTGTTCAAATCTCCCCTTTGTGGAGGATTCGTTAGGTACTCAACGTCTAGCTTAAAAAATAGTCAATTATTTCAACATGGATTTGAGCAAGAATCCATGCAGCCGGCCCTACTTATAGTGGGAGAAGGCTTCATCATTTAATATGAACCACTATATTATGGGGCATTCAGCTGATGGCATTTCTTCAGGACGAGCTTGGCAAATGATTTAATAGGTTTGATTAACCAAGCTGGTTGCATTGGCAGTAAGAAGACATCAGAGTTTCCTTTGCAAGAAGCTCATGCTCATCAAGCATCATCACGAAGTTCGAAGAAGGGAAGGAGTTAATAGAACATGGGCATGTGAGTAACGCAATCATCGTCGACGATAACAGTGAACATGTCAAAAAGACCCTAGATAATTGAATGAAAAGACAAGACAAAAGAGTAGAAAGTTGGAGCAATATCTTTCTATCAGGGGCCGAATTCCAACAAAGGTTTTTTCTTGAGACGATAGAAGTATACAAAGTACATTGACCCATCGAAAGTCTATCTCAAATCTTCTGGAGGTAAATGCATAGTACACCTAGAAACAAGAACAATTTAACGTCAACAGTGTATAGGCAACTGCGCAACAGTATGATAAGGGTGGTCCAGTCCCTATCCAGTTTCTGGTGTGGTATTGCTCAGTTCTGCCGGAGGTTATCGTTCCTAAAACATGTAATGGGGAAGGTTAGATTGAGATATCCCTACATTGTTATAATCCAATACTCTTTGTTGTGAGTCTCTTCGACATAGTTGATTCAAGCAAAAAATGTTTAAAAAGTGAACTATGAGTGAAAACTTGAATGAGTCATCTAAAACAAGTTCATAAAAATTCAAATCTCGTTCAAGAAACACATCTATCAATCGAACCAACTGGAAAAGGCTCTCTTATGTGATCATTTCCTGAGGCTCTTTGCACTGACAACCAATCATGATCTCTCTGTGGATGAGGCATGGTCTGAGGGGACATCCACCCCTACTTTTACCACCGGCTTCCCAGAGTATAGGTTGCAAGAATTCCTTGAGTTGATGAACCCTATTATCAATATTAGGGGCCCATCTGAGGGTATTGACTACTGGGCTCGAATTGAGGGTTTTTCATAGCGGGGAAAGCATATAGAATCCTCTCTGCTGCCGAAGTTACAAATCAAGGTGATTTCAGTAGGAATAACATGATTGTCTACTCTTCTAAATTGCCACTTCAGGTCAAGGTCTTCCTAAGTGTCCTAGTTGGTGGGATACTCTCAAATGATTTTTCAACATTCTTGAGGGATTTGTGAAAAGGGAGAAAGAAAAGTTATATTGCTCGTAACCCTAGAGCTC
The DNA here is from genome assembly GCA_037367405.1 of Ottelia alismoides. Lineage (NCBI taxonomy): Eukaryota > Viridiplantae > Streptophyta > Magnoliopsida > Alismatales > Hydrocharitaceae > Ottelia > Ottelia alismoides. The sequence continues at coordinate 40,988 of JAZKJV010009210.1, forward strand.
TCTTATATAGGAGAAAAGCTCTAGGGAAGATTACATAGATATCCAGAAGAAAATATGAAATTATAAAATAACATATAAAGAAATAGATATGTCTCAACACTCCCCCTCAAGCTGGAGCATAAATATCTATTATCATACTCAGCTTGGAACAACAATGGTGAAATGGTCACTTTGCAAGAGCTTTGGTGAACATGTCAGCAACCTGATCGCTTGAAGCAACATGAGGAGTAGATATAAACCCAATCTGAATCAAGTCATGGATGTAATGGCAGTCAACCTCAATATGCTTTGTCCTTTCATGGAAGGTTGGATTATTTGCTATAAATAGTGCAGCCTGATTATCACATTGTAAATGCATAGGAAGAGGCACCTCCATAGTCAGGTCAGTCAGGACAGACTTGACCCACATCATTTCTGTGCTCCCTTGGGCCATTACCCTATATTCTGATTCTACACTAGATTTGGCCACAACTGATTGCTTCTTGCTCCTCCATGAAACCAAGAAGTTGCCCATAAACACAGTGAAGCCTGAGGTTGACTTCATGTCCTTGAGACACCCAGCATAGTTGGCATCTGCATAACCTGATACTATCAGGGTCGTGTCTCTCCTGAATAGAAGTCCTGCACCTGGTGAAGACTTGAGATATCTCAAGATCATATTGACTGCATCCATATGTGACTGCCTAGGTTGCTTCATAAACTGGCTAACTCTGCTAACTGCAAACGATATATCAGGTCTGGTGATGGTGACATACAATAGCTTCCCTACCAGCTCTCTGTACCATCTCTTATCTATCTCTGCAGAATCATCATCATATAGCCGAGCATTGGGATCCATTGGAGTAGTAGCTGGTCTACAACCTGACATACCCATCTTAGATAGGAGGTCAATGACATGCTTCCTTTGCGTCATTACCATCCCATGTTAGTTTCTTGCAAATTCTAGTCCAAGAAAATACCTCAACATACCAAGATCCTTGGTCATGAACTGTTGTCCAAGAAAGTCCTTAGCTGCCTGAATTCCTTCGTTATCACTACCTGTGATAACAATATCATACACATAAACCAAAATAGCAACAGTACCTCTCTGAGTTCTCTTAACAAAAAGAGAGTAGTATGCAGTAGATCTAGCAAAGCCTTGTAGTTCAATCAACTCAGAGAGCTTCTGAAACCACGCTCTCGGACTCTGCTTAAGGCCATATATAACCTTACGGAGTTTGCACACCATACTAGACTCCCCCTCAGCAGTAAAACTCGGTGGTTGCTGCATATAAACCTCTTCTTGCAGATCTCCATACAAAAAGGCATTCTTGACATCTAATTGAAAAAGAGGTCAGTCTTTTACCACAACAATAAGGATACATAGTGTAGAATGACGGGCAACAGGAGAAAAAGTGTCTTGATAGTTCACTCCATAATTTGGGTAAATCCACACGCAACCAAACGAGTCTTCTATCTGTCTACCAAACCATTTGCACGGTGTTTAATGGTAAACATCCATTTACTGCCAACAACAGAAGCACCCGAAGGAGCAGAGACAACACTCCACGTGTCTGATGAATACCCATTCATCACTCTTTATTCTTTTATTTTAGCTACAAAACCCATGCAAAACACATGTATATTTCTGTAAATATCAATAATTGTCAAATAGCATGTATTGTGTAAATATGCATAATTAACATGCTATTGTGCATAAATAAAAGAATAAAAAAATAAAAGAAAAAGAGGGAGATATATAGAATAAATATTGAGCGACCTAATCCCAAGGGAGGGCTCAGCATAAGCCTGACCGCATAAAAACCCAAGTAGAGAGAGATAAGGAAGCTCATGTTTGTACATATATACTTGTATATAAATAAAAATATTTTCCTCTAAATAAAACAAAAATATATTTGTGTAAATATGTATATATTTGTAAATATAAAATTAAAACAAAAATGAGAAAATTAAAAAGAAATAAAAAATCCTCCATCCTTGTACATAGACCATGTGTATATAAACCACATATGTATTTATTTCACCTTGTAAATAAATCAATAAAATTCCATAAAAATATGTATATATTCCCTTATCCCATAGTGTATATAAATAAAACAAAAATCACAAAAAAAAATAAAAATAAAAATAAATAAAAATCAAAAGCCACATTGTATATATACCATACATGTATATAAATAAAAGTATTTATTTAACCCTTCTAAATAATTAATAAAAACAAAATAAAAATACCATTTTATTCCAAATTTTATCCTATAAATAAATAAAATATAAAATTGGAATAATTTGTATAAAAATAAATAATTAAAAATCAAAAATCAAAAATACATATGTATATACATGTATATAATAATAATATTTTGTAAATACCTAAATTATATTTCAAAAAAATAAATAAAAATCACAAAAAATCAAAAATAAATAATCATTTTTCATGTTTTAACTTTTTCAAATTCGGTCATTTACTATTTATTATTCAATTTCCAAATCTTTAATGCGTGGTCGCACCTGATTGGTCCACGGGGGATGTTGACCCCCGGTCAACTCCCCCCCTGGACCACCAATCCGCGGATCTGAGTTCTCAACCCGATTTCGCCCATTTATCTAAACCAGATCCGATCGCCAAATCCGCAAACCCCGGGTCCTAATCCTTCATTGATCTTCCCTTATCCACGCCCGGGGTGGGTTCTCGGGGTCCGAGCTCCGATAAGCTCTCTCGACCACCATCTAGCCGGACCCCTAGCAGTATTTAACATCTGCTCCGTCGCATGATTACCGCCATCTTTGGCTCCGCCTTCCCATCCCAGGATCTCCACTACCTTCGCCTGAGTGACAGCTAGTTGCGGGTGGTGTCGCAGTGAGGAGGAGGTGCCCCAACCACTGATCCGGCATCCTAGCGCCGTCGTGCGCCGCCCAGGAGCAGCGCTCGAGCCTCGGGCATCGACGACCCTCGAGGCAAAGACCAGGAGCTTCAGAAGCTCTTCCACAGTCGACCTCGACCATCTGGTAAGCCTAATTCTTTCTATCTTTCTCTAATTTCCAGTTACACCCAATTTCGTCCATCGCCGTCGACCATCGATTCCGATCATCCCGTCCACCCATTTCATCGATTGACCCGATTATCCTCTCTGCCCTTCTGCCATGCACGTCCTTCGCCCCCTTCATCCAACCCAGTTCACCCATTTCGCCCCTAACCGGGTCGAGGCATTTTGCCCTCGACCCAGGAGCTTGTTGCGATACTTTGCAGGTCACGACAGGCCCATCTGAGGGCCTAAACACCCAGAGGCAGCAGCTCCAGGCCATCGCCGTCGCCGGAGCTCCTCGGAGCTCGCCGGCCTCATCGGAGAGGTGCATCAGCTGCGGGACATCTTGACGGAGCCATTCCGCATCTTAGAAGCAGCAGAGGAGGCCCACCGCGTGAGTTCTGGGCCGGCGAAGTTCGAAGGCCACCTGTTCTTCCAGGAGCCTTCCCAGCCGTCCATTCAGCCTCGAGCTCCAGATGTGATACATGTCGTTCATTTGAGGAGCAACCCTCATCGTCAGATCCGTTGGAGGCTTGATTTGGACCGTCCGAGCCTACGAGGGTTAGCGCCAGCGATTCTACACCGTTGATCATCCACGTGGCGAGCCCTCCACAGTCCGATCAGATCCGAGGTTCCTTCGTTGGTGCACTGCCCCCTGCAGCCGTTGGATACACCACGTGGCGCGCATCCAGCCCCTCGTTTAATAAAGGGTAATTTACCCTTAGGCCCTCTCTCTTTCAGTCTTTATTATTTAGTCCTGTAAATATTTTCCGTAGTTCATTTTATTTTGGAACATTTGCACTTGGGACCTTGTCGTTATTTTAATTGCATTTCTACCCCTGTATATGTTGGATACGTGCATCGTCACGTGATATTTTGGTGATTTTGCAAGATATGGGTCTGTAGTTTTTACATGTTATGGAATGAAATATATTTTTGGATATTTGCACTTATGCCCCTATGAGTGTTTTTATTGAACATGTGCTGAATATCGTTGGGCTTTTTACAACTTAGCCCCTGGACTTTTAGCACATGTTGCTAATAAGTCCGGGGACTTAAGTTTTCTTTCATTTGGGTCCCTCAGTGCCCAGGACACGTGCTGCGCGCGTGGGAATCTGGTGTTTTTGCACGAGGACCCCCTGAGTTTCTGTTTTTGTTGCTTTTAGGCCCCCAGAAGATATTTTTATTACGAACAGGTCCCTGTGCACTGTAGGCTCTTGTTTGTTTTAAATAAAATATCAAATTTCATCCAAATTTAGTGAAAATTGGACACGTGGCTCCTGCCACTGTGTAGAATTTTCACCCATTTTTGGGAAAATTTTTGAGCCCCTTTCATTATTTTTAAAAATTCAAAAACATCCATTTTTGCCTCTGTTCAGATTATAAAATCTCAAAAAAATATTAAAACCTTTTCAAAAATTCTAAAAAAATTAGGAGTTGTTAATTTTTGTGTCCTTGATTTTCTTTGCATTTTTGGTCATTTTTGGATATATAAAAACCCTAAAAATTGAAAAACCCCCTTAAAACTCATAAAAATTTTAAAAAATCATAGAAAATTCCAAAAATCATAAACTCTTTTCCTGAATTTTCTTCATTACTTCCATTTTTGACAAAAATTACCTCTAGGCATTGAAAAGATCATTCGATATTTTTTAGTAGTCTTTGAATCCTGGCTGGACAGTAGCATTGTTTTTCTTCCTTCTTTCATTTTTAGAAAATTCCCTAAAAATCATAAAATTATCAAAAATTCACCAAAAACAGTAAAAAATATAAAAAAACATAAAAATATTTTTGTTTGAATTTTTGGAGCTTTTTAGAGTAGTTAAATAAATTGTTGTTTATGCTTGTTGTCACCTTTTTATCATTTTTCATCATAACTAAAAATCCAAAAAATATAAAAACATTAAAAACCACCAAAAAATATTTTTTTATATTTGTTGACTACTTCGTAGGCCGCAAGGCCAACTCGTGCTCCCTGAGTCCGACCCTGGGTGATATACCAAGCTAATCTCATAGCCAGGGCCACTATTTGTTTTTATTGATTTTTATCTCTGTTTGGTGGTCTGATCCATATTTTTCTTGTTGATCTGATTGATTTCCGAGACTCGGGTCGCAACGACCCTAGCTCTATTTCCTTTACCTGAGTCTTGGTGATTTTTCAGGTCATCAGTGTCGCAGGACTGTAAGATAGCCATCTCTTCTTCCATAGTAGGACGTATATACTTGACATTTGCAGAAAAAAACATTTCTTATTTCATTAATAAAAGACGGAATGATAGGACTAGCATCGAATTTGTCCTTAAGAAAGACCCATGATAATCTAGAACATTCATCAACAGCAACAAGTTAAAAACGATATCCTTGAAGATCAGGAACACGACTGGGACCACAAATATCCAAATGAAGCAACTCAAAGAGACCATGACTACTTTAACCCTGACGACTCTGGAAAGTGGATTTATGATGCTTCCCAAGCTGGCAGGCCTCACACTGGAAGGTAGAGCGAGGAGAAATCTAAGGAAGACCATGACGCATCTTTTGCAGAGGAAGATGACCAAAACGGAGGTGCCACATATATGAAGAGACAGATCCAGTGCGAAGAGAAGAGACAGCAGTATATGGAGATAGCACTAGTCTGTATAAGCCTCATTGCTCACAGCCAATATCAATTACCCTGCCCATTAGAATATCCTGTAACATAAGAGCAGAAGGGTCAAAAATGGCATGACAATGCAAATCCTTGGTGATTTGGCTAATAGATAATAAATTCATAGAGAATTCAGGAGCTTAAAGAACAATTTGAAGTCGCATTTCAGGGGTTAGCTGCACCTCCCACTGACTAGTAATAAGGGAATGTGTCCCATCAGCGATCACCACAGATCTACCTAACTGTGTCAGGCTATAAGTATTGAATTGCCCTCTATCACAACACAGGTGGCGTGATGCTCCCGAATCCATGAACCACTCTGACAAGTCTGCCCTGTAACAGCTAGTAAAAGCATATGTCGTACCTGTTGTAGATGTAATGGCTGAGGCTGCTACCTCCAATGATCCCGACTGTGAGCTGGTTGACTCGGGAGATGGCATGATCTCCCTAAGTCGTGCAACGAGCTCATCAAACCGCTGATCAGATGCATCAGACGAACCGTTGTTCTGCTGGATATGTCCTGCCGCTCGCGTTGAAGCAGGAAAACAATGCTTGGAATAGCATGTCCCTCGGTGGCCCGATTTATGACATAAGTACAAGGCTGACGAGGAGGTCTACTGCCTCCCCCCTTCCACGACCACCACGACCATGGAACTGCGTAGTGCTTCCCCTATCACGAGATGCTGCCATGGCTGAAGAAGTCTGAGATACGGTAGATATGTCAGAAGAAATGGAGAGTCTGCTCAGCCGGCGATATGCTTCCTCCATCGGAGGTATAGTGGCATTGGTAAGAATCTGAGCTCTCGCTGCATCATACTCAGGATCTAGTGCTGCTAGAAAGACTCCTGTCGTTACGGAATCCCGATATGCCTTGAGTTGCTCTGGTGTAGCAGTCAAGGGAATGTAACTGTGTAATTTCTCAAACATACCAATTAGCGAAGTGTAAAGGGTATGGAGCGGACGATAATTCTGCTTCAAAGTGAATATATCGTGTTGAAGTTGTAGGATCTTGGACTCATTCTTTGCCGGAGAAGATGTAGCGGCGAGAATGCCCCATATAGCCTTTGTCGTGGGCTGGATCAAAATGTCATTTGCTATCTCCAAGGGCACCGTTCCAGAAAGTCATACTCGTGCATACGCATCATCTGCCTCGCATGAGGCATTAACCGCAGTTTTGTCGACGGGCTCCTCCTGTGTGAGGATGTGCTTTTTTGCCATTACATTGCATTAGACTTATGAACTACATTGCCCACAGTTAATGATTAGTTCCATCCATCTTCACAATGGGTGCAGGACCTTTGAAGGCACCCAAGGACGGGACATCTGCTTTGTTGTCAGACATGGTGACAACAATCTCTCAAATTGGGGTTGCAAACTTGAACAAAAAATGTCTACACAGACACATGGGAAGATAGTTGTGGGTGTAGACTCATACCACAACCACTTCCATTCTCTGTAGGCTTCTTCGGAAGGCTAGAATGTCTTTAGATGATCAAGACACACTTCGACGATCAAACTGAAGCCGAACAAGGGGCTTGAGACGTTATTCTCGGGCACGCGGGGACATCATTGCTCACAGCCAATATCAATCACCCTGCCCATTAGAATATCCTGTAACACAAGAGCAGAAGGGTCAAAAATGGCATGACAATGCAAATCCTTGGTGATTTGGCTAATAGATAATAAATTCATAGAGAATTCGGGAGCTTAAAGTTAAAGAACAATTTGAAGTCGCATCTCAGGGGTTAGCTGCACCTCCCGCTGACTAGTAATAGGGGAATGTGTCCCATCAGCTATCACCACAGATCTACCTAACTGTGTCAGGCTATAAGTATTGAATTGCCTTCTATCACAACACAGGTGGCGTGATGCTCCCGAATCCATGAACCACTCTGACAAGTCTGCCCTGTAACAGCTAGTAAAAGCATATGTCGTACCTGTTGTAGATGTAATGGTTGATGCTGCTACCTCCAATGATCCCGACTGTGAGCTGGTTGACTCGGGAGATGGCATGATCTCCCTAAGTCGTGCAACGAGCTCATCAAACCGCTGATCAGATGCACCATACAAACCGTTGTTCTGCTGGATATGTTATGTCGCTCGCGTTGAAGCAGGAAAACAATGCTTGGAATAGCATGTGCTCTCGGTGGCCCGATCTATGACATAAGTACAAGGATGACGAGGAGGTCTACTGCCTCCCCCCTTCCACGACCACCACGACCACGGAACTGCGTAGTGCTTCCCCTACCACGAGATGTTGCCATGGCTGAAGAAGACTGAGATGTGGTAGAAATGCCAGAAGAAATGGAGAGTCTGCTCAGCCGGCGATATGCTTCCTCCATCGGAGGTATAGTGGCATTGGTAAGAATCTGAGCTCTCGCTGCATCATACTCAGGATCCAGTGCTGCTAGAAAGACTCCTGTCGTTACGGAATCCCGATATGCCTTGAGTTGCTCTGGTGTAGCAGTCAAGGGAATGTAACTGTGTAATTTCTCAAACATACCAATTAGCGAAGTGTAAAGGGTATGGAGCGGATGATCATTCTGCTTCAAAGTGAATATATCGTGTTGAAGTTGCAGGATCTTGGACTCATTCTTTGTCGGAGAAGATGTAGCGGCGAGAATGCCCCGCATAGCCTTTGTCGTGGGCTGGATCAAAATGTCATTTGTTATCTCCAAGGGCACCGTTCCAAAAAGTCATACTCGTGCATACGCATCATCTGCCTCGCATGAGGCATTAACCGCAGTTTTGTCGACGGGCTCCTCCTGTGTGAGGATGTGCTTTTTGCCATTACATTGCATTAGACTTATGAACTACATGGCCCACAGTTAATGATTAGTTCCATCCATCTTCACAATGGGTGCAGGACCTTTGAAGGCACCCAGGGGCGGGACATCTGCTTTGTTGTCAGACATGGTGACAACAATCTCTCAAATTGGGGTAGCAAACTTGAACAGAAAATGTCTACACATACACATGGGAAGATAGTTGTGGGTGTAGACTCATACCACAATCACTTCCATTCTCTGTAGGCTTCTTCGGAAGGCTAGAATGTCTTTAGATGATCAAGACACACACTTCGACGATCAAACTGGAGCCCAACAAGGGGCTTGAGACGTTATTCTCGGGCACGCAGGGACACGCATGTGTGGTCTCTGTCGCGCAAGGCTGCAAGCACGCTAGGTATGCGCACAGGAGCGTACAAGCGTGCGTAGGCACGAGATGCGAAGGCGTGCTAGGGCGTGGGGGCGCAGACGCGTCACATACAGGCGCAGATGCACACCAGCGCAGGAGGCACGCTAGGGCGCAGGAAACGGAGGCGCGCTAGGGAGGAGGGGGCGCACGCGCACCGCACACTGAGCGAGGATGCACGCACGCCGCGGAGGCGAGGAGGCGGAGGTGCGCTGCATGTAGGGTTTTGGTGGGGGGGCAAGGATTTAGGGTACAAGCTCTGGTCTAGGACCGTCGCTCTGATACCGTGTGAAAAGGGAGAAAGAAAGGTTATATTGCTCGTAACCCTAGAGCTCTTTTATATAGGAGAAAAGCTCCAGGGAAGATTACATAGATATCCTGAAGAAAATATAAAATTACAAATTAACATATAAAGAGATAGATAGTCCCAACAGGATCCATGGATAATTTAGGTCATGTAGATAGCCGCACAACATCCCCTATTTATAGATATGCCCTTACATATCTTTGAAACATGATTAAAGTGGTGGATCTTTTAGCCCCTTATCAGCATAGAGAAATGATGAGACTATTGTGAGGAGCTAAAGTAGATAAAACAATACTCATCATGGAATGGATGAACAACATTCTCAAGCTCATGTATGCGTATATGTATAATGTCTTTGGTGTAGTAGAATGTTCTCGTGAAGGAATTGATCTTTACATGGAAAAGGAAGAAATCATATTGATTAGTGGACAAAATATTGCGGAATCCAAAGTGGTTCTAGTCTATGGTCAGATGGTTACTGAGAACGGATTCGTTTGTTGAAGAAGGTTCACATGGCCAAGATTTTGAACAACATTATTGCTTACTTGTCCATGATATTTATAATAATATGAGGTCCTTGATCCCCTCTGTTCCCATTTTGTGTAATCTAGATAGATCTAGAATGGGTTAGGGTTGGACAAGGTTGGATTTGATCTATCTTGAGAATGCAGCTAGCTTTTGGTTAGGGTGGAGCATTGGGCCCGGGCTGCCCTAACCCAATGTATATGTGGACAGGGTTCGGGCCTCAAATTTCTCTAATTTTTGAACTCGAATTGGGCTCAACCCACCTTAAACTGCCTAAACCCGACCCAGCCCACTGAACCTAATTGGGGACATAATATAGTATAACACCCTAAGAGTAATGATTCAAAATCGTAATTATATTACAAGACAGGTAAAAATGGTATCAACAATGATATTAGATTAATGTCAGCATCATCCAAGGATGCTACCTGCAACCATTTTAATGAACTTTAGTATGATCACTCACGTTTCCCAAATTACCCATTGAGTCCCAGGAGCCAACCCAATCAACTTTTGACTCCCACTCCACATGTGATGCCGCCCACACCTCCTTTGCAATCGAGCAAAAAAAGAAGAGATGCTCAACATCCTCGCTCGCTACAAGACATCGTTTACATGTCCCGCCAGCACCATGGAAAAACTTAGCTCGTCGCTTCGCGGTAAACAAGCGATTCCTATGTAGCAACCAAACAAAAATCCTCACTCTCAGAGAGGCTTCCACATCCAAATATTTGTATATCTATCTGAAGCGCTCATTAGATCAAAGACCATCGCCCGACAGAAGGCCATGTGTGCCTTCTGAACAGAAAAGTGACCATCAACCCAGGTCCGGTGGTCCCTAACATCATGAAAATGCTCACATACCAGTAGAGTCTCTAGCAGATATAGAAACTCTGCAAAGTGTTGATCAGAAAGCTCAGAATGAAACAAAGTAATCCAGCTCTCGACCTCCCGACAATCACTCACGAAGGCCCCAGTAGAAGCTTCCAAAGCAAACAGTAGGTGAAAACAAACGTATAACGGCCCATGTCCAATCCAATCATCAATCCAGAATCGAGAGCCATGTCGGACACCAAGAATCGACCGCAAGAGCGGGATCACACGTGGAAGCACCGTACATATCCCCTTCCAAAAGTTGGAAGGCCCGGGAATATCAACAACCTACAAAGCGGGGTCCCGAGGGACACCATATCGTCTACAACATTTTACAGAGTAGATCGGAGTCTCCTCCCCAATTCTAGTCTCCCACTTTGCCAAAAGGGAATTTTTCATCACCCCTAATATTCGGATCCATTGCCCACCATCCTCTTCCCCAAAGACCGGAGTCTTCCATCCAACCAACGCCATCCCCTGAGATTTCCTGGTCACCCCAATAAGTAAGACGCATGTAGACAAGAAGAACACATGAATTGCCGATAGAATCGCCTTCAACAGGACAGGACATCCACCTCTAGACAAGCAAGTTACACGTCAACCTACAAGTTTCTTCATCCTCTCAATAATAGGAGCTCAGTCAGCTTGCCTTAGCTTAGCAGCATCTCAAGGTACATGATTAGTAGAGTTCCCCTCGATGTCTACAAAGTCACCTCACAGAAAGACACTACCTCCTCATTTATCCCGAAAGGAACAAAAGCATACTTCACATGATTGATACAAAGGCCATAGACCAATCTAAACAACTCAAGAACAATGCCCATTCCTTCCGCAGATGTCAATTGTCCCTCCACAAAAAATTAGTATCATCTGCATATTGGACCGCAGGGATGGAAATCTCCTCTGAATTAAAGCTCGCCAAAAATTCCCCCCCCCCCTCCACGACCTTCGATACCATCCTCATCAGAGCATTCACAACCACAACAAAAAGCAATGAAGCCAGCGAACACCCCTGCCTCACCCCATGACGAGGTAGGAAAAAGCCACCCACCTGCTTCTCATTCAACAAAATCGCATGAGAAGAAGTTGTAACGCATCTCTTCATCCAAGCAATCCATTCACTTGGGAAGTCCCTATAATGAATGGACCCCCAAATGAACCTCCAATCCACGCAATCATAGGCCATTGAGAAATCCACCTTCTACATGAACCCCTTTGTCTTCTCTCACTGCCATTTCACCACAATTTCAGAAGCCAAAATAACGCCACCCATCATAGTCGATGATAAAAGCCATCTATGCTGCGTCAATAATCGTACGAAGAGCCTCCTCCATCCTATTAGTAAAGACCTTTGCCACAATGAGATAAATAACGTTTGATAAGGCAATAGGACGTAATTCCTCCACCCGTTGCACCACCTCCTTTTTAGGAAGAATGAACAACAGGGACTTGTTTAATTGCTCAAAACAATCCTTGATCAGGCAAAACTCCACCACTTCCAAAGTCTCTTGCCCCACCAAGTCACAAAACTCCCTTAAAAAACCAGGAAGCCATCCGATCCTGGAGTATCATCCGCATTCAAATCGAAGGTGGCACGCTTGACCTTTGAAAGTAAGAAAGGTTGCAACAACTCCTCTGACTACAGATCAGTCGAAAATGGGATATATTTTCCTGTCCATCTGGTACCACTGAAAGGACCACGCTTATCGAGCTCAAAATAGTGACGCCTCGCTGCCTCACCAATAGGTTAATCACCCACCAACTCCTCCCCACCCACATCAATTGAGTGAATCAAGTTGTGCCTTCTGTGTCCACTGTCGATGCATGAAAGAATCTCGTATTTGCATCGCTCTCCTTTAACCACCTTTGCTTTGAACATTGCTACCACTCAATCCCCCTCTTCTTGTCCTCTTTAAGAATGACACGGTTCTGCTCACATCTTGCTTCTTTCTCGTTCTCCTGCAGGTCCCCGGTATCTTACAACTGGTCGAGATGCACCACCTTAGCTTGTGCAGCATCCCTCTATTGGTCTCTAAGGATGCGACACTCTCTACCGAAAGGAATCAACATGCAATGCAACGCTCTAAGCGTATCTGTCATTCATCTAGAAGCAAAGCAAACACTTCCTGCTCCTGCCAAAACCAAGAGACCATTTCTTAGAAACCCACCTCTTGCATCCAGGTCCCAGGAGCACTCAAAGAGAAACAGACTGCCTAGATGTTGGCCATCACCCGAGTCCCACCAAATAGACTCATGATCCGAGTGTGACCTCAACATCGCCTCCACAGAGCCCAACGGGAAATTCTCCAGAAGCCTTGCAGAGCCAAGAAAATGGTCCAGACGCGACCGAGAGGAGATGTTTCTCCAAATATATCTCAGATTAGCGGCATCAAGCATGTCCAGCGACAAGTCTCCCACAAAGGCGGCAAAAGTAGGAGATCTAGCATCCAAACCAACCTTATCACCAAGACAATCAGAGGAAAAAAAGTGACGTTAAAATCGCCACCAATTATCCAAGTCACATCCGGGAACCACGAGTGTATCATCTGAAGCTCATCCCACATCACAGGTGAGACCTCGTAGGGCTGTAAATAGCTGAAAATAACAATAACGCCCTTCAGAACATCACGGATAAGACCTTAGTGTCAAACAAAGAGTCCACCATCTCTACCACATCACTTCTCCAGCCAACCAAAATGCCACCCAAAGCACCGACAGACAGTAAAGCATAGATATAAAAAAGGGACCTTGCCACCTCACGCCATAAAAATCGGTCCCAAACCTCAAGCTTTGTCTCTTGTAAGCAAAAAATATCTGCCTTCCATGCCCCCAAAAGCACCCAAGCCGCCCTCCTCTTGTCTAGTTGTCCCAGACCTCGAACATTCTAGAAGAGGATCTTCATTTAGCAACCAAGGGGAAGCCCCCTGCCAACACCACCCCAAGCAACGTATCATATGACCACGCTTGTCCAGCACCCTATCACCACCCACCAACCCCTCCGAAACTTCAATCGCTCCCCCACGCTTCGGCAGTTGCTCAACCCTTGAAGACTCATCACCAACCACCTCAACCATTGAGGATCTTGTCGCATGTGGCGACGACCACCAAGGTCGTACCCCCTGCATGTAAACAAAAAGTCGCCATTGATCCACCTTGCAGGTGGCAAGAGCAAGAGGCGTCAGACCTCTGGATCTAAATGCTCACTTCTTACCCTCCTTCACCTTCGCATCAACACCGACCGGGCAGTCTGCAAGGCAAATCACAATCTCCATATGTGCTCTCTCATACGCCTCGTTCATAGGTGAGAATTTACACAACATCACACCCTCTTTTTCCTAAAAAAAACATTTCAATGAACTTGAACATTAATGAAACATGTAATTTATTACAACATACATAACGAGGTGTCTAATTGAAGGGGCAGATACACATTGCATGGAAATTAGAAGATTTCGTGGTAAAAGGACAACGTGATATCATATATAAGCTTGGATTGGAAAGACATGCATAAAATATAGGACTTGGTAGGGCTTTTTTGCCTTCACATTGTAATGTTGGACATAAATATTTGTTGATATAAAGGTAATGAAGAGAGGGAAATAAAAGGAACGAGTCCCCTCGAATCTCTTCATTTTTTCCACGTTTACCATACCTAAGCATAAAAGTATACCACAAATATAGTACGACACTGAGTAGACTAGAGATGCCATCAAAGCATATATAATAATCAAGTTTTAATTATCGTAACCGAGCTTAGCCCGGCCAGTACCTGGGCTTGAATAAGCGGGCCTTGAGCCAGGCATGGGTCGATATTTTCCGAATATTTCTTAGCCTCAACCCCGCCTACAATCCAAGAAAAAAATGGAGGGCCTTGATCGGACTTTGTTGGGCTGGGTCGGCTTGAGCCTAATCATCTACCCTATTTTTGGTATTCAATTGAAAATGCTTGACGTATCTATGGGACTTTACCACCTCTTGCAACCATATGGGTGATTGGATTGGTTACAAAGGTTTAGTGTAAAAATAGGATTAGCTATATATGTAAAACGTGATTATGCATACAATACTCTCTTTTAGACTTGATCATCGTGTCTTTTCGTTCAAGATTTATTGAAGAAGGTTTTGAGTGTGCCCTACCTAGGACATCATCATTTTGATTAAGAAAACAATAAAATAGACCACCACTCTACAACAACAAAAACAAAACCTTTTCCTACATTAAGTAGGGTCAGCTACATGGATTCTTTGCCTCCATTCGGATCTATCTTAGGTCATTCTCGGACTTAGATCCAAAAAACTAAGATCCCTTTGCATAGTCGCATTCCAACACTTTTAGGGCCTTCCTCGCCCTCTCTTAGTCGGCTCAACATCCCAAAACTCGCATCTCCAAATCGGTGCATCAACTGACCTCCTTTGCAAATGGCCAAACTACCTTAAGCGGTTTTCTCGCATCTTATCCTCGATCGGAGCTACATCAACTTTCATTCTGACTGCATCATTCCAATTCCGATCTTTACGTGTATGTCCACGCCTCCACCTCAACATTTTCATTTCTGTTACTATCATTCTCTGCACATGTCTATAGTTCACAGGCCAACATTCATGTCCATAGAGCATATCAAGTCTCACGGCTGCTTTGTAGAAATTTCCTTTGATTTTCCAAGGAATTTTCTTATCACAATTACAACAAAGATTCCAAGCAACTTGGATACACATTTACCAAACAAGGTCCTTCTGAAAAGCTTGGTGAATACATCTACAATATGATCATATACGATGTTGTTCAGAGTATGGAGAATACCAAGGATGCAAAAAACGGCTTAAACAGTCGTTTAAACGCATGCAGTCTCCAACCAAACCGACTAAGAAAAGTCGGTTCGTATGCGGTCTGACCGTTTAAGCGGCACTAAACGACCGTTTACAAGGCCATTTAAGCAGTTGTTTAAATCACTTATTGAAAAAGTATGAACTAACCGTCGACACCGCTCGCGCCAGAACTCGCCCCCCATTCGCAAACCCCCGAGTCCCGACCCTAGCCTCTCGCAAAACCCTCCGCCTCCATAGCCCTCTCGCACAGCCCCGCCTCCTGTCGTTGGGAGCTCCGCCACCTCTTGTTGTTTGGAGCTCCGCCTCTTGTCGGACGCACAACCCCACCGCCTCTTGCGGTCTGGAGCCCCGTGCGCACAGCCCTGCCGCCAAGCGCAAAGCCCCGCCTTCTCGTTGTTTGGAGCCCCGCGCGTTAGAACCCTGTGTGCGTGTAGCCGGTACCCCCGCTGCCTTGAAGCCCCGCTGCCTTGGAACCACGTGCGCGCGTTGCAAAAGCCCTTGTTTGCTGATGTTGTAGCTCATGCTTGCTACTGTCAGGTTAAGATAATATTAATACTCACTTTTATATCTATGTCAGCTTGATTCTTGGTTCGATCACTTTAATTCATGGTTTAATCTTTTAGTTGGATTCTAGACCTTTTCGTTCTAGATATTGTCATTTTATGGGCATATGTATTTTTTAGGTTCTATAAAAACTTCATGTCTAAAATTTGTAGTTCTGTGTGCTCCAACATAACTTATCTAGTACTTTGCTAAGTGTATTTTGTACAACACTAAGATTAGCAAAATGTTATTTAATTTGTTTGAAGTTGATAAATGTTAAACAACAACATAGCACATCTTATTTGTGATTTGTCATTAGCATCTTATTAGTACTCATTGAATAACATTATTTGTCATTTCTTCAAATGCATAGAGATTTGTCATTAAGTGGTTTCTTTATTCTTATAATGTTATCCATGTTGATATGTAATATATAACATTGATGAATAGCTGTAGTCCTTGAGTAATAGATGGACACTTTGTCTTTTGATGCCATGCGTTTTGTTCTACCAGCATCTACAGATCCAGGATGGAAGTTTGGTTATATGCTTACAAAGGATGATCAGAATACAATTGTTTGTAAACTTTGCAGCAAAACCATCAAAGATGGAATTTATAGACTCAAGCAACATTTGGCTCATATTCGTGAACAAGTCTCTTCTTGTCCCGAGGTTGATGAAGAGATCAAGAAAGAAATGAAAGAATATGGTGGAATATTAAAGAGAAAAGTTAAAAAGATGAAGGAAATCGATGATCAGAGGAATGATGTTGATATCATGGGAGGTGATGTACCATACTACCAACAATGGGCTCAGCAAAAGAGCCTCGCAAGCTTGAGTCAACGAATGAGACAATTGCTACGACAATCAAGGATGCATTTTGTAAGAATCAAAGGAAAAGGTCATAGCATATGTATGTTGTTGGGCTTACAAAGCAAACATTCCATTCAATGTATTTCAAATGAAAGATTGCCATAAAGCATTTGAAGCAATTGGGCAATATGGTCCAGGACTCAAACCTCCAACTCGTTATGAGATGCCCGTTCCTCAATTGAACAAGGCGGTTAAGGATGTCAATGATGCCTTAGCATCACATAGAGAAATGTGGATAAGTATGGGATGCTCTATCATGGCTGATTCGTGGACTGATATCTGTGGTAGAAGTATTATGAACTTGTGTGTGAATTGTTCACTACGTACAAGTTTTATGAGATATGTAGACTCCCACACACTGCTGAATACATTTTCAACCTGGTAGATGAATGCATCCAACAGGTTGGAATTGAAAATGTTGTCCAAGTTGTTACAGATAATGCATCTGCAAATATGGTTGTAGGGAGGATGATGGAGGAAAAGTATCCAAGTTTTTGGAGCTCATGTGTTACCCATTGTCTTTATTTGGTGTTAGAGGATATGGGGAAAGAATCAAAGGTGAAAAATGCAATCTCTAAGGCAAGGAGTCTTACGGTCTTCATTTATAGCCACACGAAGACTTTAAGTATGATGCGTAAATTTACACACAAAAAAGACATCATCAGGCCTGGGCAAACTAGATTTGCTACCGCATTTCTTACATTACAGAGTGTTCTAGAGAAGAAAGATAAGTTGAGGCTCATGTTCTCTTCAGATGAGTCGAGAGATTGTAGATGGTCGAAGACTAGGAAAGGAGAGGCGGCAACATCCATTGTCTTGAGTCTCACATTTTTGAATCAAGTTATTTTAGCATTGAGGATTTTTTCTTCATTGGTTCATCTTCTACGCGTTGTTGATTCTGATGTAAAACCATCTATGGGATTTGTGTATGGAGGATTAGTGGATGTAAAGAAAGAAATGATTGATTCCTTCAATCGAAACGAGTTGTCCTATAAGCATTTCATTGATGCCATCAATTTGAAGACTAAAGGACAACTTGATTCTCCCCTCCATCTTGCAGTGTACTATTTGAACCCCTACTTCTATTATAAAGATCATGTTGAGAATGATGTTGTGAAAAAGGTCTTCTTGACTGCATTGAGAAGTTGTACCCAGATTTAGATCAACAAGGCATCATTACAAGAAAGGAGTTGGTGATTTACAAACATGGTCAAGGATCATTTGGGAAGTCATTAGCAATTAAGCAAAGATCAATAAATGGTGACTATTTTGATCCAGGTGAATCCTTATCAAGTTTTTCAATATGATTTTATAGTTTATATTGATGACATCTAATTAATGTTGAACATGAAACAACTCATTGGTGGTCGTTACATGGAGGTGAAACCCCTAATTTGCAAGCAATGGCAATGAGAATTTTGAGTTTGACCTCGTCATCATCTGGATGCGAGAGAAACTGGAGTGCTTTTGGAGCGGTAATAAATTTTATATTTGTACATTAACATTCATTATAAAAAACTTTTTACTATATAACATATATACGTGTTTATTTTAGGTTCATACGCAGAATAGAGCTAAATTAAATCCCAAGAGGGTGAATGATTTAGTATTTGTTAGATTCAATTCATTGATTAAGGATCGTAGTAAAAGTAAGAGGAGGGATCCTCTTTTATCAAAGGACTACCAGTATGCAAGGGCATGGATTTCAAATATACCTTGTGAAGAAGATGAAGTATTTCCTGGCACAGGATTTACATGGGGTTCAGTTGTCGAGGCATGCAGAGCTGAAAACATACTTGAGCCAAGGAGAAGTGAACGTGCACATTTTAGAGCTCCAAGTTCATCTGGGCAAACTTTGCATGAGGAAGTTGATAATGAGGGAATATTTGAGGATGTGGATGATGATGGAGATGAAGAACCAATGTTGCTTGACGACGAGTTTGATGAAGAATGGCATTGGTTTCATTATATTTTTGGATGAATGCAGGCATTTTTGTGCTATTCATGACTCTTTTGGAACCATGCTATGAATTGTAGTTTGTAATTATTTATGTTGTTTATTTTGACATTTGGCTATGGGTTCTGCTTGTTTATGCTGTCTATTTTGACATATGGCTATGGATTCTGCTTGTTTATGCTGTCTATTTTCACATTTGGCTATGGATTGGATTCTACTTGTTTATGTTATCTATTTTCACATTTGGCTATGGATTCTACTTGTTTATGTTGTCTATTTTCACATTTGGCTATGGATTCTACTTGTTTATGTTGTCTATTTTTACATTTGGCTATGGATTATACTTGTTTATGCTATTTGTTTTAACATTTAGATGAAAAATCCTTGAAGTTGACAATATTTGGTCTATATTGTGAATATGTGATTACTATTTTTATAGTTTATTTATACTTTTCTTATTAATTATATATATGTAATATTTTTTTATTAATTAAATATGCCAAACGGCATAACCCGTTTAATTTCCGTTTAAACTCCCGCATACCGTTTAATCAGTAATCAATGACCCTACCGACTGAATACCGCATACCGCTTTTTGCAACCATGGAGAATCTCATTCTGGATCCTATCTCGAGCGTAGTGACAACTATCCTCCAAACCAAGGTTGCAAAAAGCGGTATGTGGTATTCAGTCGGTAGGGTCACTGACTACTAATTAAACGGTATGCGGGATTTTAAACGGGTTATGCGGTTTGGCATATTTAATTAATAAAAAATTATTACATGTATATAATTAATAAAAAAAGTATAAATAAATTACAAAAATAGTACTCACATATTCACAATATAGACCAAATATTGTCACCTTCAAGGATTTTGTCATCCAAATGTTAAAATAAATAGCATAAACAGGTAGAATCCATAGCCAAATGTAAAAATAGACAATATAAACAAGTAGAATCCGTAGCCAGATGTGAAAATAGACAGCATAAACAAGTAGAACCATAGCCAAATGTGAAAATAGACAGCATAAACAAGTAGAATCCAATCCATAGTCAAATGTGAAAATAGACAGCATAAACAAGCAGAATCGATAGCCATATGTCAAAATAGACAAGATAAACAAGCAGAATCCATAGCCAAATGTCAAAATAAATAACATAAATAATTACAAACTACAATACATATCATGGTACCAAAAGAGTCATGGATAGCACAAAAAGGCCTGCATTCATCCAAAAATATAATGAAACCAATGTCATTCTTCATCAGACTCGTCATCAAGCAACATTGGCTCTTCATCTCCATCCTCATCCTCATCCTCAAATATTCCCTCATTATCAGCTTCCTCATGCAAAGTTTGCCAAGATGAACTTGAAGCTCTCAAATGTGCACGTTCACTTCTCCTTGGCTCAAGTATGTTTTCAGCTCTGCATGCCTCGACAACTGAACCCCATGTAAATCCTGTGCCGGGAAATACTTCATCTTCTTCACAAGGTACATTTGAAATCCATGCCCTTGCATACTGGTGGTCCTTTGATAATGCGATCCTTAATCAATGAATTGAATCTAACAAATACTAAATCATTCACCCTCTTGGAATTCAATTTAACTCTATTCTGCGTATGAACCTAAAATAAACACATGTATATATGTTATATACTAAAAAGTTATTCTATAATGAATGTTAACGTACAAATATAAAATTTATTACCGCTCCAAAAGCACTCCAGTTTCTCTTGCATCCAGATCATGATGAGGTCAGACTCAAAATTCTCATTGCCATTGCTTGCAAATTAGGGGTTTCACCTCCATGTAACGACCACCAATGAGCTGTTTCATGTTCAACATTAATTAGATATCATCAATATGGACTATAAAATCATATTGAAAAATTTGATAGGGATTCACCTGGAGCAAAATGGTCATCATTTATTGATCTTTGCTTAATTGCTAATGGCTTCCAAATGATCCTTGACCATGTTTGTAAATTACCAACTCCTTTCTTGTAATTATGTCTTGTTGATCTAAATCTGGGTACAACTTTTCAATGCAGTCAAGAAGACCTTTTTTCACAACAACATCATTCTCAACATGATCTTTATAATAGAAGTAGGGGTTCAAATAGTACGTTGCAAGATAGAGGGGAGAATCAAGCCGCCCTTTAGTCTTCAAATTGTTGGCATCAATGAAATGCTTATAGGACAATTCGTTTACATTGAAGGAATCAATTTTTTTTTACATCCACTAATCCTCCATACACAAATCCCATAGATGGCTTCACATCAGAATCAACAACGCGTATAAGATGAATCAATGGAGAAAAAATCCTCAATGCTAGAGTAACTTGATTACAAAATGTGGGACTCAAGACAATGGATGTTGCCGCCTCTCCTTTCCTAGTCTTCGATCATCTACAATCTCTCCACTCATCTGAAGAGAAACATGAGCCTCAACTCATCTTTCTTCTCTAGAACACTCTGTAATGTAAGAAATGTGGTAGCAAATCTAGTTTGCCCAGGCCTGACGATGTCGTTTTTGTGTGTTACGCATCATACTTAAAGTCTTCGTGTGGCTATAAATGAAGACCGTAAGCCTCCTTGCCTTAGAGATTGAATTTTTCACCTTTGATTCTTTCCCCATCTCCTCTAACACCAAATCAAGACAATGGGCAGCACATGAGCTCCAAAAAATTGTTGGATACTTTTCCTCCATCATC
The DNA here is from genome assembly GCA_037367405.1 of Ottelia alismoides. Lineage (NCBI taxonomy): Eukaryota > Viridiplantae > Streptophyta > Magnoliopsida > Alismatales > Hydrocharitaceae > Ottelia > Ottelia alismoides. The sequence goes on from JAZKJV010009210.1 coordinate 62,472, forward strand.
CTCCCTGCAGCCATATTTGCAGATGCATTATCTGTAACAACTTGGACAGCATTTTCAATTCCAACATGTTGGATGCATTCATCTACCAAGTTGAAAATGTATTCAGCGATGTGTGGCACATCAGAAGAGTCTACAGATCTCAAAAAACTTGTACCTAGTGAACAATTCACACACAAGTTCATAATACTTCTACCACGGATATCAGTCCACTAATCAATCATGATAGAGCATCCCATACTTATCCACATTTCTCTATGTGGTGCTAAGACATCATTGACATCCTTAACCGCCTTGTTCAATTGAGGAACGAACATCTCATAAACAGTTGGAGGTTTGATTCCTGGACTATATTGCCCAATTGCTTCAAATGCTTTATGGCAATCTTTCATTTGAAATACATTGAATGGAATGTTTGCTTTGTAAGCCCAACAGCATACATATGTTATGGCCTTTTCCCTTTGATCCTTACAAAATGTATTCTTGATTGTCGTTTGTCGTTGAGCAATTGTCTCATTCATTGACTCAAGCATGTGAGGCTCTTTTGCTGAGCCCATTGTTGGTACATCATCTCCCATGATATCGACATCATTCCTCATATCATCAATTTCCTTCATCTTTTTAGCTTTTATCTTTAATATTCCACCCAAATATTCTTTCATTTCTTTCTTGATCTCTTCATCAACCTTGGTACAAGAAGAGACTTGTCCACGAATATGAGCCAAATGTTGCTTGAGTCTATAAATTCCACCTTTGATGGTTTTGCTGCAAAGTTTACAAACAATTGTATTCTGATCATCCTTTGTAAGCATATAACCAAACTTCCATCCTGGATCTGTAGATCCTTGTGCAACAAAACGCATGGCATCTGTCCCCATTCCACTACTTGTGACAGGATCAGAAGACAGGGTGTCCATCTATTACTCAGGGACTATACCTATTCACCAATGTTATATATTACATAAAGAAACCACTTAATGATAAATCTCAATGCATTTGAAGAAATCACAAATAATGTTATTCAATGAGTACTAATAAGATGCTAATGACAAATCACAAATAAGATGTGTTATTTTGTTGTTTGACATTTATCAACTTCAAACAAATTAAATAACATTTTGCAAATCCTAGTGTTGTACAAAATGCACTTAGCAAAGTACTAGATAAGTTAGATGTTGAAGCACACAGAACTACAAATTTTAGATATGAAGTTTTTATAGAACCTTAAAAATACCCAAGCCCATAAAATGACAATATTTAGAATGAAAAGATCTGGAATTCAACTAAAAGATTAAACCGTGAATTAAAGTGATCGAACCAAGAATCAAGCTGACATAGATAGAAAAAGTGAGTACTAATATTATCTTAACCTGACAATAGCAAGCAGGAGCTACAACAGCAGCAAACAAGGGCTTTTGCAACGCGCGCATGGGGCTCCAAGGCAGCGGGGCTTCAAGGCAGCAGGGGTACCGGCTACACGCACATGAGGTTCCAATGCGCGGGGCTCCAAACAGCGAGAAGGCGGGGTTGTGTGCTTGGCGGCAGGGCTGTGTGCACGTGTCCAAACCGCAAGAGGCGGCGGGGCTGTGCGTGCGGCAAGAGGCGGAGCTCCAAACAACAAGAGGCGGCGGAGCTAAAAACGGCAGGAGGCGGGGCTGTACGAGAGGGCTATGGAGGCTGGGGGTTTTGCGAGAGGCTAGGGTCAGGACTTGGGGGTTTGCGAATGGGGGGCGTGTTCTGGCACGGGGGGTGTCAAGGGTTAGGTCATCCTTTTTTCAATAAGTGATTTAAACGGTTGCTTAAACGGCCTTGTATACGGTCGTTTAGTGCCGCTTAAACGGTCAGACCGCATACGAGCCGACTTTTCTTAGTCGGTTCGGTTGGAGACCACATGTGTTTAAACGGCCAATTAAGCCGTTTTTTGCATCCTTGCTCCAAATGGTTGCCTCTCTCATGGAAAACAAACTATTCATTATGATAACGGTAACATTGTTTTCACATTGCATCTCTATGGGTAATATAACCTCAATGATGAATCCTCTATAATGGATTTTACCCACATCAATTCAGCTGCAATATATGTGATAGCCATGTATTCTGAATCTGCATTCGATTGTGTCACGAGGCTCTACTTGCTGCATCATGTAACAAGATTGTCTCAAACACAAGTAAAAACCAAATAGTCAACTTCATATCAAGTTTGTTCTTGGGGTTATTGGCGTCACATTATCATACAATCAGCAAAGAAGAGCTTTCCTTAAATTGGAGTCCATACCCACGAGATATCTCGAATTCTGCATAACATCAACATCACAACTAGATTGTTTCAAACCTTGAGATATCTCGAAATCTGCATCGCAACATCAACATATACTCAGATGGGATATTTCATAAATGGGTAAATTTAGCTCACAGTAACGCTAATATGAGGTATGGTGAAGGTGACATAGCAGAGCTTCGACCTTCTGTGAAGTCTCGTATATCTTAGAATCCCAAACAACATGATTAGGATTAAAAAAGATCCCATGTGTGTTTGATATGACCTAAAACACGAAATTAACCTTCGATGATAAGACATGATAACCGATAAGACGCTAGGGATCCTCCTCAAATAAGGTATATAAATAATAATAAAATAAATCCACAAATTTATATTATCTCAAAATATTTTCTTCACTCGTTTATGCATCTTTCCTACTCCCTTTCAAAACTTCAAACAAATGGGGCACATGTCATGTCTTTCCTAATCTCCATTTCTTTATCAATCCTTATTCTTCTTCTATATCAATTAGTATCAAACTCAAGTGGTATCAGAACATAACATACACCTTGTGCTCATAAAATATGTGTGGTGAGTAATTATTTGAGGGATTTTAACATGTTAGTGGGTTACTTGAAGAATTTCTTGATTTTTGGATGTAAGGGTTAACGTGTGGAATAAATCTTGATATAGCCCACCTCATATTACTCCATAGGATAAGTTAATAGTTACCCTTCTTGTGGGGATATTTCAGAGTCTACCCCCATAGCAAACACGACCTTGATGGTCTACTATAAACTAAGCAATTAGCTCCAGTAAGGGCTGTTCTTGATTCAGTATAGATGTCCTGCAATTATCAATGCAGAAAGCAGAAATTAGAGCCCAGCAACGTATGGTGTTATGGATAGCTGAAACAACAATTTGACAAAAATACTGATATGCCTTGGATCCTAACAATCAGACTCGTTGAAGAACTCAATATGCACCCCTTCCTGCCATACCATACTTCAACAAGACGGGTTTCTCGTAGCCCGGTCAGCGGGAGTATGGGGAGAGGTAGGGGAGAGCAGGTGCGCTCCCTCCCTGTGGGTATTTGGATCCGTTTGTTTAGGGATCCGTCTGTACGAGAGTAGTATATAAACTTCCCTAGGGTTAGGGCTCTTTGTATCCTCTGTACTCTCTTCTTTCTCCCCATAGTGAAAATCAATCATCGTAGCCCAAGGGCATAACCCAGTTACGGTTGAACCTTGTAAATCGGTGTGTTTGCGTCTTACTTGTTTGATCGTTTTTGTGCGTGTTTGCTTCCTCGATTTGCAACAAACTGGTATTATATCTTCGAGTTTTGTCAAAACCATCAAGCAAGATGATGTCGCACAATCTGAAGATCAAGAAGTTCACATAGAAGAACAGATTCAATCTATACCAGATAAAGATGTGCATCCTTCTGAAGTAGTTGGGCATCTGAGCGTCGTTGGATCAGGAGCAGGGGAAGGCACTCAAACCCTCCGTGTTGATGGTGCAAGAACAGAAGATGCACTAGATGATCATGTTGTGTTTAGCGGACGAGATTATTGCAGAGGTTGTCGATGAAGATTCCGCGACCACTCTGTGGTTGAGACTTGAATGTCTGTACATAATGAAGCCTCTAACAACCAAGTTGCTATTGAAGCTTGTTCTCTCTCTACATGAAGGTGTATCTCTTAAAGAATATCTAGACAGGGTTTTAAATCTCGATTTCGATTTCGTCTTCACCGAAATTTCGTTAAAATTTCGTGAAATTTGAAATCCTTTATCTAGATTACTTAAATACATTGTTGATGTACTTAACAAACATAGATGTTAAGATTAAAGTTGAGGATGTTGCCTTGATTTTGTTTGTTCTCTTCCACTACTGTATGAGAATTTTGTTTAATCCCTTATTGCGGGAAGAGAATCGATAACCCTAAAGGAAGTCCGTGTGAGTCTACATAAGCATCAACTTTGGCATATGGCAATCGGAAATGTAGAGATATATTTTATGTTTATGTATCATTTTATCTATTTTCTTTTCCCTCTGTCTACCTTGTGTAATTTGCTCATAGGTCTCTCCTTATATAAGAGAGCCTAGGACTCAAGGAACAAACAAGTCTTTCTCTTTTCCCGATATGGTATCAGAGCGACGGTCATAAACCGCAGCTCTCGTACCTAACCATAACCCTACCACGCCGTCGTTCTAGGAGGCCATCGTCGCCACCGAGTCGCCCCTCTAGCCGGTCACGCCCCTCCTTCAGCAGGGTTGCCACCACCGTCCCCAAGCGGGACCGCCGCCATCTCCAGTCGGTCCTACCACCGTGCCCTAGCAGTGCCCCAACATGGCCGCTTCGCCTCTCCAGCCGGTTCCCGTGTGCCCAAATATGGCCACCTATCTCCAGCGGCGGCGTCGGCATCGTTCCCTTGCCAGTCTCACCTCCTTCTGGCATTGCCTCTCGCTAGGAATTGTCGCTACCCCTCCTTCCTTAAGGGGTCGCTGTCACACCTTTGATGGGATTGGTTGCTTGAGTCTCTACACATGCAATCAATTCCCTTTGTCGATGTAAGAAAAAGTTTATCTTGTGTATACCCTAGTCTTCTCTAGTCGGCATGTCAAAAATAAAGGTAGATATCCCCACCACATGCACCTTCAGAGGTCTTGTGCTGATAGTGAAGATGGATGGGTCTAACTATGAATTGCCGAGGAAGAGCCGGCGGAGAAGACATGGTTGTATGCCTCATGGGGGGCTGATGACGCGTATGCTCATGTCTGGTTGTCTAGTACCTTGATACCATAGATTGCAAACGATGTCTTGCACCAGCCCACTACCAAAGCTATATGGGACATTCTTGTGACTACGTACACACAGACCAAGAATGCGACAAAAATACTACAGCTTCAGCATGACATCTTCACTATAAAGCAGAATGGTCGACTCCTGCATGCTTACTACACTGCCTTGCGGGGAATGTTTGAGAAGCTTCATGCCCCTCCCAGCAACTCCAGAGCAGCTAAAGACGTACCGGAATGTCATGATGGTTGGTGTCTTTTTGGCCTCTCCCGATTCACAGTATGAGGTCGCTTCTTCTCATATTCTGGTAGATGCTACCATTCCTCCCATGGAGGAAGCCTTCCGTAAATTGATTTGGATCAATATCTCCACTCCTGCTCCAATGCCACATTCAACTGCCATGGCCGTCTCGCGTGGAAGAGGTGGTAGTTCTCAGTTCTGAGGATGGTGACCTCGTGGTAGAAGTGGATGCGGAAGTGGACCACCTCGTACTTACTGTCATCGTTCTGGTCATACAGAAGATACATGCTACTCTAAACATGGTTACCCAAAGTCTGCCCGAGTGGCAAAGCAGGCTCAGCACTATGGCGTTACACCCACATCAGATCAACGATATGATGAGCTTGTGTCTCGACTGTGAGATATCATGCCCCCAGCCAGTAATCCTTCACCTTCTTCAGAGAACATCTCAGATGTTGCTGCCACTGCAGGAGCTAGACCTCAGGTAGTGCTCATACCTCTAGTTCTCATTATAGTTTCGATATCTCGGAATGGATTATAGAGTTTGGTGCAACACATCATTTGTGTGGAGACAGAAATCAGCTCATAGCCTACAGACAGGCTTCTCCAGGAAAGACAACTATCATAGTAGATGGGACTCATTCTCCCATCACATGACAGGGGGAGATCATCTTGACGCCATTTATGCAGTTGCAGAATGTGTTGCATGCCCCTACTTTCTCAGTGAATTTTTTTTACTGTCAATTAGTCAGAAGGATTTACATTGTTGAGCTATATTTGATCCATCATCTCTTGTGTTTCAGGACATTCTTAAGGGCAGAGTTATTGGCAGTGGTCGTGAGCAGGGGGCTTTATCGACTGATCCAAACACCATATGTTGGAGTATCCTCTCATTTTACTGGACCTATCTCTCCTTATGGCATCTGCGCTTCGATCATCATCCCCTTCAGAAATTGCATCAAATCCTTCCTGGGATCTCATCTCGATCGTATTTTAATTGTGAGGCATGTTAGTTAGGGAAGCATCATCAGTCTGTCTTCCCTAGTAGTCAGAGTCAGAGCGGTAGCTCTCCTTTTCAGTTTTTATATGTAGACATTTGGGTCTTAGTCGTGTTCCCGATCATCAGGGACACGGGTTTTATTTAGTTGCTGTGGATGATTTCAATCTCCTGTCATAGGTTTTATTGCTGAAGAATAAATCAGAAGCGGGCAATGCTATTATGAATCTTATTAAAGAAGTGCAAAATGTTTTTTCCACCTATGTTAAGATTGTGTGAACTGATAATGGTCTTGAATTCTGTACTCATTTACTCTCTCAATTCTTTTCATATCATGGCATTCATCAAAAATCTTGCATTTATACGTCTCAACAGAACGGGGTTGCAGAAAAAAATGTTGTCACCTTCTTGATGTCACCCGTACCCTCCTTATCCAGAGTTGTGCACCACATTCATTCTGGGGTGACACGGTTCTCACAGTATGTTACCTCACTAACCGTATGCCCTCATCGATACTGGGGGAGAAGATTCCTTTCGCCTTTGTGTTCCCTGACAAGGAGTTGTTCTCTCTTACCCCTCATGTTTTTGGGTTTGTTGCGTTCGTCCATCGGTTGTCTCCAAGGATTGACAAGCTCTCTTATGCACTGCCTCAAATATAAGCGAAATTTGGTCGAATTTCTGTCGAATATCGATACCCAGTTGAAATCGAAATTCGACCGAAATGACTGAAATGATCGAAATATGGGGGTCCTAATACAAAAAATGATCGAAATTCCGATCGAGATACCACCGAAATTCCATCGAAATTCTATTTTGGTCGATACGAAAATGGTGCCCGAAACCGACATTTAGGGCCTTGCTCTTATGGCTGTCAAATGTATTTTTGTCGGGTATTCCAGGACTCAAAAGGGATATCGTTGTTATGATCTGTTACGCAGGAGGTATTATGTTAGTGTAGATGTCACATTTTTTGATTTTGTCATGTACTTTTCTCCTACACGTGATAGGTTGACACCTTCGGATTCAGATGATGAGGTATATGCCACCTCCACCCATAAACCAACCACCTTTATCATCGAATACACCCACCTCACCACCTCCACCAGCCATACATCCTCCAATTGTTATAGCTCTACCCAAGGTTGCAGAAGTCGGCAGTCGGTACTCGGTCGGCAGGGTCACTGACTAAGGATTAATCGGCAGTTGGGAGAGTAATCGGATTTAGTCGGGCATTAACGGTTTTGATTTTTTTAATAATTTTTAATATATAAATCAAATTTTAGCATCTTAACATATTAACAATCTAAGCAATAACATATTAACATCAAAGATCAACCTAAGCAAAAACAAAAAAAATGAAGAAAACCTAACATTGTTATTTGCTAACAATAACATTAACATATTAACATCTAAGTTCAACATCATTAACCTAAGCAAATCAAAGCTATAACATCTAAGATCAACCTAAGCAAAAACAAAAAAAATGATGAAAACATACATAACCTATTAAACTACCATTGTTGTTTGCTAACAATAACATATTAACATTTAACTTTAACATCATCAACCTAAAAACAAGAGGAAATAAAAGCAAAAAAAAACCTAACATGCAGCATGTTGGAGCCTAGACCAAGGGGGCGGCACCGGCGAGGAGGCGAGGCGTTGGGAGCAGCGAGGCGGCGCGACGCTGGGAGCGGCGAGGCGCTGGGAGCGGCACCGGCGAGGGGGGCGCACCGGCGAGGCGGCGGGAGCCTGGGCCGGAGTTATCGCGTACGGGAGAGGGGGAGGGGTTGAAAGGGTTGTCGTGCATGTAGGGTTACTGTATAACAGTAACCCTTTATTTCCAAATCCGGATCCCACTAGGATCTTCTATGCAAAAATCGGCCGCCTAAGCGGCCGCCTAAAGCGACTAGGCGCCCGACTAAGCGGGCTCAACCGACTATAGCCCGCTTTAGGCTATTCGAATCGGTCACCCCCCCCCCCCCCCCCGAGTCGCATAGTCGGGCCGACTAGTTGACCGACTTTTGCAACAGTGGCTCTACCTCTACCACTTCACTACAGTCGACAGCCTGCCTCTGCCCATGATCATGGTCCATCATCCAATATGTCCCAGGTTTGTTCTGACAATACTATTTCTAATGATGGGTCTGACGATATTTCTCAGTAGGGGTTATTTCAGAAGGAAGATGATCAAACGGGTCGCAGAGATAACCTGAATTGCCTATTGCTCTTAGGAAACATAAGCGTTCTTGTGCTTCATATTCGATGGATTCTCATGTCACTTTTGAGCATTTGATAGGTGACTTCGGGAGGTTTGCGATCGCTTTGTCTGCCGTAGACATACCACGGACGTACCAGGAGGCATTATCGGATAGTAGATGGCGTCTGGCCATGGAGAAGAGATGGCAACCCTTTAGTCGAGAGGTACTTGGAGCCTTGTCCCAACTCCCACTAGAGCGTCTAAAGTGAGATGCAAATGGGTATTTACAGTGAAGCGGAATGCATATGGTAGCATTGATAGATACAAGGCTCGATTGGTTGCACGTGAGTTTGCTCATACATACAGGGTAGATTATCTTGACACATTCTCTTCAGTTGCTCGTCATTCTACCTTACGAATTCTTTTATCTATTGTTGTGATTCAAGATTGGTCAATGTTTCAGCTGGATGTCAAAAATGCCTTTTTGTATGGTAATCTTCAGGAGGAAGTCTACATGCAGCAACTGTCGAGATTTGCTGTTGACGGAGGGTTTACAGGTATGTAGACTTCATAAGGTAATCTACGGCCTTAAGCAGAGTCCTAGAGCTTGATTCCAAAAGCTCTCAGATTTGTTTGAGAAGCAGGAGTTCATACAATCGAATGCAGATCATTCTCTTTTGGTACAGAAAACCTCTAGAAGTATGACTGTTATTATGGTGTACCTTGATGATATCCTTATTACAGGAGATGATATGCAGGGAATAAAGAGGGCGAAAGAATTTATGGGTTGTGAATTTGTCACCAAGGATCTAGGAGCTCTTAGATGCTTTCAAGAATTGGAGTTTGCCAGAAATCAACAAGGGCTTGTGATAACTCAGAGAAAATATGTCAATAACTTGCTAGGTGATACGGGTATGCTAGGATGTCGACCCTCTACTACACCCATGGATCCAAGCATGAATATGTATGATGATGATACTGATGAGGTTGACAGGAGAAGATACAGGGAATTGGTGGGAAAGCTTCTTTATATTAGCATTACCAAACGTAATATTTCATTTGCAGTCAGTCGGGTGAGCCAGTTCATGAGACAACCTTGTCAGGTTCATATGGATGTTATACAGATGATACAAAGGTATATTAAATCATCTACAGGTGCAGGACTGCTATTTAAAAAGGGGAGGCACTATTACTATCTCAGCATGTGCAGATGCAGATTATGCAGGATACCCTAAGGACAAGAAGTTCACATCAGGATTTGTTATTGTAAAAGGATGATAAGAAAAGATGATTCATTGTTAATTCAAGAGGTCTAGGGGTCCTTATTATAGGACTAAACCCTAAAAGGCTCTATAGAATATTCTCTATATAGAATATTCTGTTAACATAAAAGCCCTCGTAGGGTTACAATATAAAGAAAAAATCTTTTGCAATCTCTAACACTCCACCTCAAGTTGGAGCATATCCATCGATCACGCCCAACTTGGAAAATATCCATGAAAGGCGCTTCTTTGATAAGGCCTTTGTGATTATATCTGCAAGCTGAAGGTCTGTTGAGTTATGTGGTGTAGAAATCTTGCCTTCTCGCAAAGCATCACGAATAAAATGACAGTCGATCTCAATGTGTTTGGTTCTCTCATGGAATACAGGATTTGTAGCAATATAAGTGGCGGATTTGTTATCACAGTATAGAGGAACAGGAGTAGTGATAGCAATATTGAGTTCTTGCAAAAGAGATAGTAACCATGTAATTTTGCATGTGGCTTGGGTCATTGCCCTATATTCTGCCTCTGCACTGGATCGAGAAACCACTGTCTGTTTCTTGCTCCTCCAACTAACAAGGTTACCTCTTACCATCATTGCATAGCCCATCGTATAACGACGATCCTCAAGTAAGCTTGCATAATCAGCATCAGCATAAGCAGCAACCTTAGTGTATCCATTTGCCCCATAGAATAGACCACATACAAGGGATTCCTTCAGGTAGCGAAGGATCTGAAGAACATCTTGCCAATGGTCGTAGCATGGTTTCTCCATGTATTGGCTAGCTCTGTTCATAGCATATAATATGTATGGCCTAGTAACAGTAAGGTACAAAAGTTTGCCAACCAGGCTTCTATATCTTGTAGTATCTTCAAAGGCAAGATCATCTGGTGTAGAATGTTTCTTTGGTTCTGCAGGTATGCCAGAGGGCTTGCACCCAAGTAGTCCTGCCTCAGTCAGTATATCTAAGCAGTACTTTCTTTGTAAAATATGAAGCCCCTTCTTGGTCCGTAAGACTTGTATACCCAGAAAATAACAAAGTTGCCCCAGATCCTTGGTGACAAAAACCTTTTGCGGAAAAGTCTTCACTTCTAGCACTCCTTTATCATCGTCACATGTAACAACCATGGCATTCACATATACAGCTAGTATGACAGTACTTGTTGATCGTTTTCTGACAAAGACAGAATGGTCAGATGTAGTTCTCTGAAAGCCCAGAGTGCTAATCTCTGAACTAAGTCTGTCAAACCATGCCCTCGGACTTTGCTTTAGACCATAAATTGCTTTGTGAAGTCGGCAAACATACTCCCCATCGATTTCGTAACCTGTGGGTTGCATCATATAAATCTCTTCCTCAAGATTACCATATAGAAAACATTCTTGATATCCAGTTGAAAAATAGGCCAGCCTTTATTTACGTCTATAGAAAGGATAGTGCGAATAGACCCCATCCTGGCAACATGTAAAAAGCCTCGAGGTAATCAACTCCATATGTCTGTGTAAAGCCTTTTGCCACAAGTCTTGCTTTCAGTCTGTCAATAGAACCACGTGGGGAAGGTTTCGTAGTAAAGACCCATCTGCAGGCAACAGGCCTGACACCTTGGGAACATTGAACTAGATCCCATGTTCCTCTGGAATTGAGAGCATCCATTTCTTCATTCAAGTTTGTCGCCACCCGTGGTCCTGTAATGTACTGTGATAGTCTATTGGAACAGATATTGTCATAAGAGCATCTGCATATCTTTTACCAGAACATGATAGGCTTTCAGTAGACGTGAAATTAGACATAGGATGAATAGTGCATTGCCTCTTTGTTCTACGTAGGGCAATGGAAAGCTCCTGAGGATCATCCGGGGTAGTGTTGGTGGGGACACTTGAAGATGGCATATTTTCCTACAACAAAGGAACAGGTAAAGGGATAGGAACAATATGGGGCGCATGTTTTCTTTTATACACAATTGGTGAAGGAGGAAGTTCTAATGGAATGTCAGACACATCTTGATTGAAGAAGCGAGTTTGTTCGAAAAAGGTGACATCAGCTGATATATAATAGCGTTTACTACAAAGATCATAGCATCTATACCCTTTCTTTATTTGGGAATAACCCAGAAAAACACATTTAATTGCACGTGACAATAATTTGTCTGTAGTATGAAAGTTGTGAACAAAGGCGGTGCACCCAAAAATCCGCAGAGGTAGAGGAAATGGTGAGTCATTTGGATACAATAAGGTAAAGGGTGCGGAGCCATTTAGGGAGACAGAGAGAACTCTGTTGATAAGATGGACAGCAATGAGAATAGCATCTCCCCAATGGGTTTTGGGGACCTTCATTTGGGTAAGAAGAGATCGGGCAATGTTGAGGAGATGTCGAAGTTTCCTTTCGACTACCCCATTCTGTTGGGAGGTATATGGGCAGGAGGTTTGAGGGATAGCACCCTAGGATCATTTTGTGTAAATTCCAATGCGTTATCAGAACGAAATATTTTAACTGTAGTGGAGAAGATGTTTTTGACATAGTAAAAGAAATTCTTAATAATATTGTTGATTTCTGACCATTCCTTTAACAGAAAAACCCAAGATGATCGATTGTAGTCATCCACAAAGACAACAAAATATTTATGACCACTTAAACTTCAGACCGGACAGAGTCCCCAGATATCACTGTGGACAAGTGCAAAAGGAGTATGGCGGCGAGGCTCAGTTCGTGCAGGAAAGGAGGCTCGATGATGTTTCCCGAACTGACATTCTTCACACTCAAAGGGTTTAAGCATAAAAAGTTCAAGGAACATCATTGTGAGAGCTTTAGCATAAGGGTGGCCAAGACGAAGGTGCCATAGAAAAGGATCTTCAGTAATGGAGACCGCACCAGCTAAATGGCCCCCACCATTTCCCACCAAAAGGGATGTCGAGGTAATAGAGGTTGTTCCTCTCATGGCCCCCACCAAAAATCTTCCCCGTACGGATGTCCTGAAAATAACAACTAACCTCATTGAAAATAACACGACAGTTAAGTTGTCAACATAGCTTCTGTACTGATAGAAGGCTGAGAGGAAAAGCAGGGGCACAATGAACATCTGTTAGATGCAGCTTGGAAGAAAAGTTAACAGTACCAACAACAGTCACTGGGGAATGATCCCCATTAGCAACCCGAACAGTCTTGACAAAGGAAGACGGTTTGGAGGAGGTTAGTAAACTTCCTTCTCTTGTCAGATGGGTAGAGGCTCCAGAATCAATAATCCATGCATGCTTAGAGGCAGAGACAAAGTTTGTTATTGTACCTGAGGTAGTAGCCAGGCTAGCAATAGGGGCAGAAACATTACTATCCGAAAGACTAGATTCTTGCAGCAGTTGTCGTAGGCGAGCATATTCAGAAGCGGTGAATACGGTTTGTGCCTCGCTGGTTCGCTGAGTAGATGTATCTGCAGTTGCATCATATGATACTTCATCATAGGCACTGTTGGCATTAGATTGCATCCCAAACGTTGCCCGGCACCGATCAGAAAGGTGATTCCAGCGTCCACAGTATACACATGCTGGATACCGAGCGGAAGAATCACGACCACGTCCACGATCGTGTCCGCGTCCAGAGTCACGGCTGCGTCTAGATTCACGACCGCGTCCACTCCTTGAGTCACGTCCCCGTCCTCCTTGATAGTTATGACGCCCTCGGTATCCTGAGGAGGTATAGTGGGTCATCGTCTCTGTAGAAGTGTGGGTGGTAGAGTGTTGAATTGGAGCCTCTAGCTCCTGTAAGCATCCGAAGATTGTCTCAAGAGTAGGTAGAGTATCAGCCATCAAGAACTGATCTTTCACAGGCATATATTTTGGATTTAGTTCCGAGAGAAATCTGTAAACCTGACATTCAACATGTTCTCCTACTTGTTTATCACAACATGTAGGCTGAAAAATAAGGAGTTCCTCAAAAAGGCTTGTAAGAAGCCTATAGTATTCAATAAGACTTGATTCTCCCTGAGTAGCAGACCAAATCCTTGTGTATATGTCTGACAGACGAAACTTGATTGTCTTATGAGAATATGTACGCTCAAGGTTTTCCCACATTGCCTTAGCGATGTCTTTGTAAAGAAGATCCGCAGCAATGTTTGGATCGACATTGTTCGTCATCCAAGTGATAACCTCGCAATTATCAACAAACCAAGTTTCATAGTCCATATCTGTTTTCGCAGGTAGAACTTTTGTAAGAACGTAGCTCTTGCGTCGGCCACCAACAAACACTTTAAAAGACCGAGACCATAGAACATAATTTTCGGAGCCCTTCAACTTGATAGAAGTGACATGTACCAGCAAAGAAGAAGTAAGTTACGTGGGCTTGATCTTAGCAGACGTCATCGTGGCAGCTTAGGTCAAGAAAAAGTGACCTAGAGAGTATATCTTGCCACAATTTATCATCAAATACCTAAACCCTCATCAAGGAGTAAGAAGGATGAGGCAATGATCGTTTGATGGCACACACACCAGCAAGAGGAGGTCTGACGGAGGCGCCTGGCGGCGTAAGGAGGCTCTGGGAGGGCTGGCGAAGGTGCCTGGTAGCGCGAGGAGGCGCGAGGCGGGCCTGGACGGCCTGTCGAAGGTACCTAGTTGCCCTAGAGCAGCCTGGCAAAACTCAGCCCGGCCCCCTCGCTTGTACCGAAGACTTGGCAGGACCTGGGGACCCGAGGCGGCGCGGGCCTACGGCAGGAGGTGCGGAGACCTGAAGCGGCACGTGGCTGCAGAGGGACTTGGAGGACTGGCGGTGGCAGAGGGGTGATTAGGTCAGAACACCAGCCTAGGACCGTCGCTCTGATACCACGTGAAAGGATGGTAAGAAAAGATGATTCGTTGTTTATTCAAGAGGTCTAGGGGTCCTTATATAGGACTAAACCCTAGAAGGCTCAAAGGGGAATATTCAATAGAATATGCTCTATAAAACATTCTGTTAACATAAAAGCCCTCGTGGGGTTACAATATAAAAAAAGAAATCTTCTGAAATCTCTAACAGTTATATTTATCGGAGATTCACTTGTCTCGTAAAAAAGTAAGAAGCAAACTATTGTTGCTAGATCTAGTGTTGAACTGAGTATAAAGCTATGGCACAAGCATACAGAGAAGCAATGTGGGTTCGAGCAGTCCTGACATATCTACATATAGATGTTCCACTTCCTATGTCGTTAAAATGTGATAATCAGGATGCGTTATTCATCGCTAATAATCCTGCATTCCACAAGAGGACAAAACGTATTGAGGTTGATTGCCATTATATACATGACATGATCCAGAAGGGCTTCAAATCTACATCTCATGTCAGCTCAGGGGACCAGATGGCAGACATTTTCACCAAAACCTTACTTAAAGGGTCCTTCCAAAAGTGTTCATCCAAGTTGAGCATGATAGATATCTATGCTCCATCTTGAGGGGGAGTGTAGAGATATATTTTATGTTTATGTATCCTTTTATCTATTTTCTTTTCCCTCTGTATACCTTATGTAATTTGCCCATAGATCTCTCCTTATGTAAGAGAGCATAAGGCTCAAGGAATAAACAGTCTTTCTTTTTTCCCAACAGGAAAGCAGGACTCTAATGTTGCACGTTCGGTAATGACTCATGAAAAGAGTCATGCTGGTTCTAACTACGCAAAGAAGGGAAAGTAAAAGTCCAAGTCGAAGAATGACAGTTCCAAGGGCATCTACAATTACTGCAAGGAACCTAGAGATTGGAAGGACTGCAGGAAGAACAAAGGAGAACCCATGATTGCTACTGTAGCTCGAGGAGGCGCGAACTCCGAAGACGATATGTTTCTCACAGTTATCAGAAGACGATGGATAACACATGGATTCTTGATTCAGACGGTTCTTACCATATGACTCCCATTGAAGATTGGCTATGCACCTATGAGAAGATAAATGCTAAAATCGTCATCATACGGAATGATGCAGCATGCAAGATTATAGGAATCGACTCTGTAAAGATCAAGATGCATGATGAATTCGTGAAGACGGTGACATAAGTACGCCATGTTCTTGATCTGAGGAAGAACCCGATATCCCTTGGAGTCTTGAACTCTAAAGGATATATGTATATCGCTGAAGATGGAGTTATGCAGGTTGCCAAAGCCGGGATGGTTGTCATTAAAGGCAACAAGCAGAAGACCTTATAAGTCATACAAGGGTCTACAGTTATGAGTTCTGTTGTAGTGACATCCCAAGCTGTGAGATCATAGTCAGAATTGTGGCATATGCAGCTGGACATATGAGCCAAATGGGATTGGATATCCTCACTTTGAAGCAAGCTTACAAAATCGACCGACTAGGACTATTAGGCGGCCCGATTAATCGACTTGGTGGCCAGACCATTTTTTTTATTGAAAGTGGCCAGACCAATTTGGCTAAGGATAGTCGGTCCTTAGTCGGGTAGAGAGACTAGTCGGCGTAACTAGTCGTCTTAAGTCGCTCAATTAATCGGTCGATTTTTACAAAAGGCTCTGGATACCCAATTGTTTAGGATTTATGTTAATGTCCGACTCTTAAACTCTCACACACACACTCTCTCTCTCTCTTCGAAATCTGATACAATTTTGAAACCCTATCCATGCAGTAGGCGATCGTCACTCCTTCGATCGTCGCACCTCCTCCGGTCGCTCCATTCAGCATCGCGATCCTCTCCTCCTGCCCCAACCAGCTTGGTGTTCCTCTCCTCCCGTTCCAGCTAACGCTACTGAACTAAAAGGTTAGGGCTTCCATTTTTTTTGAAATTTTTATATCGGATTTCTTTTTGAAGTTTTTAACTCGCTATCTGGATTTAATACTTTTTGGAGGCCAAAGATCGCTTGTCCCTTCTTTATTATGAATGTTATATGGATTTACTATTGTATTTTTTAATGTAAATGATTTTATTTGTACACATACTTGTGTGGGCTTCTTTCCGTGTGATTTCAGATGCTTGTGTGGGCTTCTTTTCTTGTGAGTATGTAATCTCCAAACTTGTTAAAGTAAACTATCAACGTGATCTTCTAAAAACTTTTTGGGCGGAAAATGTGATCGCTTATGTTTATTGTAGTTTTTTGAGTTATGGAGAAATAAATGATATTAAGATAGATAATAAAGGTGGATATTTGCAGTATCTGAAATTTATCTATTCAAATATTTTAGCTCTTGTCCATTTTGTAAATTTATGCTCCATTTAGTTTCTGTCCATTTCCTAAATTAAAATATCTATATTTTAATATTTGTGTTCAAATACTTCATGTATTCAAATATTCTTAACTGATCTTTCCATTTAATTCTTTTAACATGAAACAGAGCTAAACATTTCTCTTAATGTTTGTTCATATTAAATGCAATTGTTTGTTGATGTGAAGCTGTAGCTTGATTTTGTTTGTCATATTTTTAGTACAAATTTTATTACTTACTAATAGAATAGTAATTAGTAGCTTTACTAATTTGTTAATGTCAAGTTTTAACTTATGAGCTTCTGACAATGTAGATGGTTACACCCCCATGATTGTCGCTTCTGATAGCGACTCGTTTTTCTATGTGCCATCGGGATCAAGTGATCATGCATGGCAATTTGGATACCTTTCAAGCTGTGTGGATCCAAACATGGTTACTTGCAGGTTGTGCAAGAAGGTGGTGAAAGGAGGGATTTTCGGGTTCAACCAATATCTTGCACACTATAAAGGCAACGTGGTTGCATGTTCTAAGAAGAAAATGATATCACACGTGGATGATGTTACTAGAAAGAAGTGTCAGAAAGCAGTTGAGTTTGTTGAGATGTGAGATGAGATTAATATCGACATTGTTGGAGATGCTGGATCTATAAAAAGACATCGATCTTTTGAATCTCTGGAGCAGATCGTTGCCGTTTAAGGATCAAGTCAGATGAGCATAAAAGATGCTTTATCCAAGGATCATCGTGAAAGGGTTGCCTCCTATATATGCAACCGGGCATATACATCAGTAGTCCCTTTCAATGCAATGATCACGAAATAGTTCAAGCAAATGGCAGAGGCAACTGGGATGTATGGTCCCAAACTCAAGACTCCTATGAGATATGAGATGAGCAATCTATTTTTGAAGAAGGAGATCAAGAAAATATATGATGGCTTGCAATGTCATCAAATTACATGGAAGAAGATAGGTTGATCTATAATGATCGATGCATGGACGAACATGCGAGGAAGGAGCATCATGAACTTCTGTGTCAGTTGATCCTTGGGGACTTCATTTTTGAAGTCCATAGATGCTTCTGACAAGACACACATCGCCGAGTACATGTTTCCGCTAATGGATGAGGGCATAACCGAAGTTGGCGTGGAGAATGTTGTTCAGGTTGTTACGTATAATGATTTAGCAAATGTAGCAGCGAAGAGATTGTTGTTCACAAAACATCCCCAGATATGTTGGACTTCATGTGCTGCTCATTCCATTGATCTAGTTTTGGAGGAGATCGGCAAAGATTCAAAAGTGAAGAGTGCAATTAGAAAGGTGAGGACAATCACAAATTTTATTTATGCACACACCAAAACTTTGAGTTGGATGTGGAAGTCTACAAACAAGAGAGGCATCGCTAGACTAGGGAAAACGATGTTTGCTACTACCTTTCTCTCTTGAAAGCATTCTAGAGAAAAAAAAGACAAGCTAAGATTGATGTTTTCGTCATATGAGTGGAGGACCTGCAAATGGTACAAGACCAAAAAGGGAGAATACATGAGAACACGCGACGTCCATAGTCTTCAGTGCTACTTTTTGGAACCACACAATATCTGTAATCAAAATCAGTGTTGCGGAAGACGGTATTCGGTATTCAGTCGGAGGGGTCACTGAATAAAGAATAATCGGTATTCGGGCGACTATTCGGAATTATTCGATTTTGTATTTTTAATATAAAATTTATTTATAATACATATATTCTTATATTTTTATACATATATGGCCATTAGTTAACATGAATCCAAGATAAAAGTACCGATCAATATAATAGATATATAGAATTTGAGATTTGTGGTGAGACCATGGTAAAATGTAACCCATAAAAATTGAAAACAAAAAATAAAAAAATAAAAATATCAAATGCCAAACTCCAGTCGGCCTAATAGTCGGGCCAGTCGGCCGACTATTCGGTCGGGCCGACTATTGACCGACTAGAAGTCTGTTCAGTCGGCTACCCCCCGCACCGCATAGTCGGACCGACTATTCTGGATAGTCGGCCGACTATTCTGGATAGTCGGCCGACTATTGCAACACTGATCAAAATTTTTACATTTTTGGTTCGCCTATTACATATGGTTGACGCGGATCGACACCCATCCATGGCTTTGTTTATGAAGGGATTGAAAAGGCAAAGAAAGAGATAATTGCATGTTTTAATAGCATGCAATCATCTTACAAGTTTTTTGTGGACGCTATTATCTCCAAGACAAGGGGCAGGCTTGACACTCCATTGCATCTAGCGGCTTATTTTTTGAACCGGTACTTCTTCTACACAGATATTGTGGTGAAAAGAGGTTTTATGGATTGCATGGAAAGGTTTTATCCATACTTGAATACACAAGATGTCATCACCACAAATGAGCTTATTAATTATAGACATGGTCGTGGGGCATTTGTTAGCCATAAGACAGAGGATGAGAAATGATGAAAAATTCAATCCAGATATTTCAAACATTATTTTCAATTAATGTCATCTGGATCATTTTTGATTTCATTAACTTAATCGATTCTCTATTTTATTAGCTAATTTGTGGTATAATTATGGGGATGACACACCACATTTGAAAGGTGTGGCCATCAAGATCTCGAGCTTGACTTTTGCATTCTCTGGATGTGAGCGTAACTAGAGTACATTTGACTCGGTAATGACTCCTGATCCACCTAATAGAAATACTAGTAGTAAATTAATAATTGATATAGTCACAATTTTCGTAATTTTGCTTACAGATCCATATCGAGAAGAGAGGCAAATTCGAGACAAAGAGACTAAATGATCTTGAGTACATTCGTTTCAATTCCAAACTGATGGAATGTCGGCTTGTGAAAGAAAAAGATCATCTTTCCTCTCGTGATCATGCGCATTTAGGTGAATGGGCTAGAAAGGGTAATGTACAAGCTCAAGATAGAACTCCATTTATTGGGACCTAAATGCACATTTAGGTGGATGGACAGGAGAGGTCAATGTACAAGCTCAAAGGGCCATATATTTCATTGTACTTTCTCATTGGATAAAGGAGGTTTGGGGCTTTTTATATAGCCTCCACAGACTCTCCAAGTCTCACCACTAATAGATGTGGGATTAAACTCAGGATGTGGTAAATTGATATAGGAAGGATCCATTTACCCATTTACATATGACGCATGTACTCCAACAGAGATAAATTACTTTTTACTTGTTGTTTGAATTATTTTTGTTTTGACATGTTGTATCTATTTATGAACATTAGCAAATGTTATGTAGCTAACCTTTCTTCTTAAATTGCTACTTTTTTCCTTCTTTTCCTTCAATTCCTTCTTTTTTTAGCTCTTATAAAATCGGAAAATGGCTAAATCTATGGAAATTTATGATTGAGTATACAACAACAACAAAGCCTTTTCCCACAATTAACTAGGGTCGGCTACATGGATTCTTCGCCTCCATTCAGATCTATCTTGGGCCATAATAATTTATGCAAATTTATAATGGAGTATGTGTATAAAAAATAATTTATATATCTAAAATAATAAAAAAAATCAAAACCGATTAATGTCTGACTAAATCCAATTAGTCGCCCGATTGTCGACTAATCCTTAGTGACCCAGCCGACCGAGTACCGATTGCGAACTTCTGCAACCTTGCTCAGAAGGGTCTGATTAGGGTTCTCAACACTGTTCAGGAAAACGACCGAGTAGGCCACATACTCGGCCACATACTCGTACTCGGTAGCCTTGCCGCTCCGAGTATGATGAAACAGCCATGTATGCGGGTTGACCCACATACTCGGCCGAGTATACCCTTATGCGGCCACATACTCGACGCTTTTGTGATAGAACTTTTTTTATTTAATCTAAAACCAAATAACCCCACCCACATAATAACATTAAACATCATACTCCCTGCATAAACCCGCATACTCCCCGCACAAAACCGCATACTCTCCTGCATAAAACTGCATACTCCCCGCATACTCTCCCGACTGAGGATATTGCCATAATAGCAAATATTTATTTATATTCTTAATATTAAAAAATATCAAAACGCATAAAACCGCATACTCCCCGCATACTCTCCCGCATACCGCATACTCTCTATGCAGTGACCCCTCCGACTGAATACCGCATAGCGCCTTCCTGAACATTTGTTCTCAATGGATCCAAACTGGAGATCTGTGAACATTGTGTGTTCGGAAAATAATATAGGAAGCAATTCAGCAAAGCTATTCACAAGACAAAGGAGACACTCGACTACATCCATGTTGATTGTTGGGACCCTTTACGGGCTATATCTTTGGGAGGTGCCAGATATTTTCTGTACATTATTGATGATTACTCCAGGATGGTTTGGATGTACATCAAGAAACATAAAAGCGAGACATTTCATACCTTCAAGCAGTGGAAGATATTAGTAGAGAAACAGACTTTTAAGAAGGTAACGCGTCTTCATACATATAATGGGTTGGAGTTCTTTTCATCAAAGCTTAATGAGTTTTGCAAAGAGGATGGTGTTGCGAGACACCGCATCGTCAGAGATACACCACATTAGAACAGAGTTGCAGAATGAATAAACATGACGCTTCTAGAGAGAGCAAAGTGCATGCTCTCTAATGTTGGTATTGATAGATTATTCTGAGCTAGGCTGTGAATACAACGTGTTAATTGGTGAATCGGAGTCCCGCATCTGTTATCGACTGCAAAACACCCATGGAGGTATAGTCAGATAATCATGTTGATTATTCTATTTTATGTGTCTCTGGTTGTCCCGCATACTATTATGTTAGTGATGGAAAGTTGGAACCAAAGATAAAGAAATGGGTGTTTACAGGATATAGCGCATGAGTGAAGGGATACAATATCTGATCCGCTTTTGAGCATAGAGTTATTATTAGCAGGAATGTTATATTTGATGAGAATTCCATGCTTTACTAGAGTAGTGAGTCTGTTGATGCAGGGACAGATGATGATGTGCACGAACATGTGGAGTTCAAATTGACACCAAATAGTAATCATGCAGTTGCTCATATCACTCATGATCAGATTGTTGCTGAATAGCCTAAAGCTGAGCAACCAAAGGAGCCACAACCAAGTGTTTCTATTGATCGATCCCGTAGAGAGCTATATCCGCCACAGAGATATGGATTTGAAGACATGGTTGCACTTGCACTACAGGTTGCAGAGGAAGCAAAGTTTCCAAAGCCCTACACTTACATGGAGGCTATAGCAAAGGCAAAATCTGGACGGTGGACTGTTGATATGTGTAAAGAGATGGAGTCTCTTCACAATAATCGAATGCGGGAACTTGTCAAGTTTCCAAAGGGGATGAAGATCATTGGATGCAAACGAGTCTTCAAGAAAAACACGCCTAGTTGCGAAGGGTTACAGTCAGAAGGATGGTGTGGATTACAACGAGATATTCTCTCCCATTGTAAGACATAAATCCATCAGGGCACTACTAGCTCTTATAGCACATCGAGACTTGGAGCTGGAGCAGTTAGATGTAATGACAGCTTTCTTGTATGGTGAACTCAAAGAAAACATTCCTATGAGCCAGCCAGAAGGATTCACATTTCAAGGAAAGGAAGACCATGTGTGCAGATTGAAGAAGTTCTTGTGTGAGCTTAAACATTCTCCCAAGCAAAGTTACAAGAAGTTTGACATCTTGATTGATTACGGGTTCAACAAGAGACCATAAGATTGTAGTGCTTACCAGAACAAGGTGAAGGATGGGTACTTCATCTATCCGTTACTATATGTAGATGACATTGCTGCCAAGAAAAAGAGTACCATAGATGATCTAAAGAAGCCCCTTCGCTTAGAGTTAGACATGAATGACCTTGATGCAACAAAGAAGATTTTAGGGATGGAGATCATTAGAGACCGTGCAGAATGGAAGCTTTTCTTATCTCAGAAGAACAACATTGAGAAAGTTCTAATAAGATTTGGGATGTCTACAACCAAGCCTCTAAGTATTCCATCCACTACAAATATTCATCTTTCAGTTTCTTTCGCATCTCAGTCAGACGTAGAGAAAGAACACATGCCATATGCATGGTTTGGAAAATCGTGCCTCGAGGCATTATGGCTCAATGCGAGGCACCCAAAATCCGTTCTGAGGCGAGTGCCTCAGCCTACTTTTACGAGGTGGGTGCCTCGAATGGAGAGGCGTTGTAAGGAGAGGCAAGGCGAGGGGCAATGCGAGGCGGTCCAACAAGGCGTGCATGGATTAGTGGGTCATGTGTGAAGCATGTGACCCAGTTATAACCTTTTTTTCTCCTTCGATGAATCCCAACATTGAGCCTTTGTTTTTGTAGTGAAAAATCCTAGCCATCGTCGAGCCTCGTCACCTCCAAATGTTGCATCGCCGACTCATTGGCACCACCAAGCCTCTTGTGCCTTTTCTCCGACACAACACCCACCATGTCGCCTCCAACTACTTGGAAAATCCCTCGCAAAGCTACTCCTCCTCCGCCCTACAAATAGCAACAAGAATTTTTTTTCTTTTTAATTTTTTTACTCAACTTTGTTAAATAGTATGGATCATTTGAACTGATACATGTGGCTGTGAATGACCTTGAAACAAAAAGTTTTCGGATTTCGAAATTAATATATCATTTGAAATGATTCTTGTAAATAGTATGTATGTATTGAGCATATTTCATTCATTCTGAGAAGAGGATTAAGGTAAAGAAGGTCGCACAGTAGATTTGTTCATAAAGGCAGTTCCTGGGAGTAAGTTCAAACATTGTTTGGACGTGTTCAATGTCGATAGTCGGCAGTAGCCCCAAGGAGGGGCTAGCGCCAGCATGATGAAACTTGACGAAGTTTCTCAGAGGATTCAATCCAAGGTGGAGATTGTTGATATACCTTGAATCTTAACCATCAGACCCGTGTTGAAGAACCCCTTATATACCCTCTCCTGTCGTACCATACCCCAACAAGATGGGATCTCGCCACCCGATCAAAGAGCATGCGGGAGTGCAGGTGTGCTCCCATCCTGCAGCTATTTGGATCCGTTTGTTTTAGGGATCCGTCTGTATGGGAGTAATATATAAGATCCTCTGAGGTTAGGGTTCTTTGTATCCTTTGTACTTTCTTCTTTCTCTACATAGTGAAAATCGATAGTTGTCGCTCAAGGATAGCCCAATTAGATGAACCTTGTAAATACGTGTGTTTGCGTATTACCTGTTTGATCATGTTTATGCCCGTTTGCTTCCGTGATTCGCAACAAAAAATGTGAAGATTCACCATGTGGAAGTTCAAACATCATTTCCTGAGAGGGAAAATGTTGCAAGATACCTAGATATTGCCTATCAACAACTAGCAGCTGATCTATTTACACAGGTACTAGATACATCATACATCCAAAGCTTAAGAAGAGTTTTGGTGACACCTGGAAGTAAAAGTCTCCAGTGGGCAGTAGGTCACCACCGGCATTTCATCCCGAAGCTTCCGAACAGGCGCATAAAAATTACTCCCAAAATATATAGGAAGGTCTTTGAATTCAATATGTGAGATGAGAAAGCACGCAGTGGACGGGTGTGCGAGTGACGGATCTATTCAACTGCTGTGCGTTTGGGAGTGTTATTCGTGTCCTGAGAGTGCCAAAATATGTAGTCTAATTGGAACATTATGCATATTTTGTGATAATATAGCAGTGATGAGCAACGCATTGAAAATGATCGACGCATTTAAGCACGATCTAATCAGCAAAGTAACGTAATAAAAAGCAGTTTTCCGCAATCAAATGGTAGATTACATTCCATTCCGATCACTGTATCCCGCCTTCTACAATCAAATTCAAGCAAATACACCCAAGTAAACCCTAGATTCCACATCAACATCTCAAAACCATAAGAGGCAAATCGTCGAACACCTTGCACGCCGCACAACGAAACCGATTAAAACACTGCAACAGAAAACAAATGGAGGAGGACTAACCGTGAGCAGATCATCGATCTTCCTCTTCACCGATCTCCACTTCGGGATTCTCGAATTTGCGCTTGAAGGCATCCTGCTTCTGAATCCAGGACATGTGCCACTGCGCGAAGAAGAAGATCAAATCCGCACATAAAGGGCATGAGAACACAGCATCGCCAGCAACTGGAGATGGAGATGGAGAGACCTGGAGAGCGGCAGCCCAAGCCAAGAGGAAGGAAGCGAACCAGAACTTCTTCTCCTTCAGAACCTTCGAGACCTCCATTCTTACATATGTAACTGCGCTCTTCTCCTTCTTCTTCGCTAGACGTCTACTCTTCCCTCTTTTTGTGCTAGACGAATAACGAGAGAAAGGAAGAGGATTGATTATATGAGACTGCAGCCCATTTCTTATATCCCGCTCAACAAGGCTTGTAGGCTCGTTTTAGTGAGCTAACAAGCCGAGCATGATTTGAGTAGAACTTAACTGGTGGTAGAACAGTGGCTCCTACAAATAGAAGATCAAGATTCGAAATCCACAACCTCACCTTCTACCAAAATCAAAGGCAATGAAGGATGGATGTAAGGGTATGACCTTGAATCTTAAAAAAAAAGCCGAGCTCGATTTGAATATAACCTAACTAGGCTTTCTACTTTATAGAAACTAAATCCTATGTTACAATTTATTTCCGAATTAGATAATTTTTTTAAATTGTATGATCTTAAACGGATTGGAGCTAATATGAAGGCCCACATCTTAATCTAATATTGGTCAGGAGAATGGTTGTACTAACAAAGGGTTTTGATGGAAATTACTTTGGTCTTAGGATCCCAAGTTAGGTTCAGACATGGAACATGTAACTAAAGAAGTTAACTAAGATGTTGAGATTTATCCTATGAAGACTGATTGGTTGAATACAAGTAGAAAGCATTGCTAATGTGGCTGATCTTCATACTGCCTTCTGATTGGCTGAGAGCTCTTGGGCTGGATTGCTGAGGTGTATGATCTACCTCCTGCATTCTGATTGGCTGAGAGGTGTTGGGTTGGATTGCTGGGATGCTTAATCCACATCCTACATCCTGATTGGCTGAGAGCTGATGGTGGGGATTGTTGAATGCTTGGTATTCTTTTGTTGTAGTATAAAAGGAGCCTTGTGGCACCACATATTTTATCCCAACTTCATTCAAGAAATAGTAGAGAGAGTCTGGTGTGAGCAAGGTGAGTAGGCACATTGTCGAACCACTATAAATCCTTGTCTTGTGTGATTGTGTGTGCTTTCTTCTTCGATTGTAGTTCTAGTCGTGTGGTGCTTGATCGGATCTGTCTCCAACAACTGATATCAGAGCAAGGTTCGGAGATCAACCTCTACATAGATGGCGGAAGAATCGAAGGTCAAGATCGAGAAGTTCAATGGATCGAACTTCGCGTTCTGGAAGATGCAGATTGAAGATGTTCTGTATTAGAAGGATCTATATCTTCCGATCGAATGGAAGAAGCCCAAAGCCATGAAAGATGACGAGTGGAAGGTTCTAAACCGAAAGGCTCTAGGAACGGTAAGGCTCAGTCTTGCTCTATCGGTGGCTTCAAATATCGCAAAGGAGACAACGACGACGAATCTTTTTAAAGCTCTTGAAAAGATGTACGAGAAGTCATCTGCATCAAATAAGGTGTATTTGATGAAAAAGCTTTTCAATTTGAAGATGAGTGAGAACTCTGTGGTGGCTTCACACTTGAATGATCTGAACAGTATCATCAACCAGATGGAGTATGTGAAGATCGTGTGTTGATGATGAGGTAAAAGCTTTTTTACTCCTTTCTAGTTTACCTGATAGTTGGAATGCTTTAGTTGTAGCGGTTAGCAACTCCTCTGGTTCTGCAAAGTTGAAGTTGGAGGATGTTGCTGGTCTTCTTCTTGGAGAAGAGGCACGACGGAAGACATCTGGGGAAGAACAGTCGCCAGGTTCTGCCTTAAATACAGAAGGAAGAAGCAGGAAGAGCTAAAGGAACCAAAAGCATTCCAGGGGAAAGTCAGTAAGAGGAAGATCCAAATCCAGATATCCGAAATCCGTGGTCTACTGGAATTGCAATCAAAGGGGGCATTACAAGACAGAATGCAAGGCCTCAAGAAAGCAGAAAGGAGAAAATGACAAAGGTAAGAACACCGTAAATCTTACTGATGATGATGATAGCGATGCCTTAGTATGTGTTGCAGATGCTAGAAGTGAGTCATGGATTGTGGACACGGACGCTTCATTTTATACCACTCCACAAAAGAATATCCTCCAAAATTATGTGAAAGGTGATTTTGGAAAGGTATATCTGGGAGATGATGAATGTTGCAACATAATTGGAAAGGGAGACATTGACATATCCCAACCCAATGGTGGCTTCTTGAGGTTGAAGAATGTTAGACATGTACCCAGTCTAACAAGAAAGCTCATATCTGTCAGACAGCTATCGAAAAGCGGCGTGGTGACATCATTCGATTCTGGTTCGTAGAAAATGTCCAAGGCATCATTGATCCTTGCTCGAGGTAAGAAAGAAGGAACCCTGTATGTTGCATCAAGTTCATATGACAAGATAAATATTGCATCATCTGGGTGTGATGCTAACACTTGGCATAGACGGCTTGGTCACATGAGCGAAAAAGGAATGAAGATCATGCAGAAGAAGGAAAAAATGATGGGATTGCAGACCGTTGATCTGGACTTCCGTGAAGATTGTATATTGGGAAAACAGAAGAAAGTCAGTTTTACAAAAACTGCAAGAGTACGAAAAATTGAAAGACTGGAGCTGGTTCATACAGACGTGGGGTCCATCTTAGGTACCTTCCCTTAGCAGATCTCATTATTTCATTACTTTCATTGATGATGCAACTAGAAAACTGTGGGTTTATTTTATCAAACATAAATCCAATGTATTTGAGACCTTCAAAATGTGGAAGGCCTTAGTTGAGACTGAGATAGGTTTAAAGTTGAAATGTCTCAAGTCAGACAATGGGGGAGAATACTGTATTGAGGAGTTTGAATCATATTGTGTCAAGAACGGGATCAAGAGATTGAAGACAATCCCAAGAAAGCCCAGACAGAATAGTGTTGCTGAACGCATGAACATGACTCTTCTAGAGCGTGCGAGAAGCATGAGGTTACATGCAGGTCTACCAAAGCGACATTGGGCTGATGCAGTGAATACAGCTGCATACTTAATCAATCGAGGTCCGTCTGCTGCTTTAGATGGGGATCTTATAGAAGAAACGTGGACAAGAAAGGAGGTAACACTTTCTCATTTACGTGTCTTTGGATGCATAGCTTATGTTCACATTGAGCAGGAAAACAGAGGAAAGCTTTATCCCAAAGCAAGGAAGTGTATCTTTGTCGGCTATGGTACAGATAACTATGGATATAGATTGTGAGATTTGGAGAATAAGAATACAGTTAGAAGCATTGATGTCACATTCAATGAGTCTTCCTTATACAAGGATGAATTGATAAAAGGAAAGAACAACGGAAGAGCCAGACTTTGTGGAGTTTGATGAAACTCCTGAACAAAGCACATCACAACCAAGTGATGAGAATGCTCAACCCATCCCACAGAATAATCCGCAAACTCCGGTACTACAGAAATCTTCCACAATCAGCAAACCCACTGCAAGGTATTCACCTTCTTTGAATTATTTATTGCTGACTGATAATGGTGAGCATGAATGCTTTGATGAAGCTATACAAGGTGAGGCAAGGAATCAGTGGGAGTTATCCGTGGATGAGGAGATGAACTCCCTCACAAGAAGCAAAACGTGGGACTTGTCCCACTACCGAAGGGAAATAAGGCTCTGCACAGCAAGTGGGTGTAAAGGATGAAGGAGGAAGCTGATGGTTCCATTAGATACAAGGCTCGGCTGGTGGCGAAGGGCTTTCAACAGAAAGCATGAGTTGATTTCAAAGAGATCTTTGCACCTGTTGTAAAGGTCTCAACCATAAGAGCAGTATTGAGCATTGTTGCAGCTGAGAACCTACATTTGGAGCAGTTGGATGTTAAGACAGCATTTCTCCACGGAGATCTTGAGGAGGACATCTATATGCAACAAGCAGAGGGTTATGTAGCTACTGGAAAGGAAGACATGGTATGTAAGCTCAGAAAAAAGCCTTTATGGTTTGAAGTAGACATCGAGACAATGGTACAAAAGATTTGATGACTTCATGAGAAATACTGGATTCCGCAAATGTCATGCTGACCATTGTTGCTACTTCAAGAAGCGTGGTATGTCTTACATCATTTTATTGTTGTACGTAGATGACATGCTTCTTACAGGCTCATGCAAGGAAGAAATAACAAATCTAAAGGCAATGTTGTCTAAGGAATTTGAAATGAAAGACCTAGGTCCTGCAAAGAAAATCCTTGGAATGCAGATTAGCAGAGACATGAAGAACAAGATGCTGAGATTGTCTCAATCAGATTACATCGAGAAGGTACTAGAGAGATTTAATATGAAAAATGCAAAATCTACTCGAACACCTTTAGGGAGCCACTTCAAACTTTCAAAGGAGAAAGAACCTGCTATGAAGGAGGAGCATGAGTACATGTCAAAGGTACCCTACCAGTCTGCTATTGGTAGTTTGATGTATGCAATGGTTTACACAAGACCAGACATCTCCTATATAGTGGGAGTTGTGAGCAAATTCATGACGAATCCTGGCAAGGAACATTGGAAGGTTGTGAAGTGGATTTTACGTTATTTGAGAGGTACCTCTAACGTGGCATTGTGTTATGGTAACACTGAAATTTCCATTCGAGGTTTTGTGGACTCAGATTTTGCAGGAGATATCGATGGCAGGAAAAGCACAACATGGTATGTCTTTACCCTGGGAAGTGGATCCATTAGCTGGATCTCTAAGTTCCAGAAGATAGTGACCATCTCGACCACGGAAGCAGAATATGTG
The DNA here is from genome assembly GCA_037367405.1 of Ottelia alismoides. Taxonomy (NCBI): domain Eukaryota; kingdom Viridiplantae; phylum Streptophyta; class Magnoliopsida; order Alismatales; family Hydrocharitaceae; genus Ottelia; species Ottelia alismoides. The sequence goes on from JAZKJV010009210.1 coordinate 92,260, forward strand.
ACGAAAACTGAAGCTTGCAAGGAAATGATATGGTTGAAAGGTCTGATGAAAGAACTGAATAAAGAACGTGAAGATTGTCAATTATCCATCGACAATCAAAGTGCAATTCATCTTGCAAAAAAAAAATCCGTCTTTCACTCGAGGACTAAGCACATTGATGTAAAGTACCACTTCATTCGGACGCAGCTAGAAGATGGTCAATTTAAGTTGAAGAAAATCCACACACTAGAAAATCCTGCTGACATGTTCACAAAGTCTGTAACAGTGGAGAAGCTGAAGACATGTTCAACTTCTATTGGTCTTCAAGCATAGAAGACAAGGGAAAGCTCACACCAGGACTATTGAAGATGTGGTGTGTACTACAAATCAATTTTCAAGTGAGAGATTGTTGAGATTTATCCTGTAAAAACTGATTGGTTGAATACAAGTAGAAAGCATTGCTGATGTGGCTGATCTCTATGCTGCCTTCTCATTGGCTGAGAGCTCTTGGGCTGGATTGCTGAGGTGTCTGATCCACCTCCTGTATTCTGATTGGCTGAGAGTGTTGGGTTAGATTGCTGAGATGCTTAATCCACATCCTACATCCTGATTGGTTGAGAGCTGATTGTGAGAGTTGCTAAATACTTGGTATTCTTTTGTTGTAGTATAAAAGGAGCCTTGTGGCACCACATATTGTATCCCAACTTCATTCAAGAAATAGTAGAGAGAGTCTGGTGTGAGCAAGTGGAGTAGGCACATTGCCGAACCACTATAAATCCTTGTCTTGTGCGATTGTGTGTGCTTTCTTCTTCGATTGTGGTTCTAGTTGTGTGGTGCTTGATCGGATCCGTCCCCAGCACTTAAACGGATTGGAGCTAATATGAAGGTCCACATCTTAATCTAATATAGGTCAGGAGAATGGTTGTACTAACAAAGGGTTTTGATGGAACTTACTTTGGTCATAGGATCCCAAGTTAGGTCCAGACATGGAACAGGTAACTAAAGAAGTTGACTACCTACATCATCGAGGTTTGGAGGACAAGGCCACAATCTTTTGTGAGGCCAAGTGATGGAACTACTAAGGTCTTGCATCCTTTGTCTGAGACCCATAAGAGACCTTTAGTCATTCGGTTGAGCAATTTAGTTTTCGCACAAGTTCTCCCTACACTCCTTAGATAAATAGAGGGATCACAGAGTTATACACTTAATAGCAGAAGTCAAGATCCTTGGAAGTTTGGAAGCAATCTCAAGGTGCCCATATGGACCTCAAGTAGTATGACTACCATTTTTTCTGAAATCCAACATTTGAACTATGTCATGTGATCTAGGGTGATTGATTAATTTTCTTTATTAACAGCTTAAGGTACAAGTTATCGTGATACAACTCTTTCTTATACCCCTTGCGCCTCCACAAGACGCACCAATATCTTCAATCGGGAAGTCTACATGGGTGGCATCCAAGAAAAAATGCATCGAAAGTTTTTTTTCTAATGCAATATTTACCTAGGATAGTTTGTACATAGGTTTGTCCTAGTATACAAATTTCTCCTAACAATCTTACAGGTTACATGTCTAACTTATCGGTTCCAACTCAGGTCATCCTTATCATAAAAAAATAAAACAAAATCATAGAATCTACTTAGAACTATGAGAAGTTAATGTATCCCCTACGTTAAAATCATAGTATATGAACACTACAATCGATGTATCGTTCTTCAATTTGATTTGACTAGACACGTGTAACTCGATACACGATTATGCGTGTGTATATCTGCATATATACTTATTTATATATACTTATATTTTTAAAATATGAAATTGGAGTGTTTTATTAAAATTGGACTTTTCATAACTCAAAATTTAAATGGACTTTTTTTTAAAACTTACGTGATTCACAATAATAATATATACGATCCATCGTCACTTTGAAAAAAAAATCTCAACATCAATTGATAAAATAATTTTTTTTCATAATAAGCAAATGAATGTTCTTTGTAATGAAGAGTTTTTATAATAAAAATTGAATTTGATTTATCTTAAAATTCCGATAACAGAAGCAAGGATTTTATTACCTAACATGTTGATCTTTGCATAAGATCCAGTGTATTATGACTTGTATTTAGTTAGGATGGTTAACAACTCTTAAAATGATATAATCCATTTACGAATCATGAACATGAAGACTGTCTGAAGAACGAAAAGATGACGAATGCAAACAATGCAAACCAGTATAGGAAGAACATGAACTTCCTAGAAACTGAGGTAAAGTTTCTCCTGATAATATTTGATATTTCTAAGGAAGTTTTGGCAGAGTTAAGTGAGAAATATTTGAATGAATATATCAAGGGAGTTTTGAGAAAGAATCGATTCGAGAAGAGTAAATAATGAAGAACTGGTATGCACTGTGTCATAAGGTGGTTATTTTATGTAAAAATGACAAGTCATCAACGATTCGGCATCGTTGTCAAAGGAAGGACTTGAAGGGAGCCCTTGGAACCATTAAAGGTGTCTAAAGGAGGGAAAGAGACAAGAAAGAGTGCCCACATCTGGAAAGGGAAAAGAGATGAGAAGAGGGAAAGTGAAGAGACTTTTGCTTACGTAGAAAGAGAAATTACCCATCTTATGTCATATCCGTTTTCTACATAATGCATACATATATTTCTAAGTATATGGCAAGGATGTACTTAGGGATGCAATAGGAATATTCATTTCCATCTGTGGTCATATCCGTTTTCTATATATAATTTTTATTTTGGTAGATAAAGATATGATTTTTTAAGATATGTATATCGATATTGATATTGTTTTTCATTTTTTTACATGTGGATATGACTTTGGTTACATTTTTATGGATATGGATATTCGTATTACTACATTTTATATATAACTTGTGTATATATATATATATATATATCAATGTATGTATAAATACATTTCTAAATATAAGTTAGGGATGTACTCAAGTATGCAACTAGTGTACTGATATCTAGGGTTGGGCATCGGATCGGGTCGGATTTGAGTTCACATGAGCCCAGCCCATTTAAGTATATGGGCTAATGGGTCGGGACTAAGCCCATTTTGTTTTCAAGTTACAGACCCAAATCTAAGCCTAAGCCCAGCCTAAACAAAATGGGTTTGGTTTGGGTCAGGCGAGCCTAATTTAACACATATGTACATCAATATCATGTGTTTCGTTCTTCTTACATTTATCTGGTTGTTTCTTATTCACGTGTGCATGTTTAATACTTTTAATACGCTAACTAATTTGTGATTCTAATATTAGTTGTATGTTGAAAATATAAATGTGGTAAAAAATATGGCGACTTAAAGCACCATTCAATTCACCATTACATATTCTATTGTAGATGTGGGCATTATGACCCAATACAAATTGGTTACTTATAATTATACATGCTTTAATACTTGAGGACACAGAGTACATTCATGCATATTAATGTAATAATGTCCTCAATCCACGCTAATGGATATGATTCTTGATTGATTTAATTTAGTCTAAACTCGAAATAAGGATATGGTATTTGATGCAAACATGAATATATTGGATATAATTATATCGTATAGGTCGGACTATCGGGATTATAGGTTTGGACCTTCTCAGACCCAAACTCGGTCCGATAATCAATATGAGCTCATTTTGGGATCCACGACCCGCTCACTAAATTTCAGATTTGGGTTCGGATCGGATTTTAGGGCGGGTCGAGCAGACTTTGCCCAATGCCCAAATGAATGAAATGGCATATTTACTATCGAGATATATTACTGCTGCATTTGTTGATAGCTACTAGTGTGGTGGCAATATGTATTTGTGGAGATGGACGTAAATTGCATGCTGTCACAAAATGTCACATCACCGACGCATATCCAGCTTGCTAACTTAGATCTTCCACGCTCTCTAATTACCTGTAAGTATTTATTCGGCACATGATTAATCAAAGCCTGTCTGTAGATAAGATCTTGTCCTTTTGGATACTTCAATAAAACACTGTAACGACAAAGTCCATCTGTAATGTTAATTGCCGCAAACTTGATACCATAAAAAGTAAATAACAAGTAATATTTAATCGTTAAGCATGTATGCAATGCAATGGTCCAGCTCAAAACAAACGAAATTCGCATCCATGGGCACTGCTTACGAACTTGTAGGCGAGAGGAAACGACATCATAGTTTTGGCATAGAATTATAAAGGACCAATCTTCCTCTGATTATAAATCCGAACCCGGCCTAAACCCAAAATACATGTGGATCTGGCTCGGACCCTCATCTTGTCAAGTTTTCGAGCTTGGACCGGACTGACACGCAGGGCCGTCCCTGAGGCTTGTCCTCGGGTGTAATGGCTCAGGGCCCATCCACTTTGGGGACCCATCTCTAAATAGGATACATATAGTTAGCGTTTATTATTTTTATTTCAAATACTGTGGATGAAAATGGATCGAGTACGGATCAAATATGCCTATTTCCATATCCATATTCACTTCATCTCTATCGAATACGAATACAGATACGGATATGATTTAGATATGCATTAAGGAAACCATATCTTTAAAAATACAGATACGTATATGAATCAGATGTTTATCGAATTTGAATATGGATCGAATAAAGAGCGGACCCGAATACATATTGAATAAAGAGCTAACCCAAATATGAATCAAATAAAGAGTGATCAAGTATAGATCCAGTAAACATGGAAACCAAATATGGGCCTATTAAAGATCCCATACGGATAGGAATTGATATTTAATCAAAGTTTACAATGGTTTCAAAAAATGACAATGAAATATAAATAAGTTTTATCGTGACAAAAGTGATCATCAAGGAGGTAACGTGTGTTCTTAACCAGAAGCAAAAAGGGATATACAGTTTCGTAACTTTTGTTCGTGCCCATCCCCAAATAAATAGAAGGTTATTAATATCTGCTTCAGTATCAAGGGGTTCGGTATCCGAGAGGAGATGACACCAATGTGATGTGTTCCTGATAATATATTGTATTATATAATATATAATGCTAATATAATAACATGAGATTGTGTCTTATATTATATTAACTAATATATAAAATAATATTAAATGTTGTATTCGGACATTCGGATCCGAATATTTAAACCATTACCATTTCCATATCCATATCCGAAAATTTTTACAACCCATATCCATATAGGTCCATATTCGATTAATATTTGAATATGGATATCCGTATCAAGTAATTTTCTGAATACAGCAGCGGATATTCGGATATATTTGTATCCATTTTCATCCCTATCAAATAGTAATCCGTTGTCTAAACAACTACATGGGTCCATAATTATTTACATTTGCATGTGTCATTTGACTCTTTGTATTCCTAAATGGTTAAAAATCCTTTAGATTCCCTAATGTCACATTAATATCTTAAGAGTTAAGACTCCATATTTAACTTAAATGTGTCCTTCAGAGACAACTTTGACCTCCTCCTCTTGTGATTTTCGATTTCCTTCATTGTTGTAATTTCTCCTGCTTTTAGTTTACGACTTTGTAGTTGTTGGACATACACAAATCACGTCTTCAGTTAATGGTATTTTTTTATATTTATGTATTGTCATTTTTTCCTTAAATCCACAAATCACGGTTATTTTTTAGATCCGTACACCTACTCATCATATTTGTGTAAGTATAAATCACCTCTTACCTTTATTCTAAGCAATTACAAAATTGAAAGTTATTGCACACTATAGGGGATTGGGAACTTGGCTTTAACTACTTGAACGGATGTTATCTTTTTTACAAAAAAAATCACTTCTCATTGCTCAATCACATGACATACGTTTCCTTTTCCGAAGTTCTCGCCGTCATTATAATCAATTTTATATTTGTGATAAGAATATTTTATTGTGGATTGCGAATAACCATCAAATAATCTTTTTAGGTAACTTTTATTATTTTCCGAAAAATCAAATCTTTAATATTTAATTTTGATTTCAAGATTAATGCTAGTTGTGACGGAGAAGTTATTTTATTAACATGTATCTTTTTAGATCTTGAAATGTTAATAGAAACTATTAACCTGACATGATTTCTACTGTCAAATAACAAATTGATGACTTGATTATTTTTCTATAACTATTATTTTATTGTTTGTTTAAATCATATATTAGTTTTATTATAATTAATTGTTTAGTACTTGTTTGAATATTATTTTTTTCTCACCTTACTTTTTCCGGCCCATATGATATGGAAAATAGACACTAAGAGATAAAACTCTTAAGTTTTTAAATATTTGTGTTATTGTAGTCAATAGATATATGTGCTTCTGTGCTTGAACGTTCTCAAAAATCCCAACTCAAAAAAACACATGCCATATATTTTTTTGCGAGCTATTGACCATAGCTTTTATTTGTATTTACGTTCCTTGAGTAGCATTACATCCATAAATGTCTATTCCGATTGTAGGATTTTTTTAAATTTTTTTATTCATGATTTATTGTTTGATGCTCATCGATCATAAACATCCATAGTTCTTTGTAAAAATTAAAGAAATTTTTATAAGAAATTTTCAATTTTAAAAAATAAATTATTTTTTTATAGGGGCCCCTTTTTTCTCTTTTGCCTAGGGCCCATGAAATGTCAGGGACGGCACTGCCGACACGAACCCGAGGAGGCCTTGGATGGCCCGACTTGGCATAGCAATTGCGGGCGTTCTACAAATAAAACAATATTGAAGTAAAAACCCATGGGCGACCCCTTCTCATGCAAATCCCTTCGTGACGGCCGCACCTTGGACTCAAGCCGCTCCCCACAACTTGTCCCTCTCTCCCATTCACATGAACCCTCCCCGGCCGCTTGCTCCTCATTAACGCATCATCCCCGCGACCTTCCCCGACAATCAAGGATCGGTAAAGCCCTATTAGGTGTTGCAAGAATGAATAAACTTTAAAGACAATTCCACTAGATAGTTTGGCTAAATAAATAGTTTTATTGTCTATATACAATCCGTGAAACAATAAAAATACGATAAACCAAATACATAACATCTAAACAACAACTGATTTCACGGAAGATGCAATAGAGATGCATCGTGTTTCAAGTTAATACTAGGAAAGTTTTTGACCTCCCCTCCCACCCGACCCCACTCCCAGCGCACCCCCCCCCCCCAGCGGCCTCACCTCCCACCCGACCCCCCCTCCCAGCGGTCCCCCTTCCCACTCGACAGTGGCCCCCCTCCCACCAGCGTCTAGTGCCGGCTTCCGTCCGACCCCTCCAGAGATCATTCAGCGATAGTGTCCAACCAATGCGCGCTGCCAGCCCCCAACCTCTTCGGTCGTTGTGTCCCTGCCTACCAGCGACTATCCAGTGCCAGCGCCGACCAGTGTGTCCTACCATCGTCGACTAGTGCGTCCTGCCAGCTACCTCAGTGCGATGCGTCCTTAAGGGGTTTGAGGTTTTGTATCTCCCTTCTTTTATTTTCGAAGAGTTTTATCATGTCCGTTCCGGAAGGAGGAGAACTTCCGAACGGTGCACCACATGCTTCTCGCCATCCACTCCCTTCTTTGTGGCCTCCCGAGAGCTCATCTAGGGGGTTTATTGTGCCCTTTCCGAGACTTTCATTGTTGTCTGGACGGTAGAGAGGGTAGCAGAGGATTTACACA